>JAUTXW010001408.1:0-32494 GCA_030620095.1 Kuschelorhynchus macadamiae
TAATGCAAGAATTCTTTCTGGTGGCCTACAAACCCTTGAGTGTCAGAAAATGGCACTTCTAGTTTATTGAACAAGTTATTAAACGGGGCGATTAACTGTGAAATATTGCTGCAGTCAGCATATATATATATATATATATATATATATATATATATATATATACTAAATATCGATAAAAATGCGCTTTCACACATGTTTATATCGCAGGAGGGTGCCCTGTGACATAATCGAAAGCAATTCTTCTTGTAGGCCGTTTTGCACCTACAGAAATTATATATTTCTGTTTATTATTGGTTTAGTATCTTTTTCCGGCCAAGAACTTTTGGATGAACATCTGTGAAAGCGCATTTTTATCAATTTTAGTATCTACTCTCCGCATGATGGTGCTAGTGCATACTTTTAAAATTACCTATGGGTCTGCAGCAGGAGAACCACGGAGCCCCAATGGGTGGCGCTACGTGTTACACTTAGCATGTAGTATTGTTTCAGTATTATAGACGTTTTGTTTTCGATTTTGTCCTATTGAGCAATATGTTATATTTCAGATCTCCCTGGGTACAAGCCTGCCTGATGAGGGTAGAGGCCCAGAAATCATGATCAGCGAGGGTACCCTGTGACATAATTGAAAGCAATTCTTGTTGTAGGCCGTTTTGCACCTACAGAAATTACATATATATATATGTATATATACATATATAAATATATACATATATATATATATATATATATATATATATATATATATATATATATATATATATATATATATATATATATATATATATATATATATATATATATATATATAAATATATATATATATATATATATATATATATATATATATATATATATATAAATATATATATATATATATATATATATATATATATATATATATATATATATAAATATATATATATATATATATATATATATATATATATATATATATATATATTTATATATATATATATATACAGGTAGATTCATGAGGAAATCAAATTCACATAAAGTAAGCATGTATCGTAAAAAAAAATAAAAGTGTGCCTTGCCCGACAGAACAACTGCTGGTTGGTGTTCTCATCGTTTTTCCTGTTACTTAGCAATAGTAATGTCAGTTAATAATAACATCAAATTTTGTCACTGTCAATTTCTGTGCATAACTTTTGTTATCTGACAATAATCATTTAAGAAACTTTAGATCTAAATACGTCATTACGCCTGCGATATTCTCGCATCGTGAATATGCAGATATGATATTCGTCTATGGCTTCTGCAATGGGGTCGCAATTCAAGCAGTCGCGGAGTACCAGCGTCGTTTTCCATATAGAAGGGTGCCAGATACAAAAGTTTTTCAACAAGTTTTCACTACTGCTGGAGAATCTGGGATATTTCCAAGTGCGAAAATGGTATCTGAAAGGGAATCGGGACCCAACGTTGAAGTAGAAGAGGCTATACTCAATGCCGTCGAAAATGATCCAAGCATAAGCACTAGGCGGATTGCAGATACTTATCAAATTACACAATCGTCTGCTTGGAGAAATCTTCACATTAATTGTTTATACCCATTTCATTTACAACGGGTTCAACATTTGCAGGAGGGTGATTTTGAGTTGAGAATGCAATTCTGTAACTGGATTAATGAAGATCGAAGGTTGTATAGGTATGTTTTGTTCACTGATGAAGCACAGTTCATGCGTGATGGTATAAATAATCTTCACAATGAACACTGGTGGTCCTATGAAAATTCCTCACGCTACAGTAGAACATAATTTCCAAGATAAATTTAGCATTAATGTGTGGTGTGGAATGTTAACTGGTCATTTAATTGGTCCATTTATAATCGACGGTAGTCTTACTGGAAAAAAATATTTAAACTTTCTTGAAAATCACTTGCGAAATCTATTAGAAGATGTTCCCCTTCATGTAAGACAAAACATGTATTTGCAGCATGATGGAGCCCCTGCACACTACAGTTTACTTGTAAGAGATTTTTTAAACCAAAACTTTCCAAACCGATGGATTGGTCGGGGAGGTCTGTTTAATTGGCCACCCAGATCGCCAGACCTTAATCCTTTGGATTATTGGTTCACTGGTATATTCCACTAAAGTTAATACAAGAGAAGCATTATTGGATCGGATAACAAACGCAGCACAAACACTAAGAAATGCGCCCGAATGTATCCACAGAGCAACCCGAGCTATACACCATAGAGCTGACCTGTGCTTAGAAGCAAATTGTGGAATTTTCGAAAATTATAAAACCTAACTTAGATTTTATTAAAAACAACTTAATAATAACAATTTTAATAAAAATTAAATACCTTTTGTTTAGTTTATGTCTGCGGCACTGAATACACACCTCAAAAAAATGTGTTAGTCTTTCATTGCAAAGCTTTTGTGCCAAGATGCGTTTAAATTTCGACAAAATAACAAACTTTTAAAATTTTGCGATAAAAAATTACATGCGCCGAAATTGTTTTAAATCCAAATATGTCGAAAACGGTTGCTCGTATCCACTTTTAACAGGTATACCCTTTTGACGTAGAAATGGCAAGGGAATAATTTGTTTTGCTCAAAAATGTAATACAAGACTGTACCAAAAAGTTGTGATTGTTCGAAGGAGTAGAAAGACATGTAGGTGGCGCCCCCTACAAGTAAGAGCAATACTAATATTAGATTTGAATTTGTCACTCCATTATTTACATTATTATATTATTTACATTATCATAGATTTTATTTAAAAAATAGGAAAATTAAATAAAAACTTTAACACCCTGTATCTCGAGAACTAAGGCCTTGCGGACACTTATTTATATAGACTTTTATGTTTATTTTTTGGTCCTGAATATGTACCTGAAGTATTGACATTTCCTCATGAATCATCCTGTATACAATAATAGAGTTCAGAAAAAATGTCACATTTTAAAAAGGAGAATCAGTTGCATACAATTCTATAGTGGCTCTGATTTGGCTCTTAGAGGTTCCCATACATTGAGAAAAAGTAGTAGGCTATGAAAAACAAAATAGCATAATACGGCCATCATTATCTGGTTATTGGCAGTTGTAATATGCGATTTAAGCTGCAGTACGTTGAACCATCTAGAAACAATTAAATTTAAAACTAAAACAAGCGAAAATTATTTTAAAATGCTTATAATAATCAACTGTCACCCGGTTTACCTATTTCTATAAACTGGAATATTGAGATAATTGTATTAGAATCCAGTTGCAGTTCATGGAAGCAAGGGAAGCAGTGCTTCCCCAAAAAAAATTACAAACCATTAATTTAGTTTATATTGAAAATGTTAAATGGCGGAAGCTATCGTTGGAGTAGGTTCTTTGTTTGAACGGCTATCCGTGTGTTGTGTGATACGTACGCCGCGTCGTGCTTGGTGCGGTATGGAAGACAATAATACGGACGTGGATATGCAAATATTAGCACTTTCTCGTTGTAGTATGTTATAAACTAATTATTTTTTAATAAAACAGTGCAAACCGCGTCCCTCTATCTCATTTACTCTTCGAAATACTGGTCCGAGCGATATTTTACGATTAACGGTTCCGGAGATATGGACGATTTTCTGAAGTCTTGCATTTAGCGGTGGAAAATTAGATTTCGCCGGAAATTTTGCATGTATTTGTACGCATTTATTTACGAATATCAGAAAAAAAGATGTGGTTTTAGGGGTATTTTGAGCTGCTGAATGCATTAAACACGTCTGTTTGAAATTTTTTTTTTTATATTTTTTGAAGAGTGAGTACTTTCTCGTTGTAGTATGTTATAAACTAATTATTTCTTAATAAAACAGTGCAAACCGCATCCCTCTATCTCATTTAGTTTTCGAAATATAATTTTTTTTATCGATCGATGTTATTGACACGTTCGCCATTATGTTAATATACGTGAGTATATCTTCGCATGGCGAAAAACTTGTCTGAAAAGCGGTTTTCCCATGAATTTCCTTTTATCTGATAGAGAATTTTCCGTTGATTTAGAATCTGGTTCGAGCGATATTTTACGATGAACGGTTCCGGAGATATGGACGATTTTCTGAAGTCTTGCATTTAGCGGGGGAAAATTAGAGTTTGCCGGAAATTTTGCATGTATTTGTATGCATTTTTTTAAAAATATCAGGAAAAAGATGTGGTTTTAGAGGTATTTTGAGCTGCTGAATGCATTAAACACATCTGTTTCGTGCTAACTTAAATATTTTCGAAAATACGATGACATTTTTACTTTGAAATTTTTTTTTAAATATTTTTTGAAGGGTTAGTACTTAGTAATTAGTTATAAACTAATTATTTCTTAATAAAACAGTGCAAACCGCATCCCTCTATCTCATTTAGTTTTCGAAATATAATTTTTTTTATCGATCGATGTTATTGACACGTTCGCCATTATGTCAATATACGCGAGTATTTTTTCGCATGGTGAAAAACTTGTCTAAAAAGCGGTTTTCCTGTGAATTTACTTTCATCTGATAGAGAATCTTCCGTCGATTCAGAATCTGGTTCGAGCGATATTTCACCGTTCCGGAGATATGGACGATTTTCTGAAGTCTTGCCTTTAGCGGTGGAAAATTAGATTTCGCCGGAAATTTTGCATGTATTTGTACGCATTTTTTTACGAATATCAAGAAAAAGATGTGGTTTTAGGGGTATTTTGAGCTGCTGAATGCATTAAACACATCTGTTTCGTGCTAACTTAAATATTTTCGAAAATACGATAAAATTTTTAATTTGAAAATTTTTTTAAAATATTTTTTGAAGGGTTAGAACTTTCTCGTTGTAGTATGTTATAAACTAATTATTTCTTAATAAAACAGTGCAAACCGCATCCCTCTATCTCACTTAGTTTTCGAAATATATTTTTTTATCGATCGATGTTATTGACACGTTCGCCATTATGTCAATATACGCGAGTATTTTTTCGCATGGGGAAAAACTTGTCTAAAAAGCGGTTTTCCTGTGAATTTACTTTCATCTGATAGAGAATCTTCCGTCGATTCAGAATCTGGTTCGAGCGATATTTCACCGTTCCGGAGATATGGACGATTTTCTGAAGTCTTGCCTTTAGCGGTGGAAAATTAGATTTCGCCGGAAATTTTGCATGTATTTGTACGCATTTTTTTACGAATATCAAGAAAAAGATGTGGTTTTAGGGGTATTTATAGCTGCTGAATGCATTAAACACATCTGTTTCGTGCTAACTTAAATATTTTCGAAAATACGATAAAATTTTTAATTTGAAAATTTTTTTAATATATTTTTTGAAGGGTTAGAACTTTCTCGTTGTAGTATGTTATAAACTAATTATTTCTTAATAAAACAGTGCAAACCGCATCCCTCTATCTCATTTAGTTTTCGAAATATAATTTTTTTATCGATCGATGTTATTGACACGTTCGCCATTATGTCAATATACGCGAGTATTTTTTCGCATGGGGAAAAACTTGTCTAAAAAGCGGTTTTCCTGTGAATTTACTTTCATCTGATAGAATCTTCCGTCGATTCAGAATCTGGTTCGAGCGATATTTCACCGTTCCGGAGATATGGACGATTTTCTGAAGTCTTGCATTTAGCGGTGGAAAATTAGATTTCGCCGGAAATTTTGCATGTATTTGTACGCATTTTTTTACGAATATTGCTGTTTTTAAAAAGATGTGGTTTTAGGGGTATTTTGAGCTGCTGAATGCATTAAACACATCTGTTTCGTGCTAACTTAAATATTTTCGAAAATACGATAAAATTTTTAATTTGAAAATTTTTTTAAAATATTTTTTGAAAGGTTAGAACTTTCTCGTTGTAGTATGTTATAAACTAATTATTTCTTAATAAAACAGTGCAAACCGCATCCCTCTATCTCATTTAGTTTTCGAAATATAATTTTTTTATCGATCGATGATATTGACACGTACGCCATTATGTCAATATACGTGAGTATATTTTCGCATGGCGAAAAATTGGTTTTCGGATAGGATATTTTTTGCTGAATCCCGTTGGATTGACATAAAAAGATTTTTGTCCCAACAAAATCCTTTTCGTGCGATTTAATTTATTTGATATACGTCAATCTTTTTAAGATTGTTGCTTTTTATCTTGTAAAAAGTTATACACTATATTTTGTCTCCGGAAAAACTCAAGATGAATGTTTATAGGTATATTTTCCTCTATTCTCAGTCGATATGTGCTAAGTGCCTTTTCCATTCTTTCAACATTTCCGTGTGTTATCTTAATCTCTAAATTAGCACATATCGACTGAGAATAGAGGAAAATATACCTATAAACATTCATCTTGAGTTTTTCCGGAGACAAAATATAGTGTATAACCAGGCTTTTTACAAGACAAAAGCAACAATCTTAAAAAGATTGACGAACTTAAATCAAATAAATTAAATCGCATTAAAATTAAGGACTGTTGGTTCAAAAATCTTACACCTGTCGTTTTTCCAACAGAAGCAAAAAATATCCTATCATTAGGGCCCAAGTTTTGTCTCCCCGGTTCCAAAAAGGACGTCTCAGTCCCACATATTTTAGCAGACGTTGAATTAACAATATCACACGTAGACAATATGCGTGAAAAAAATATTTACAGTGCACAGGCGGCCAATGTCATCACCAATTATTTTCATACAGAAGAGGTTACTTTCTCAGAGACAACTAAATGGTATAATAAAACCAAGATTTTTTTAAAACAACACCCAGATATCTACATTACGAGATCTGACAAAGGCAACGTCACGGTCGCAATTTACAAAGAACAATATTTACAACTGGCTATGTCCTTACTTAGTGACGAAGTTTATTACAAAAAAATTCCACGCGATCCTACATCTACAATTCAACAAAAAGCCAACCAAATAATTTCAAAATTGAAAAAATCAAAACAACTATCGGACGCTACTGCGAAAAAATTGATGATTTATAACTCTATTTGCCCCAAGTTTTACGGTTTGCCAAAAACACATAAACCCACAATTTCTCTTAGACCAATAATATCCTCCATAGATTCCCCAACTGCTCAACTAGCTGGTTTTATTACAGAGGTTTTAAACACTGCATACGATTATAATAACGAATACTACATAGCAGACTCTTTTAATTTTGCAAATTTTATTAACGAGTTTCAGCTACCGGAAAATTACCACATTATAAGCTTAGATGTTACGTCTTTATTTTCCAATATCCCATTAGAATTAGTCAAAGTTAGTATTAAAAAAAATTGGTCCAAAATCAAAAATCACTGTTCTTTAAATCAATCAAACTTCTTAGAAATAATAGAATTTGTTTTTAACAATACCTGTTTCTCTTTTGACAATCAATTTTACAAACAAGTTTTCGGAACCCCTATGGGCTCAAAAATGTCTCCCATTTTAGCGCAATACGTAATGGATGATTTATTATACGATTGCATCCCAAAGCTGAACTTTGAAATACCCTTTTTAAAAAAATATGTTGATGATTTAATTTGCGCCATTCCGATTGGAAGCGAAACAGAGCTACTCAATATTTTCAATAATTATAATCAGTACATTAAATTCACAATTGAAATGGAATCTGAGAGAAGTGTGCCATTTTTAGATACAAGACTTATTAGAACCAACAGTAATAAAATTATATTGGACTGGTACATAAAACCAAGCAGCTCAGGTAGATATTTAAATTATTTCTCATACCATTCCGAAAAAATGAAAATAAACCTCATACTTGGCCTAAAAAATAGAATTTTGTCAATCTGTCATCAGTCATTAAAGGATCAAAATCTAAAACGTCTAAATAACCTACTATTGGACAACTCTTACCCTCAAAGCCTGCTAAAGAAATTAATCTATTCAACTGACACTATAGTACCAAACAATTCACCAACTGTTTCTACTAGCCCTCCAATAATAAAAAAGTATGTTTCCTTTCCATACGTTCAGGAATTAACCCCTAAATTAGCGAACATATTCAAAAAAGAAAATATTGTTATAGCCAATAAAGCCGTTAAACCTACGAGCAAACTTTTTAGTTCTCTTAAAGATAAAACAAAAAGGCATAACAAATCAAATGTAGTATATAAAATAGATTGTTTACATTGCAATAAAAAATACATAGGGCAAACCTCAAGGCCTCTAAAAGATAGAATAATATCTCATAAAAGTGATATAAGAATAAAACCCGAAGCATGTGCCCTTTCCCAACACGTAAGAGACACAGGTCATTCAGCAAATTTCGCAGAGGCGGAGATTCTCGAATGTGAAATTAATTATTTTAAAAGAAATTTTCTCGAAATGGTGCACATAAATAATCAGGAAAACCCGATGAATAAAAAATCGGATATACAGAATCTCAATATAATATATAGCAATTTATTAAACCTTAAAACCAAATAATCGTCCTGGCCTTCAAAACACAAAAGAAGGATTATTATTTTTTTTTTTTTTTGCTATCTAAAAAAGAAACAAATAGGTGCATATATTTTATTCTTAATATTCTAGTTAAGCCTCGACTCCGGTCGAATACATTGGAAACCTACCTTTCAACGGTTTCGTGTGTAATCAAAAAAAAAAAAAAAAATTTTTTGTTATTGTTTTTTCCAGTCTGTTTGTTTTGTGTTAAATACTTATATAAAGAGGTGTTCCTTTCATTCACAGAAATGAATTTCCTATTGGATAGCTGTTTATATTTGTAACCTCACTTACAGTAAGTCTAAAATATTTTAATAATTTACTTTATATTAACAAACCATTTTGTAGTGTGACTGATGAAGGATTAAAATAAATCCGAAAGCTTTCACAAAGTAAATAGAGTCATCTATTTAATGTCCCAGTAACATCAATAGGATTATTAGGCTGCAACCCCGCTATTTCGTGTTGTCCATTATATATATATATATATATATATATATATATATATGGGGTGATTCATGAGGAAATGTCAATACTTCAGGTACATATTCAGGACCAAAAAATTAACATAAAAGTCTATATAAATAAGTGTCCGCAAGGCCTTAGTTCTCGAGATACAGGGTGTTAAAGTTTTTATTTAATTTTCCTATTGTTTAAATAAAATCTATAATAATGTAAATAAGGGAGTGAAAATTGATATACCGGGGTTTTTTGGTATGACAAATTGAAATCTAATATTAGTATTGCTCTTACTTATAGGGGCACCACCTATATGTCTTTCTACTCCTTCGAACAATCACAACTTTTTGGAACAGTCTTGTATTACATTTTTGAGTAAAACAAATTATTATTATTAAAGCTTTGAAATGAAAGACTAACACATTTTTTTGAGGTGTGTATTTAGTGCCTCAGACATAAACTAAACAAAAGGTATTTAATTTTTATTAAAATTGTTATTATTAAGTTGTTTTTAATAAAATCTAGGTTACGTTTTATAATTTTCAAAATTTCCACCATTTGCTTCTAAGCACAGGTCAGGTCTATGGTGTATAGCTCGGGTTGCTCTGTGGATACATTCGTGCGCATTTCTTAGTGTTGGTGGTGCGTTTGTTATCCGATCCAATAATGCTTCTCTTGTATTTACTTTAGTGGAATATACCAGTGATTTGAACCATCCCCAAAGACAATAATCCAAAGGATTAAGGTCTGGCGATCCAGGTGGCCAATTAAACGGACCTCCCCGACCAATCCATCGGTTTGGAAAGTTTTGGTTTAAAAAATCTCTTACAAGTAAACTGTAGTGTGCAGGGGCTCCATCATGCTGCAAATACATGTTTTGTCTTACATTAAGGGGAACATCTTCTAATAGATTTCGCAAGTGATTTTCAAGAAAGTTTAAATATTTTTCTCCTGTAAGACTACCGTCGATTATAAATTGACCAATTAAATTACCATTTAACATTCTACACCACACATTAATGATAAATTTATGTTGGAAATTATGTTCTACTGTAGCGTGAGGATTTTCATAAGACCACCGGTATTCATTGGGAAGATTATTTATACCATCACGCGTGAACTGTGCTTCATCAGTGAACAAAACATACCTATACAACCTTCGATCTTCTTTAATCCAGAATTGCATTCTCAACTCAAAATCACCCTCCTGCAAATGTTGAACCCGTTGTAAATGAAATGGGTATAAACAATTAATGTGAAGATTTCGCCAAGCAGACGATTGTGTAGTTTGATAAGTATCTGCAATCCGCCTAGTGCTTATGCTTGGATCATTTTCGACGGCATTGAGTATAGCCTCTTCTACTTCAACGTTGGGTCCCGATTCCCTTTCAGATACAATTTTCGCACTTGGAAACATCCCAGATTCTCCAGCAGTAGTGAAAACTTGTTGAAAAACTCTTCTATCTGGCACCCCAAAAATAGGAAAATTAAATAAAAACTTTAACACCCTGTATCTCGAGAACTAAGGCCTTGCGGACACTTATTTATATAGACTTTTATGTTTATTTTTTGGTCCTGAAGTATTGATATTTCCTCATGAATCACCCTGTATATATAAATATATATATGTATATATATATATATATATATATATATATATATATATATATGTAGGGTCGGTTGTTTGTAATAAATTATTACTATGTCTTTAAAAATATTTCTTTTTTCTCAAGCAAAATATAAAAGCATCAACCTTTAAAGATTCTTAAGAAAATAAAGTAAACACGGCAACCATGTATTACCGGGATACGGGGAACTTATTCTACGACGGGCGACGGGTACTGAGTGGCAGTGGGAAACAAGACGTGAAAGAATTAGTATCGCTGCCGGGTAGTTTAACACGAAAACTCGCGGAAAAGACGGGATATGCGGAAGACGCCGCGCCGTGAGTTGCAAAAGGTTATTTATCCATCTTGCATTATGACGAAAGACGAGTACCTAATTGTTTAGGACGATAGGACGAATAAACATTCTCTTAAATTACCTGTATACATAGTGAATCCGGCCGTTAAGCTTTAAAGTTGTGTTTACACGGTAAAAGTGTGTGACAGAGACAATATTAATATTTAAGAATCGGCTAGGTTGATATCCTAATATTGATGTTCTTTTTCCGACCATTTCATTTACCATTTAATAAATAATAGAACTTATTTACATCGGTTTAAAATCCCTGTTTGTTTCATTTTCCCGAAAGAACCTTGCAACCTCTAGACAGCAACAAAAAAACAAATCCTACATTTGGGGGCTCAACCGGGATAGTGAGGGAAAATGATGGATAACGATGAAGAGTGAAGATTAGCGGTAGTTAATTATTAATGGTCAGTGACGAACGGAATCCAAGCAGTTTCAAAGTAATCTTGAACTTAACTGTATACACAGTCAGTAGTTCACAGTAAGATGGGCTTTGTGGAGTGGCCTTCAAGTTGAGAGCGCTGTTTTTGACAGTGTTGGCGCAGTTTGGAAAATGTTAGGGCTGACGTCAACGGGCGTGTGGATGGATTTGCTAACTGGTAGCACTGCGGATAGATGGAGAAGCGAATGGAATTTCGGCCAATGGAGTTCAAATGGAGCAGGAAAGTAGTGTGAAATGTGAAATGGAAAAGTGATAAGTGACAGATGTACAGTTAGACGGATTATTGGAAAGTTTAAGGTAGGATCTAACCTTTGTTTTTGTGCTTTAATTTTTGTAATTTGCATTTGCAATGTCATAATAAAAACTTATTTGCTCAGTTATTATTTTTATTGAAAATTGTTATTAGATTAGGATTAGTTAGGATAAAAAGGTTGTATTAGGCTATAAGAAATTCTTATTTTACTTTGGTTCAGAAAGTTAGATTTTTGCGTAATAATAAAGTAATTTTATTAGCGTGGCGTACAGTTAAATAATGTTAATGAGGCAGATTTGAACTGAAGTTTTGGGCAGAATTAAAATAATTATATGTATATATATATATATATATATATATATATATATATATATATATATATATTCTGTTTAAGTAGGAAATAGTTTTTTTCAGAAAATGCCTAGAATAAACTTCGAGTTAAACTTTGTTTAATTTTTATTGTGTATATAGATTTTGATGATTTTTCATTTTAGTTTATTTTTATCATATGTCACTGTGTGTATGATTTAAACATACTTACCTGAGTATTTATCTATTGATATTTTAACGTACTTTCAATTGATTTCTTGATTGATTAAAATCTTTGACATTTATATATTTTAGATTAAGTTATTAATATTGTGATGAGATTGTTTATTTCGTCCTAACGACCAGGCGTAATTTTTTTTGATTATTAAAAAAAAAAAGAGGGGCGAAATGTCATCTTTGGGAGAAATCGATAAGGTTGCAGAAAATATTAAGAAAAGTGCATTTGATACGGTCAAAGCTTTGCATTTAATAGCCTATGGCACAGTAAACGATCATCGAAAAGCGCGAAAAAATTGTAGAGAATTTTCAGGGTTCGGTCTAGACATAAATTCAGATGAATATTCTCAGAAAATAGAGGATGTTAAAGAACAAATTGATGTATCTGATCTAATTTCTGTGTGTCAGTTGTTAGAGTTAAATCATCGTGGGAATGTGGATGCTCTGGTGGGACGTATTTGTTCCTTTATGAATGACTTAACCTTAGACGAAGATGCTGAACAAGCTGTAAGAGAAGAAGACTTAGAGGAGGATGAAGAAGAAAAAAGTGAAGACACAGGGAGTGAAGATGTAGAAGATTCAGACGAAGATGAAAATTTAGCCGTAATACAAAGACGATTAAAAGCCAAAAAAGAGGGTGCATTTTCATTGACATTTAGGGATATAGAAGATAGCATTCGGCCGTTCGAAGGTAAGCCAGATTATCCTGTAAAGAAGTGGATTATGGATTTCGAGGAAATGGCCGACATAACTGGTTGGAATGGGTTGCAAAAATTAATATTTGCCAAGAAACTGTTAAGGGGACTGGCTAAATTGTATGTGCAGTCGGAAAAAGGTATAAAGTCCTGGTGTGTACTAAAGAAGAAGCTCATCGAAGAGTTTGAAGTAAAAATTAGCAGCGTACAGGTTCATAAGTTACTGATGTCGAGAACAAAAAGAAAAGAGGAAACAGTACAAGAATATGTATTAATCATGAGGGAAATAGGAAGTAGGGCTAATGTCGAGCCCGAAGTAGTAATACAATGTATTGTTGATGGGATTCCGGATGATTCATCAAATAAAATTATTTTGTACGGCGCTAGAAACTTTAGTGAACTCAAGGAAAAAGTAAAGTTATATGAACAAATGAAAACTGTTAAGACGATTGGTGAATCTAACCAAGGACAGAAGAATCGATATTTTAAGAAGAGTGACAATAAATTTCAAAAAAATGAAGACAGGGTGCAATCAAGAGTAGGTCCATGTTACAACTGTGGTGAAAGAGGCCACACATCAAAGATGTGCCCTGATAAGAAGAAAGGAACAAAATGTTTTTCTTGTAATGAATTTGGGCATTTATCAAACAGTTGTCCCAAGAAAGGTTCTGGCAAGAAGAATATAAGTACTATTGAAATAATTCCAAAGAATGGGGTACAATTAATTTTGAAAGATGTACCACTAGTGGCTCTATTAGACACGGGTAGTGACATCAATGCTATTCGCTTAGATGTTTTTGAAAATAACTTTTCAGAAATTATAAAACTAGAGAAAGAGACGGTTTATCTAAAAGGTATTGGAAACAATCAGGTGGAAACCATAGGTTCATTTTATGAAAAGGTTACAGTTAACGATGAGGTAGTCACTTTAAAATTTTATGTAGTACCAACAAGTACCTCTAGCTTTAAAGCTATCATTGGGAGTGAAATATTGTCACAGGTAAATATTACCATTATAGATAATGAGATTGTAGTTTTCAAAAAGGAAAAAGAAAATTTTCTGATGCAAATTTCTTTAGGCGGAAAGGAACATAAAGAAGTAGATGTTGGACATATTCAAGATAGAGTGCTCCGTACAACTGCCAAAGATCTCGTGGAAAATTACAAACCAAAAAAATGTAAGTCGACCAATATAAAAATGAATATTATTTTGAAGAATGAGCAGCCTATTTATCAGACCCCAAGAAGACTGGCTCAACCAGAAAAGGAAATAGTGGATAAACAAATAGAAGAGTGGCAAGGTGAAGGCATAATTCGACCAAGTTTTTCTGAGTATGCTAGCCCAATTGTTTTGGTGACTAAAAAAGACGGTAAAACAAGGTTGTGCTGTGATTTTAGGAAATTGAACCGAATCATAGTAAAAGATAGGTTTCCGTTACCTCTTATTGAGGATGTTTTAGATAGTCTACAAGATTCACAATATTTTAGTACCATTGATTTAAGAAATGGCTTCTTTCATGTACCAGTAGAGGAGAAGTCTATTAAATACACATCCTTTATCACACCCAGTGGCCAGTATGAGTTCTTACGATGTCCGTTCGGTTTGTGTAATAGTCCAGCAGTATTCCAAAGGTTTATTGGGCATATTTTTCGAGATCTTACTAACAAAAATATAGTAATATATTACATGGACGATTTGATCATCACTAGTAAGAATGAAGAGGAAGGAATACTAAGATTGAAAATGATTTTAGAGGTGGCAAGGGACTATGGCCTGGAAATTAAAAAAGAAAAATGTCAGATTTTGAAGAGAAGGGTCACATTCTTGGGCTTTATAATTGAAGATGGAAAAGTGCAGCCATCCATGGAAAAAACCATGGCAATAAGTAGGTTTTCAGAACCAACTACTTCAAAACAACTACAGTCATTCCTTGGACTAACCGGATTTTTCCGTAAATTTATATCGTCTTACGCTTTAATTGCCAAACCTCTCAGTGACCTTCTCAAGAAAGAAGTTGCATTTAAATTTGGAGAAAAGGAGCGGCAAGCTTTTGATAAGTTTAAAGAATTACTTATCAGTTCTCCAGTATTAATTTTGTACCAGCAAGGGAGTGAAACAGAACTTCATACCGATGCCTGCATATATGGGTATGGTGCTTGTTTGATGCAGAGATCAAATGAGGACAATAAACTACATCCAGTATACTATATGCGTAAGAAAACTACGCCAGCGGAAGAAAAATATAGCAGCTATGAACTTGAAGTTCTTGCAATAATACAAGCTGTTAAAAAGTTTCGTATATATTTACTGGGATTTAAATTTCGAATTGTAACTGATTGTACCGCTTTCCAGAAAACAATGGAAAAAAAGGACCTAACCACTAGAGTTGCCAGGTGGGCCCTACTATTAGAGGAGTATTCCTACGAGATTGTCCACAGGAGGGGATCTCAAATGCCACATGTGGATGCATTGAGCAGATTTCCCATAAGTATGATGGCAATTAACGAAGTTAGAATAGAAGAAGGCATGATACAGAGAATAAAATTAGCACAAACTAAAGACGCCTACATTTCAAGTATCACGGAAATACTTAGTACAAAAGGAAATTATCAAGATTACTTTATGAAAAACGACATCGTATATAAGTGTCACAAGGGACGTGATAATTTTGTGCTTCCAGAAGCTATGCAAGATGAAGTAATAAAAAAGGCCCATGATGTTGGACATTTCGGAGTAGCTAAGACTAAAGAAATTATCGAAAGGGAATTTTGGATACCAAACCTACAAAACAAGATTGAATCTTGTGTTCGTAATTGCATAATCTGTATCCTTGGAAGTAAAAAGGAAGGAAAGAGAGAGGGATACTTACACCCTATTCCCAAATTAGATGGTCCGCTTCATACCTATCACATGGACCACTTGGGTCCATTGCAAAGTACTAGAAAGTGTTATAAGCATATCCTTGTGATTATAGATGATTTTTCTAAGTTCGTATGGCTTTACGCAACCAAGTCAACTACAGCTAAGGAAACCATTGATTGTTTAGTAAAGCAGCAAAAGATATTTGGCAATCCAGCTCGAATTATTAGTGATCGGGGCACGGCTTTCACGGCAGAAGAGTTTCAGAAGTATTGTTCTGAGGAAAATATAGAACACATCCTTATTACAACTGGTGTACCAAGGAGTAATGGGCAGGTAGAGAGAGTAAATCGTATTATTATTCCGGTACTGACGAAATTAGCTTTGGATGAACCGGCAAAGTGGTATAAGTACCTCGATCGGGTACAAAAAGCTTTAAATTGCACTGTTCAACGAAGCATCAACGCAACACCTTTTGAAATCTTGGTAGGAGTACAGATGAGGAATAAAGAAGACCTATTAATAAAGGAATTGTTAGAAAAAGAAGTAGTAATAGAGTTTGATGAAAATCGAAATAAACTAGGAGAGGAAAGTAAAAAGCAGATTCTGAAAGTACAGGAGGAAAACAAGAAAAGATATAATTTGAGAAGAAGACCACCAAGACGATACAAAGAGGGAGATCTTGTCGCTATCAAGCGGACTCAGTTCGGTTCAGGACTCAAGTTAAGTTGTAAATATCTCGGACCCTACGAGATCACCAAGAGTAAAGGTCATGAAAGATATGACGTAATAAAAGTAGGTCACCACGAGGGACCAATGCGTACCACCACATGTTCTGAGTATCTCAAACCCTGGATCGGTTATACTAGCGAATCCGAGGCGGATTCTTTGTCGGATGGCCGAATGTAGGTTCGGTTGTTTGTAATAAATTATTACTATGTCTTTAAAAATATTTCTTTTTTCTCAAACAAAATATAAAAGCATCAACCTTTAAAGATTCTTAAGAAAATAAAGTAAACACGGCAACCATGTATTACCGGGATACGGGGAACTTATTCTACGACGGGCGACGGGTACTGAGTGGCAGTGGGAAACAAGACGTGAAAGAATTAGTATCGCTGCCGGGTAGTTTAACACGAAAACTCGCGGAAAAGACGGGATATGCGGAAGACGCCGCGCCGTGAGTTGCAAAAGGTTATTTATCCATCTTGCATTATGACGAAAGACGAGTACCTAATTGTTTAGGACGATAGGACGAATAAACATTCTCTTAAATTACCTGTATACATAGTGAATCCGGCCGTTAAGCTTTAAAGTTGTGTTTACACGGTAAAAGTGTGTGACAGAGACAATATTAATATTTAAGAATCGGCTAGGTTGATATCCTAATATTGATGTTCTTTTTCCGACCATTTCATTTACCATTTAATAAATAATAGAACTTATTTACATCGGTTTAAAATCCCTGTTTGTTTCATTTTCCCGAAAGAACCTTGCAACCTCTAGACAGCAACAAAAAAACAAATCCTACATATATATATATATATATATATATTGACCCCCCTGAAAAGTTAACCATGAGCCGCCACTGGTTAGTTAATTGTATTTCAATCACCAGTTGATCGAAAGCTGTTCGTATTCGAGAAATTAAACAGCTTTGAGCAAGATGTCGCTATTTTGTGTAAATAAATCGGATCATTTTTGTTATATATGTAGCGAAGTAACTTTTGTGAATCAAAAACGTACCCTTAGCCCTTTAATAAAACAGGCTTACCACTTACATTTTAGCTGCAAAAAAAGCGTAAGGCCGCTTTGCTGTTCCTATGATCTGGCGAGAACCGAAAGACCACGTTACTGACTGTTACTTTTGCTTGACACCTACCATCAAAAAAGGCTTTTCGGAGAAAAGAAGGGCTGCACTATTTACAATCCTCCATACGCCCGGTGCCTCAGAGTGATAAATTGCCTGTACTTAATGCACCTCAGGCATATACCCTTGATTCTGACGATGATCAAACGGACTCAAACGATAGTCTACCGGAAAATGTCGCCGGCCTATTCATATCGCAAGACCCCGAGTTTGTCTGTGAACTTCCCAGTAAAAAGCCTCACAAAATAAGTTAATGTGAATTAAAAGATCTTATAATTGATTTAGAATTGGCCAAGAACAAAGCTCTCGATTGCAATAATGGAATTTACTTCAAGATGAAGTAAAACTTTGTGTGTACCAAAACATAATACCATTTTTTAACATGGAAAACAATTTGGTAGCCTGTAAGGACATTGAAGGATTAATGGCATCTTTAAATCTGGACTATTATCCAAAAGACTGTAGACTTTTCACTGATTCCTCAAAAGTAAGTCTTAAACTTGTATTACTCCATAATGAAAACAAGCTGTCTTCAGTGCCAATTGATCATGCAGTCCACATGAAAGGAACGTGAAGCAATTTGAAATTGGTATTGGAGACGAATTAAATTTTCATCGAGGAGACATCCACAATCTTTTAATGAGTGACGAGGTAAATTTTTATTTGAACGGCATTGGTTAGTAAACAGAATTTTAGGTATTGGTCCAAATAAAAACGTCAAGCAATCATTACAAACAATCTCCATAATCCAAAACTGATTGTTTGGTGTGCGGTACGATCATTTGGCATTATTGGTCTATATTTATTTGAAGATGGTAATAACCATCTTCTAACAGTGACGTTCTAGCTTTATGTAAATATGCTAGAGATGTTTTTTATTCCTGATTTAGAAAGAAGGAGATTACTAAATTTTTTATTCCAGCAAGATAGAGCAACAGCTCATACCGCTAGAAACTCTATGAGAGTTCTGCGAGAAGTGTTCTATGTCCCCGGACTTAACTGCACCAGACTTTTTTCTATGGGACAATTTAAAGGCTTTTGCAACTCGTCCAGAAAATATCCAAGAACTCGAAGTCCGAATTGCTAGAGAAGTCCGGCGAATAGATGAGATTTCGTTTCATCGTGTCAAGAATCATTTCTTGTCCAATCTTAAAAAGTGCATTGAAGTTGATGGCGGTCACTTAAAACACGTAATTTTTTAAAAGTTAGGATAAGTCGTATGTTAGAGTAAATCCCAAAGAGTAGATTGTAATTAAGTGTAATAAAATGTTTGTTTTATTAAATTATAAGAATTTTATTGAGATATTAAAATGGGTAGTCTATTATGGGGAACCCTGTATATCACACTTAATACTTGCACAAAATTTAAAGTAGTCAAATTATTAGTTTTTACGCTGATTTTTTTAAATAATTTATTAGGCCGCCATTTTGTTTTGCTATCTTACATTCATATCAAAATGTTACCGGTTCATTCCTATGTAATACTTAATTTTTGTGCAAAATTTGAGGTAAATTAAATTGGATAATTAGTTTGATTAGTAATATTTTTTTTCTACAAGCGTGCGAAAAATTTGATTTTCAACACACCCAAATTTTGTCAACGTAAGCCGTATATTACCTATGCGCCCCTATGCGAATTTGATCGGGAACACTTGGGAAAAACTCGCCTCCGTTTATAACCACGAGGTCACCAGCCGTGATCGATGCTAGGCATCGATAGTGTGTCGCGGAATTAAGACAACGGTCAACGAGTTTATACGCTTAGAATTTCCAAATCTAAAAAAAATTGAAAAAATATAAATTATGTATTATTTTATTTATTTGTTTCTGATTGGAAATATTTATTTTATAAAATATATAAATTTTATCAACTATCCAGGGTAACATAACAATCTGTTGAATATACATCACAACCCACAGAAATTTGGTTACGTTGTAGCTCGCGAACGGAAGATGCATTAATTGACGTTCAAATTAAAATAAGGTTATTTTTTGAGCATTTATATTTTTTATCCGTGGACACGGTCAGCATACATATTATTAAAATTTTTCATTAATTTGTTAATTACCTTATAAAACTTACCTATATAATTGTGTATCCAAGTCATGCTATTTTGTTTATTGTCAAAAATGACGACGTCTAACGTTTTCTATGTATGAGAATTCAATTTATGTCCGAGTTTTTTTTGTAAGGTTTATAGTCCATATCGCAAAAAAAATGGATGTAGTTGAAACCTCAATAGAAGGAGTCCCAGGGGAGATTATTGAAGCCGCAAAAAATGTTAATTCGTTATTAACTGAAAAATCGCAAAGAAGATACTAACAAGGATATGAAATATTTAGCCAATGGTGCCTACAAAAGAAAATAAGCAACTATGAAAAGGATGAGGTAATTTTACTTTATTTATCTGAGCTTTCAAAACCCAGCACGTCGACAGAAACCGACATTCAAACAATGTAATTTGAAGAAATTAGAATAACGCCAATTAGGGTCAATAGGGATAATATGATACCAAGCAGAAGCAACCAGTTGGAGCCGGCCATCAATGTGGTTAATGCAACTAATTAAACCCACGGAATTTAATAATTTTTGAATATAAAGTAGAAAGTTTACCTTCATTTAACTGTTTTAAGAAAATAAAAGAAATGGATGAACCACTTTTTCTATTAAAAAAACCAAAAAGAAATTCGATATTTCCACTGCATTCCAATGCGCTATATTCCTTAATATGACAATTTGAAGAAAGGTTATTTTACATTGTTGCCAAACTTACATTATTGTATGGATCTTAAATTTTTCATGTTTCCGCCAGTGATGCACTTCGCTGTCGTTCGCTTTTTATATTAGGGCTTTAATAATAATGTCTACGGCACCTAACCTGGTGCTACCCCGTACCAACCTATCTAGCGCGGTCAACACTAATCAACAGGGGGGTGCATCACTGGCGGAAGTCTAACATTCGACATCGGCCCCCTGGGCCGATGCCGAATATTAGACTTTCGCCAGTGGTGCTCTGCGCTGTTGTTCGTCTTTTAGGGCATTGACGATGATGCCTACGGCGCCTAACCTGGTGCTAACCCGGTACCAATCCACTTAGTGCCTTCGCGCTCCTGCTGGTACCGATCCACAACCCAAACATACACTTTGTTTTTCTTATATGATTTATATAAAATAAACTTGGCAACGTAGCATCCCCAGCACACTGGATTTTCATCCAACGGGCAACACTCTTCTCTTCGTTTAGCAGTTGTAATTATGTTGAAAAACATTAATAATGTATAATATAATACTTACTTCTAACTTTTAGTTAGAAATACTTATTTTTGTGTTATAGGGCATTATAATATAATCAATCTTTTACGTAGTTCATAAATTAAGTTTGTGAAAAATATATTTTTAGCGATACGCCAAAAACAAGTTCGGTGCAACCTTCCGAAACCTTAGTTTTTTTGGATTTAATTTGAAAAAGTGGTTCATCCATAAATTTTTGTGTTTAGAAAGTATTAAAGAAAGGTAATTTTTCAAATGTATATTTTAAATTTGTCAAATTCCATGGGTAAAATTGTTTACAAGAGCCGCACTTTTGTTACGAATTATTATATAAATAAGCAATAAAATGTAAAACTTTCGTCGGTCAACGGCAGTCTCGTAGGGAAAAATTCATTTTCCACACTTGTTTTTACCAAAATATTACAGAATCATCCCCATATGACCCTTACTTTTTGGCTAAACTTTGAGGTTTAAGCTACGCGGTGGATTGACAGACAAACCGACCAATGGACCGACGGAATTTATAAAACGTATTTTTTGGCATCTAGGGACGCTAAAAGGTGAAGAAGTAAAACCTGAGAGACTTTTGCAGGCTTAAAAACATTTTATTTATTGGCCATTTTGTACCGCCTTTTTTAATTAGTACCACAGTTTTACTAGTTTATCTCTAAATCACAATTAATTATGGCATACAATTTGAAATCAGTCCACTGGGTAGTTTTTTTAGGCTTAATTTTTAAATATTTTATTATGCCATTTTGTACCGCCATATTGGATTTGACCAAAATTTTACAATTTGATTTTTGTGCAAAATTTGAGATAAACTGTATAAGTAGTTTTTATAGTACTTACTTACTTCTTCTACTAAGTAAGTATAAGTAGTTTTTTTTTAGTAGTCTTCCAGGCAGAACTGCTTGGAATTCTGCAAGGTGCCGTATAAATACTAAAAGAAAGAATAACAGGCAGGGGCGTGCGGTGAAAATTTAAGAAAGGGAAGCAATTTTTAGAGACTTACCTATTTTGTAATGCAATTCGATTCTTCGATCATTTTTTGCAAATTCGTCAATGACGTCATCATAAAAACGTCGATGCTCCGACATATTTTGGAGAAGTTTATTTTCAATGGACAACAGCGATGTATGCGAAAGTCACTCCTGCCCCGTTGAATTTCTCTCGAAATTTTTTATACGTTTAAGTGTTGAAAAATTGCGTTCTACTGATGAACTTGTGGCAGGTATTGTCAATACTAATTCACACAATTTCAACACTTCGGTGTAGGCATCTTCCAGCTCCTTGTCTTTTAAAAATTGCATTAGTTCCTTAGCGTTATTTTTTGCGCTAATATCATCAGTTCCGTAAATCACTTTTAGTTCAGATCGCAGTAACACTCGGTCGAAGAACTGGCCATAATGAAGAAGAAGAGAAGAAGTTTTTCCTTTAAATGCATCAAAATTGCAGAGCTCGAGGAATTTAAAATCATTTAAACCGTTAAATCTATAGTTTATTCGTTGCTGAATTTGATCGATTATTTCATAAAAGAGGCGTCTGTATGATGTTTGAACATCTCCCACCTTGTCTGTTCGAAGACGCTTGACTTATGGCTCTACATTTAACGTTATCGTTTTCTTCCAAAATAGGTCAAAGTCATCTCTTTTTTGGCTTAACATGGACTTAAAATCATCCGCACAGCAATATCATTTGTTTTAATTTGTAATATATTAAAAACATTGTCCGAGAATGGAAATACTTCTGAAAATATGTTCAAGAAATAATTAAAATTAAAATCTCGTTTCATACAGTCCAAAACCCTCTCGAACTATTTATTGCTTCTGAGTCCCACGTTTCATTATTTTCTATTATATTCTTCCATTATAGCTCCACCTAGTAGGAACTACTTTTGGCAATCTTTTGTGGACAATGGAGTCCAAAGCTTGTGTACGTTTTGTTGACTTGAAAAAAAAGCAGCCATGCCACTTAAAGTAACGAAAAATTCTTTACAGTCTTTAATGTGATTGACGGACCGGGATAAAACTAAATTTAATTTATGAGCAAAACAATGGACAAACACAGCACTTGGGAAAGTTTCTCGAACATTAGCTTGCAGACCCCCTAATTGTCCTGCCATAACTGCAGCTCCATCATAGCTTTGAGCAACTAATTTTTTCTCTCCATTAATTTCTTTAGTAACGTTATAAACTACGGTATATAATGCATCTGCTGTACGATTTTCGGACACATTTCTGTTTTAACATATCGTATTACTATAGATAATTGGCTAAAATTAATGATATCAGTTGTTTCGTCCAGAACAATAGCAATGAACCGCGCCTCGCCAATCTCCTGCTTAATTCTTTTTAGAATAATGGTTGCAACAGCGGAATTTTAATCATTCTGGATTCGATTCGCCGTTCCGCGAAAAACGCTAGACTGCTCTAAATGATTTTTTAAGCAATCATCATATTTAGCTATTAAACTAAGTAAATCTTGAAAATTTCCTCTATTTGAAGAAACCCTTGTTTCGTCATAACCTCTAAATCCCAATTCGTGCTATCTGAGAAAACAAATAACATCGATAAGTCTTCTTAATATTTGCCTATTTTTATCGACTAGTTCATTGTGTTGGCGGTGACTAATTTCCAACTGTTTATTAAGAGCGTATTAAATTCTGGTTTTGCCGAAGACTTTTTCTTTTATGACGGCCTGTAAATGCGCTTTGGACATAATGTGTCTTTTTACAGCTTTATGGAAACTGTTTAAATCGGAAAACCAGTTTTATTCCAAAGACCTTTTTCATTTTCAAAAAGTAAACATGGCCAACAAAATAATTTACTTATTATATTTTCATACCCTGTTAGCCATTTAAATTGTTCGTATTGTTTTTCCAGATAAAAATGTCTAATACAGTTTTTCATTTTTGTGATTAAATTTTTCATAGGCGGTTTTGCCCTTCCTTTGGAAATTATTTGAAGCTTATCAGCGAAGTTTAATGTTGATAATGCCTTTACTATTAAGACACACGCCACACATTCACACACACTCTTCTTACTAAATTCTCCAACATTTTCGACGTTATTACCGACAGCCGAAGTTGACGGAATTTGCATATCCACGTCCCTATTATTGTCTTCCATATCGCACCATGCACGATGCGCCATACGTATCACACAACACACCGAGAGCCGATCAAACAAAGAACCTACTCCAACGATAGCTTCCGCCACCACTTAAAGCAACCGACTGAAATGCAAAAATTGCAAACAGCCGGTGGAAAGTTCAATAACCTCTGGTTCGATTCACAGGAAATCAAGCATACAGGACTTGGCTGCAGAGAAGCTAGCGGCCCGCATAGGTTCTATTCGATATTCTATTGTGGCTGGGTCGGAGTCAAGGCCGCATTTATTATGGGCTTGATAATTAAGATAATATTTTAGTATTTTTAATATAAACTAAATTAATGGTTTCCTATTTTAAAAATTACATTTTACAAGATGTTTTGTAATTTTTTTTGGGGAAGCACTGCTTCCCTTGCTTCCATAGACTACACGCCTCTGATAATAGGTAAAAAAGTTATTATTCTCACAGACAGCAAACAAGTCTTGCAAATCCTAGAAAAAAACAAAATAACATCCAAACTGATTCTTGAGTGCCACCAGATGCTGGAGACGGTTACCCAGAGGAATACGGTCACAGTGTCCTGGATAAAGGGACGTAGTGGAATCGAAGGAAATGAAAAGGCAGATAAATGACGCGTAACGGAGCAAAGGGCAAACCATGCGGCTCTGAACCCTTCGTACCGCTATCCTCTAAGGCGATCAATCTAAAGATAAACGAACAGTCAACAAAGATTCTAAAAGAGAGATGGGAGAGACAGGGTTTTAGACACTCAAGTGCCGCAATTCGTGGCCTATCTTAAGAATATTAAGAAACTGGTAGGAATGCTAACGGGACCTTGTAAGCTAAACAAACACCTTCACACCTTGGGCGTCCTCCCGGATCGAAGTTGTAGAGGGTGCAACGAGGACGACGAGACTGCTGAACATGTTCTTTGTTACTGCCCAGCTTAGGGGTTCGCGAGACCACGAGACTAGTCTCGGTCTCGGTCTCGGTCTTGTTTCGATACCGAGACTTGAACAAGTATTTCGAGACCGAGACCGAGACTTGTGTTCGAGACCGATACCGATACCGAGACTAACCTATCTAGACTCTCGGTCTCGATCTCAAAGTGAAGTAGCAAAATAACTAATGTTCGTAAATTATTTGTTTTGACCAAATATTTCAAAAAATATATGTTTGGGGACAAATTAATCGATGCAAAAAATATTTTTTTTATAATCATTTATATTATACTAGCATTGTATATGTTCTTATAACAGTGATACTAGTGAAATAGTCATTTAAAAAACGATATAAATAACCATAAAAAGATAATTTCCCAAATTTAGAAATTTTAGTACCGAAATTCCACTTCACATGTCGAAAACCGTAAATTGCTACCCTGTTCTCAAAGAGAGACACTTTATTACAACTATACTATATAGGATTTTGATATTGTGATCTTTATAAATTTATAATCGGTTTTTATGTTTAATTATTGAAAGTAACTAAAATCCAAAAATGTTTAGTTTTTTGGTTCAATAATTAATAACTAATAGACTGTAACATCACTAACAACTAAAACATGGCAATATCATATTCTTATATAGTATAGAGACGGTAAAGTTTCCAACAGACGAAGTAATTGTGGTGATTTTTGTTTAAAAATTTTCCGACTTAAAATAAACAAAAAATTGTTAAAAAAAATCAAATATTTTTCTTAACATTTTCTTCTTTAATCGGTTCGGTGGCTTGCTAATTAAAGAAGGTACGTGTTTTATAGAACAATATTTTTTATTGATTTTGTTTGTATTTGAAAATAATGGACGATATAAAATTTTTAACTATATGTGTATAATAAATATAATACATATACATACGGACAAGATTTTCAACAAACAAAACACAAGGTAGAATTTGGCTTAGGATTTTAAATAGATGATCAATAAAGCTAATTAAACTATTACTCTTAAAAAATAACGAACTGTTATAATAAAAAAGTAAAAATTTAAATTTCTAAACATACATTATAAACATATTTTTAGATTTTATTTCAACCTATATAATAAACCTAAAAATTTTACAGAAAATTTAAACTAATATTTTATAATTTCATTTTTCAAGTTACTTTTATACCATGAATGAATACATAATAAGCATTTGTTTGAAGTTTCATTTAACATGCTTCTTAGTTTTATATTAATTAACTGCTACAGAGGTCGCCTGTATAGACAAAAGATCTTTTGTCATTTTGGCTAAATTTGGAAAGTGTTTATCGTGTGCTTTCCACCATTCTAAAATATCTGTACCCTTTGGAGCGCGCTTTAATTGCAAATATTCTATTATTTCTTTTCTCCAATTTTCGGAATCACTTTTTTTTCAGATACCTAGTGATGTATAATCGATGTCATAGTTATCATCGCTTGAGGAACTTGATATTATTGGTGATTCAGCAGGCACAATATAATATTTATCCCTGTACATTTTCTCAAAAAAAGTTATAGATTGATCTCTAAGGCGAAAAATTTAACAAGTAGATATTTGTTTAATAAATAAATTTACTTTTAAAATCTACTCCACTTATTCCATACTGATTCCATCTGTTGGCAACATCATTTCGAATTATAGATCTTTGGAATAATTTTTTATATAAATATACCTAAATTTTTTTTACTTTACTGACATGTTCAAACATTGGGTTTTTTTACATTGAATTTTTAAGATTGGAAAAACTCTGGGTTTCAAACGTAGGCTTCCATATACTTTTATCTAAATAACATCTCGGCAAACAATTATTATTTTAAAAATTTTGTTTTCGAGACCACCGAGACTTTCGAGACCGAGACCGTCAACATTTTCCGAGACCGAGACCGAGACTGATTCAGTCTCGGTCTCGGTCTCGCGAACCCCTAGCTCAGTTCTTGTAAATACCACAGAATCTATTACGGGGAAAACTACATTAATGCTGTCGGCTGGCTCGACGAGTAAAACTCCGAAGGAGGTTACAATGGGCTCACCTGAGAGGCCTAAGTAACAGGTTGGCGCAAGTCACCCCTCCATACTCTCTGTCTACCTATCTATCTAGTTTTTTAGCAATAATTTTTTAACAATTCACTAGGCCGCTATTTTGTTTTGCCATATTCAATTTTTACCAAAATATTTCCAGATCACCCCCATAGACCCTTAATTTTTGACCAAAATTTTAAATCAATCTGGTAAGTAGTTTTTAGCTATACGGCGAATAGATAGACCGACAGAGACACAGACCGACGGAATTGAGAAAACGTGTTTTTCAGCATCTAGGGACCCTGAAACGTGAAGATCTGATAAAATCTCGGAGGGTGAACCTCAATTTAATTAGGAGAACTTCTAAAATAACGCAACCGAAATTCCACCCTGTATCCTTTGCTTTGCCTACAAAAATGAATCATTAACGTTCTGGGAAAAAAATTGATTTCAGATGAATAATCCTAAAAAATATATTTACATACAATTTTCTAATACTAAGTTTTGTTACAATAAAAAATTACACTGAATTACATTTTTCTTCGATATAGGATAAAAAAATGAACATAATATAATAATCCTAATAAACCAATAATTAGTATTACGAATAAAACCTTTAACGTGGTAATTGCAGGACTACTGCTTTCAAGAGTCTTCATTTCATCTTGAAGTTCCCTATAAATTTCTTTAACTTCATCCTTAATTAGCATTGGACAATTTTGTAGATCCATCTTAAAAAGAATATTCTCGTTTGTAAAATATTCTTCAATTTTTCGACGTTCTTTGCAGCTTAGAAGATTGTTGCTTAAATCTATCTTACTAATTTTGGGTGCTCGCTGCACAAACTTAACAAAATCAAACTCAGAAATTTTATTATCCGAAAAGTCAACGACATGTAGCTGATGTAAAGACAGAATTCCTGTTAACTGCGCTTTACTAATATTATTATGGGCTAAATTTATTAATCGCAGGGATGGTAGCCCAGAAAATGCCCCTGCTGCAAAATGAGTTATAAGATTGTGTGATAAAATTAATCTCCGAAGATTATAAAGCCCTCGAAATAGTTTCGGTGGAATTACTTTAAACCAATTTAAAGAAAGATCTAGAGTTTCCAGATTGTCCATGTTATCGAACGCCCCAACTTTAACAACCTCATCCCCAAGATGATTGTTCGAGAGGTTTAATTTTTTTAGATTATTCGGTTTAATAAAACTAAAATTGAGGCCGTTGATTAAATTATTTGACAAATCAATTTCCAGCACATTATGTAGGTTTTGGAAGTGTTCTGGCCTTACACTGACTATTTCGTTGTGGTTTAACAGCAGTACTTTTAAGTTCTTTAGATAAACAAATGCTCCAAGCACATCTGTTAATTTGTTGTAGCTCAAATCCAAAACCTCTAAGTTATCCAGACCAATAAAAGTTTTTTCCCTTAATAACGACAAACCATTGTTTTTAAGATAGAGTTCTTTTAGTTGCCCTAACTCTTGGAACGCGTTGTGTGGCAAACCATCCGTTAAAGCATTTTCCATGTATATTTGCTTTATTTTCCGTGTTCCATGAAACGCTCCTGCTTCTAACTTAGAAATGGTGTTATCAGATAGTATGAGTTGTTCTAAAAATACCAAGCCAGTAAATGCTTTTTGCTGAATGGTTTCGATTTTGCTATGGCTGAGATTTAGGATTTGTATTCTATTTCCAGTAATATCGAAGCTGCCTGGTACTATATCAGATAGTGTGCAGTTAAGGCATATCAATGTTTCGTCCAGATGATCAAAGCGATATGAGGTAGTTTTAAATAGACTTGAGGTGGCATTATAACACATAGCTGTCAGCGACCCTCTTTCGCCATATTTACAAGAAACTGTTTCGGATGAACTTGCATCATTTGCTTGCATTAGTATCAAAAGGCAGAATACAACTGCAGATCTTGTAAACACATTTTCCTGAAATCAAACATACTTGTTAATAAGACGTACTTAAACAGTATAAATTCTTTAAGAAAAAGAAACACTATTTAGAGTTAATACACACGATGCATCGAGGAATGAGTACAAGGAAGCAATGAAAGACTTTAAGAGGGAACTAAGGGGAAACAAGAAGAAGACATGGAGAGGTTTCTGTGAGGAAATTGAGTCTTTGCCTGAGGCATCGAGGCTTTCAAGAATCCTCTGCGGTGATAGTCGAGGTATGGTAGGCTCCTTGCGTAGAGCAGATGGCACCTGGACTTCGACAAGCGAGGAGTCAGTCCGACACCTGCTTGAAGTTCACTTTCCAGGAGCAGGTAACGCTGACGCACAGACAGTGATGACAGCTGCCCCAGACTAACTGGAATATGGCAACTACAGTAATCACTGATGATAGCGGCACCTGGGCCATCAATGAATTCAACCCTTACAAGGCCGCAGGGCCGGATAACATCTTCCCGGCCCTATTGCAAAGGGGCCTCAACATATTGAGGCCTTTCATTAAGGAACTCTACAGGGCAAGTATCGCTCTTGAGTACGTACCAGAGGTATGACAGTCAGCTAGAGTCAAATTCATTCCGAAACCGGGAAGAGAGGACTATACGACCGCCAAACCTTTTAGACCGATAAGCCTGACATCCTTCCTAATGGAAGCATTGGAAAGGATCATTGACAGGCATCTAATGGAGGGAGCACTAGCAGTCTCACCGATTCATGTTAATCAGCATGCATATAGGGGAGGGCGATCAACGGAGTCGACTCTTCACAGTATGGTGCAAAGGATTGAGAAAGCTTTACAATTTAAGGAAGCAGCTTTAGCTGTGTCTTTCGATGTTGAAGGAGCGTTTGATAGAGCTCGGACAAACGTCATCTGCGACGCGCTCGCAGCCAGGAGCATCAAAACGAATCTGGTGCGTTGGGTCAGAAGTGCACTGTCTCTCCCCGCACCTATGGTGTCTAGTCATGGATGGTCTGCTCAACAGACTCGTGGAGGCCGGCTTCTATGCACGCTTATGCGGATGCTGGATTGATTCTAATATCAGGCAAGTACTTGGGCATCATCTGCGAAAGAATGCAGATGGCCCGTAATATATTGGAGGCATGGTGTAATGAGGTAAGTCTCACGGTTAATCCGCGGAAGACTGAGATGATCCTCTTTACAAGGAGAAGGAATTTATGAGATTTTTGACCCCCAAGATTGTATGGTCAGCAACTGACCTTGGCAAAAGAGGTTAAATACCTGGGGGTCACAGTAGATGCAAAGCTGAGCTGGAAGACTCATGTCGATAGGCAGATAAGGAAGTCAATAGCGACCTTCTGGCAGCTCCGTAGAGCGGTAGGCACCACCTGGGGGCTAAGTCCTAGGGTCATGCACTGGCTGTACCAAGCAGTCATAAGACCCAGGAAATCATACGGCTCAATAGTATGGTGGCCCTGGGTGGAGTCTTGCAAAAGTCCAGAGACTGGCTAGCCTAGCGATAACTGGAGCAATGAGGACGACGCCGTCAGCAGCATTGGATGTCTTGCTAGGGTTGCCATCATTGTCGACTTTCATTAAGAAAGAGGCTATGGCAGCGCACTTGTAATAGGAGACGCAGGAGCTTGGCATACCAAAGGTGAGGTTGTGGGTCATGCAAGGATCTCCCACATTGTGGAAAGAGAGATCCCTTTATCTACCTACAGAGTAGCACGACCCTCAGGCAGACTAAGATGGCATAAGGGTTATAGTATCTCAATCCCCGAAAGAGAGGACTTGGAGAGAAACAGGAAAACAACGATTTAGAAGGAATCGAACCATTAGAATCACAGCCGTCAACCTCAAAAATGGCTTAGTTTTTTTTTTTCATATATTTTAAAATTGTTCATAAAGTAGCTGTCAATAAACTGCTTCAAAATAATTAATTTTCTGTTCAATACCTGGTGTCAAAAAATATCTAACATTGCAACTAATATTTGAAAAACTACGGAACTCATATATTTCCAAAATTAACACATCAATGTAGTTATAGTAGGGGAGCCAGCACTGATTCCAGTGAACAAGCTATATCAAAATTTTAACTTATGCAGTTCGACTTTGGGCTATTCGGGTATGCCAAAAGTGACCGTTTGTCTCCGTCTGTCATATTACTTTGTACAGGGGGCGTCATTGTGAAGTACTATACAGGGCGTTTCCTAATTGCGTGCTAATGTTAAAAGAGGGTGATTCTTGGACCTTTTTAAGAAAAAAGTTTAATATGAACCTAAAAGTCTTAACTTTGGAGATACAGGGTTTTAGAAAAACATTTTTTTTTTAATTCTAATTCTGATGCTATTATAGATAAACAACTGTATCAAATTTGATACACGTGTTTTATGCATTTTTTATTAACAATCAATTTTTGAAATTTCTACCAGTGGCGTGCATATATAATTAACCTGGGTAAATCCGTATGCTCCTTAATGCATAGAAGACGTGTATCAAATTTCATGCAGTTATCTACAATAGCATCAGAATTGGGATGAAAATTTTTTTTTCTTTTTAAACTTTACTATCCTGTATCTCAAAAGTTAAGACTTTTAGGACATAAAAACACCTCCTTTAACATCAGCACGCAGTTAGGAAACGTCCTGTATAGTACTTCACAATGACGGCCCCTGTATAAAGTAATATGACTTTTGGCATACCCGAGTAGCCCAAAGTCGAACTGCATAAATTAAAATTTTGATAAATGTCGTTCACTGGATCTGATGCTGGCTGCTCTTGTAAAATCTGGACTTGTAAATCGTGTATCACTATACTGGGTGGTCCAATAATTGTGGACGTAGGCAGTAGCCCGGGAACCGTTAATGACAGAACTCAAGAAAAAATATATTTAAATTATAAAAATATAGAAGTGCGGTACACGAAAGAAAACAGACAAATATAGATAGAGGTTCATTAAGCATACAACTATTTTTATATGATCTGAGTGTGTATACAGAGTCAAAGGAGTGCCAACTACCAATTCAAAGAACGACGGGACACCACTGGTTTAAAGAGATTTCTTGCCCACCTCCCAAACCGATTGACCCCGCTCGGTTTTTTTGTGTCCCGCACTTCTACACGTCCTCTGCTTCACAAATTATATGGAAATAATAAACAGTTTTAATTTTGTTTTTTATTTGGCTCACATTCACAACTCATAAAAAACAATTCATTCACAACTGAATCTAACAAATTTTAAATTGTATCAGTGGCGGCTCCAGGGGCATGAGTTTGGAGGGTCGCCCCGGAACTCAAAGACCAATAACAAGTACCGAAAATTGTCTCACAATTTATTCTTTTTTTCTTGTACATGACAAGATGAATGCTCGAAAGTATGGGTTTTAATACATTTTTTATATATAATGCGAATGTTTATTGTCTTTATTTTTAAAAGCAATTAAGACAAAAATTTCAATATTGGCACATTTCCATAACTATGTAACTAAATACTACTTTTTTGTGCATGTTTCATGACGCCATTTTTAAGTAAAATATTAAATTAAAAAGGGGATAGAGTGATACAAATGTCTTTTTAACCTCATTTCATGCTGAACATATGGGGCAATTTTTATCTATGAGTATACCATGCATGATTGAAGGTGTATGTACCAGGTACCGTAGCTAGCAATGCACCAAATTTAACCAAGCACTTACATAATGT
>JAUTXW010001409.1:0-32743 GCA_030620095.1 Kuschelorhynchus macadamiae
ATGGAAATAGAAAATATTTCAGGGATCTAGGATTCCAAAACGCAAAACATCCCGGAGGGTGATTTTTCAGAGTTACAATACAAGGGGAAATGATTTTTAGAATTACTCCGCTATGCTCTTAATCTATTAAAAAATACTCAAAATGTGATCACCTGGCTGAATACAGAACAGAATAAATATGGAACACGATAAACAATTCATGGAAATAGAAAAATCAAGAAAAAATTAGCCAAAACAAAAACTGTTGGATTAAGATTAGAGTCTTCAAAATACAGGGTTAAAAAAAAATGTGTAATGTATAATAAGATTCTACAGTTATCTCAAAGGCGTCTTATCAAACAAAGTAGAACTAAAATGTGTATCAATCCCAGAAACCAGGACTTTCTTGCAGTTATCTGAGATAATGATGGGACATATCTTCGTACGAGAAAGCTATATAATGAGACGATATTTATGTGAAAAACTCACTAAAAGGTTTTATAGATCAATTTTTAGTTAAATATCATGTGTTTTTTGTTTCATTTAGGTTATTACTAAACTATATTTACCAAGTTCCCATAAGTACCAGTCACCTTATTGTAAAAAAAAATCACCGGATGTATTACGTATAATTACTGAACGAATTGCAAAGTAACTTCCAAACAGCGTTTGGTTTTAATGCCTTATTTCTCGACAAGGCAGAGTTCGTAGAAACTTTAAAGATTCATGATATGTCGCTTTTTAGAAATCATGTACAAATATGAGTGTTTTAACTTACTAGATAAACCTTCTAAACGGAAATTTGTAATTCATTTTAATATTTTCATTTACTACAGAAGCTACTACTAATTAAACGCTGATAATTTTTATAAATGCGATCAAAACAAAAGAAAGCGACAACAAATGTGTGTTACTGCTAGAATCACCTTTCATACTGTTTGTTAATTTATCTTTTTATTCGCAGTTTATCTAATATTTAAGTAAATATTTCGAAATTGAAGAGCATTATCCTGGGTGAAGATAACACAGCAAAAGGTAGTTCTTAGCAATAAAAGAAACACACATTTTATATTGCCAAAAAAGATTATATTGATATTAGAACTTTTTTTTTTAATACACTATCTGATTTATCACTAGTATCTACAAAAACGATTAACAAATTTTATGAACAAACCAAAATTCAACTCTACTATATTTCTCATGGTCTGTACTGTAATAGTAATATCGTGGGGGATACCAAATTAAACACGACTAGAGCAACGTAATTCACTAATATATAGAGCAGAGTGCTTATGATTATGCGGGGACACGATCTTTAGAAGCCATTAAGAACCTCAGCCCCCACAGTTTGTAAATTCTGCGAAGTGCCTGACACGAAGTTAAACGACTTAAAGAGTTATAAATCAAGGGTGGGTTTTACACATCAACCTATTAACATACACTAGAGGAATAGTGATTTATTTTTTATAGCCACAGCTAAATTAAAAAATCTATAACGCAATATTCTAATATTATTAAAATTATACATTATAACAAAAATAAATTTACATTACACAAAAATGAATAAAAAATTAATTATTGATAGTCTATATTATTACGAGAGAAGAACCTTTCTCAATTTTTAATTTCTCAATGATAATTAATTCACAATCTATGGGGTCAATCGTTAAAGTTTGTCAACTTGAAACATAATTAGATTGTGCAGTTCTCTCTTTCAGTTGCTCTATCTTAAACACGATTCATTCTTTCTCCCTAACAACCCAAATGATCCTTAGTAGCCAATATCCAATTTAGGCGATTTAATCAAACCTAGAAGAAAATAGCCAAATTATACCAATTGCCTTTAGGCCAGAATACGGGTCATCGATCTTGTTCGAAAGCACACAATAGCTGGCAGTCATCCGTATCATTCGCTTGTATCTTTATCCCTAACTTGTTTTGCGGCATACGATACTGCTCTGTGGCTTGTGCTTCCCATGTTTGGTGTATGATAGATTGAATAAAAAGGGACCGTTTACCTGAGTGTTTTCTATGGCTAGTTTATGATATTATAAACCGAATAATTCTGGTTTATTAAGAAGTTGTCATATTCTTGACGTATCACTTAATTTGAGCTCCACAAATTTTCTTATTACGATTTTTTAATTATTTTTATTCTGCAGGAGGCATCTAAATAAATATAACAATTATTCATCATCTTTATAGCCTTCTTATATACTATTGGATATCGACCTACCTCTTGCACATACATATTCTGTGTATCTTAGTTATTAGTTACACAAGTATATTTAATCAACAGAAATTGCAAGAAACAGTCCTTAATTAATGAAGAAAACAAGCCGTACCTCTATAACACAAATTTTTCACGGCGTAGTACCATGTGGGCATAATTGTTTACCAAATTACTTTTTATAACCAAATTTAAATAATGTGTTCTAGAATTTAATTCGCAATAAATGCGCATAATTCATTTTGCTATGACTATCACCTGATTTTTTTCCTTTAAACTATATTTGTAACTTTACATAAACAATTACTAAAAAAATAAACCACAAAGGTCCTCACGTGTAGTGTAAAAGTATCTGAGGACTTGTGTGTCATCCAAAATAACTCCGCGGGCAATCGAGCCTCTTCAAGATTTTTTTAATATTACTTACGAATTAGTACAGACAAAATTGTTTATTTGGAAAGGACTTTTAACACTACAAGACTACAGCTTCTAACTGATTTTCTGTATCCGTGATTTTCCTTGAACATTCAAACCTGTATAATTTCTTTTTATGAAAGCAACTTTGAGTGGTCTTTTATCACTTAATTTCAGGTATCTAGTTATTCAAGTGAATCTTAGATAAAGATATTTTTGTTTTTTTATCAGATCTCTACTTGTAGCTGCTTTTCTATCAATCGTAATTATGTCCTAACAGTTTATATCATCTGCTGATGATGCTAACTTGGTTAGCGAAACGCGCGTCCAGAACGTAACAAGTTGTGGTGTAGTGTGGTTAGAACTCTTGTATTTTGATCAATCGTAATTATATAAAATCAAATTAGGTATAAAATACGTTACTACGAAATTACGTTTTAACCAAAGCCGTGGAAGCTGCTCTTGAAACGAGATTACTTATTTTACCTGACTGCGGCTTTGTCGTATAATTGCATTAAATCCGTTTTATGCAAAAGTATGTAAGCTTTCTAATATATCTGTTAACAGAACATTATCTTCCCATCCACCATTTCTTCAGGTGCTTTTCTAAATAACTATTTAAACCACATGTTACAAAGAGCTACTCTATAGGATGAAAAAAATTATCTTCTTATTATTCGTATTCCTTAAACAATAACGGATGCCCTAAAGTTGAATGTGGACACATTTGCACATTTCATGTCCAGTGACTAGGTGCTTTAAAATACGAGATATTCCTAACACTTCTTTTTTTTTACGGTATTTGGAAAGTAAAGAAAAAACAAAAATACTAAATAATTATTTACTTTTTAATTGGATAATCAGTTTTTTCAGTAATATTTTCACTATGCTGGCCGCCATCATATTAGATTTTTACCAAAATATTAGCAGGTCATCCCCACGTGACCCTTAATTTTTGCCTAAAATTTGAATTCAATCTGATAAATAGTTTTTAAGCTATACCGTGAACTGACAGACGGACAAACTTACAGACCGACCGACGGAATTGAAAAAACATATTTTTTTGTCATCTAGGGTTGTTAAAATGTGACGATATGTAAAACTCGAAAGGGTGATTTTTTCGCGATTACAAATATTATATTTAGCCGCCATTTTGTTCCGCCATCTTGAATTAGTACCAGAGTTTTACTAGTTCATTTTTATACCACAATTATTTATAGTACACAATTAAAAAATCAATCCATTAAGTAGTTTTTTAGGCTACATTTTTAAACATTTTACTAAGCCGCCATTTGGCTCCGACATTTTTTTGGCAAATTATGAGATACGTAGTTTTTTAGAAATAATTTTTTTAACTAGGCCGCCATTTTGTTTTACCATATTGGATTTTTAACAAAATATTACCAGGTTATCGCCATATAACCCTTAATTTTTTATCAATCGTGTAAGTAGTTTTTTAGCTATGCTGCTAACAGATAGACCGACAAACAGACAGACAGACCGCCTAAATCGAAAAAACATGTTTTTCAGCCTGAAACGTAAACATCTCAAAAACTCTCGGAAGGTGATTTTTTTTACGATTACAATACTTCCCTTTTACGAGGGAAGTAAAAAGAGTTCTATTTAACTAATACTTAAATTTAAAAAAATATTATTTTATTGTATTATTATTAAATAAAACCAAATTTAGTGTTTACAGTTCTAAAGTGAATCTTAAATAAAAATATGTATCTCGGTTCAGTTTCACAATGAGAGCTGAATGTATTTAAAAAAAATATATCGTGCCTATAGAGCTATTATGCATTATAACATTCCAAACTGAACCCTAATTAGACAAAAGAGAGCGCTGGAATTCCTTACTATATAATCCAAATGCCATTGCTTTATAAAAATGAACAGTGGTAAATTTAGAATGCCTTCCTGGGGTGGGGAGAAAAAAAAATCCTTGCTTTTTGTTAGCACACAACATAAGCATAATACCCATCAAAATCAGAGGCGGCGAAACACTATTTTTTGCTTTGAAATATTTTGCTTTTGTCCTAAATACGCCACTGCACATAAAGGGTCACATTTTAGCCAAAATTTTCCTGGTTTCGAGATAACTGCAATACTTTCTCCGGATTTGTTAGCCTTTAAAATAAAATATAAATGAACTAAATAAACTATGTGTTTCTCTTTACTGAACAACTATTAAACACAAATTATTTTATATCTAATAATTAAGTTTGTTTTTTTTTTAATAAATGATCATTATAATATACTAGCGTATGCGTAAAATGAAAATTAAGTGCCCCCATTAAACAAAAATCGTACAAACAAACTCTTACAAAGTCAATATCGACATAGAACGCTCATTAAAACCCACGCATTTGCCCTGTGCTAGAAAATAAAGTGAACCTGTCACTGCACACTTTCTGGTTTTACCCGAATGAACGGAAATTTTCTAGATGGCCGGAATTTCAATCAGCTCGGTATTTTATAATTAAAAATAGATTTCGTCGGTTCTACCAATTTCTTGTACATAGGTCGAGAAAGTTTAAAATCAATGAGGATTTCGTACTAAAATTTTTTATTACATTAAAAACTCATTCAAACGTTTTAGATTCTAATTTGCATTATATCCGTGACTAGTTATTCACTAATAAGTAAACAATTTCCAGTGAATACACAACCATATTTACCACAACGTTCAAACGCGTCCCCTGTCTAAATTTAATACATTACGTATTTGTGACGTCTTTAACCAGCTGTTTTATGTCATAGTTGTCACTAAAAATTATTGAAATTTACCTTACTCTCACGTTTTTTTTTTGGAAAATTGCAGATACCGCAGAAAACACAATCCTTTATGCGGACATACTGAACATATTTTTTTATGTTCATTTCAGGATTTTCTAAATTGAAGTCTTTTTCAAACTTTGTATACTAAAATTAGACAGGTTTTGTTTTATCTTAATATAATAAGTGCTAACACTGGAACCTATGGTGGAAGATAGATCAAAATACAAGAGTTCTAACCACACTACACCACAACTTGTTACGTTCTAGACGAGCGTTTCGCTAACTAAGTTAGCACCATCAGCAGATGATAAAAACTGTTTATATCTTTTTTCTTATACAATATTCACATCTTACTTTTTAGGCACTATTTAGTATTAATTTGACGATATTAAGTTTGTCTTTCTCGGAATACACCACCCTTTAGCACAACATAATATTTTGAATTTCCAGGATATGTCAGGTGCATACCTGTTTTCTATAGGAAATTTGGTTATTTCCTTGATATTTCCATATTTCACCTTTAAATTTGTTCATGAATATCAAAATTGTATAAACGCGTAACAGCTATACAAAATATTAAAATGGTATATATATTTGAAATCTCTGTCATCATCTTGCTGTTTGTCAAATTAAATTTGTTGACTCTTGGAGGCACATATTTTTCCATAAGGCGCTGAATGTTATTTAAAAGCTCTAAGTAACGCTACGAATTTAAATATAGATACAATAAAATCTGGACCTATATTGAAGTTCTTCCTGATCTTGTACTTCTTAATATGGTCAGTCAAATAATATTAGCAAATATATGTTCTAAGAAATGTCTATCCATAAGAATATTGCACAAATCTAACCTGGAGTTGTAATCGTTGTGCGTTGTTCCAATTTTTATACTAGACAATATTTATAGGGCTTTCATTTGTTTATTTGAAAGCACGTTTAAGCGTTGTTTTTTTGACGTCCAAATCTAAAGATGTTCACTTGGTTGAATTTTCAGGAGTCTCTTCAAAATTCAAAACAAAATATTAAGTTGCTCATCATCAGTAAAAACTTGACGACGTCTCCTTTTATCTTTCTGCAAATTTCCATGTATTCTAAATATCTTTAAAGTAAGATTGTGCTCCCTATCAGAAGTGAAAAAAAATTATGAAAAAGCAAACCATGTAAAAACACAATAAAGAGAATAGAATGGATTGTGGGTTAAAGATCTAGTTCATAAATACAACCCATGAGCATTGCAGGCAACTGTAAATCATTATATAAATAATATTTCATTAACAATGTTTGGAAATCCCATTTGGAGTTAAAAAAATCTGAAGATAATCGTCTCCATCCATGTTGTGATAATCGTTGAACTTTTCGTTTAGTTCTCTACTCAGGTCCAAAGCCCATTAACTCTATAGGTTGCCTCGAGCGATCTTGACCTATCCCAACTCGATGTGAGCGATCTACGTCACTCGGCGACCGGCTTGCTTTAGCACGGCATTGTCCATATCTCTTCTCTGTGCGTTTAATTACATATATTAATCTTTTTTTGTTCAAAATTGAAATGGTTCAAATTTTAACCAACTTTTTTGCTAAGGCATTTCAAAAAGTTCGCATCGTATTTGAAAAAATATTATGTATTTTTAAAATCTCAAATATCAAATATCCTGTAAAAATTTTTAGCATGGCAAATAGTTGTATAACTTCAGAAAATGTACATTTTTTATACAAGTAGTGTGTTCTCGGTTTTGGATATATTGGTGAGAAATAGAGAAAAAGTTAAATAGAAATATTAGTATATTGGATATATTAAACAGCCTATATGCTGTTACATTTTTTGAATTTTATCTAAAATTCTAAATCTACTTCATATATTGTCCATAGGCCTAAGTTTAATTGTTTTCGAAATATTGACATTTACAAAATGGGATTTTCAATTTTGGACAGCTGTAGAGTCTAAACAGTTCAAATTAGAACAAAACGGTTTGCACTTTCCTGATTTAGTTTTTAATAGTCTACCATAAATTTCTTGTCTATTTCCAACTGATACCAAGATATCAACCGGGAACACACTATGGGGACACCTTATGTATATTATAAGTATTTTTTATATTTTATTAACTATAGGTATAATATTTGCTGTAAACACAATTATTTAAAACATTTTTTTTAATAATAGGAAATAAATCAGCACACAATTTATGCTTAAAGGGTAACAAGTTAAAAATTCAGTTAATTTGTTTTCATTTTTTATACAGCTTCTCGTGGGGGTCCACTTCCGAATGGCTTCTTTTTTTCCTTCGCCAGTTCATTTAAATATTTCATCCTTATAAATAGCCTTTGTCTTAAGAACACTAAAATGTCTTAAAACTTTCACTTGAGGAAGTAAAAAAGTACCCTGAAAAACATAATTGACAACTATAGCAGCGAAAACGTCAAGCTGAATAAGTAATGGCCGCCTTGTCAGATCGTCGCCCGATACCTGCTCATCGAGGTAACCTTTTCTATGGTTCAGACATAGTTTTAAAAAATACTAAAATATCTTAAATATGTTGATCTAAACTTGACTTTTTGTTAATACGTATATATATATATATATATATATATATATATATATATATATATATATATATATATATATACATATATGTAATATCCGAATGTATTGCGCACAAGTAGAACAGGCGATATAATACCAAACTTCATATCTCATCTTAAAAATCAGTAGAATAAATGGGTAATGTAAATAGCCATTTTTTTTTTAATTTAAATTTGTGCCCCTGTACTATAATGAAAATGTAACATCCTGTTTATCGCCTGTGATCTTAATTTGCAAATTGCTGAACAGTGTTCAGAAAGAAGTGGCAATGTCTTGCAAAACTAGCAGTATAGTGTAATTTTCTGCAATAATGCACCTGCAATGCTAGGTGGGGAAAAGGTAGGATTTAGTAACTAGATCTGGGACTAACCCATTGATGGAAAGATATAACATTTAGATTTTTTCTAATATAATTAACTTCTGAAATTTTGAGTATTTGTCACTCGATTTTCCGATGCTTGTGTAATCGAGAGGAGGAGGGGAAAAAAGGTGAGCTTTTCAGAACAACTTTTTGATAGGCAATTAAAATAACTCACAATGTCGGGCCGTTTTCAAGCATGAAAAGTTGGTATTTTTTATCAAATTCGTAAATCAGTATTATTCTTCTAAATTTTTTGAATTAGGCCATCCAATAAAACAAAAAAGTTTATAAGCTACGTATACATTCTGATAGCTATTTATTTTAGTTGTAATTTTTATAATCTGGATTTTTTATAATTATCCCTTCATATTTGATGTCATAACATAAAGATATATTTTTAGTCATCGTATATACAAGATCACAAAATGAACCACACTGTCTAAAATACTCTTTAATATAAACAAAAAAAATCGGCGGTATTTTGACAGATAAAAAACTCAACATATCTCTATCTATCGTAGGCTCGGCTATGTACACAATCGTAACTAATATATCAAAGGATTTCGCCATACTTTTACGTGCTATTTTCGCTAGCGCTCCAGCCTGAATCGATCCGCTGATATAGCCTATCTAGTTTCCGTTACATTTCAGTTGCTCATGTTAAGAAAGCATTGACTGACATTCGATATAGCTAAGATGCGAGTTGAAGCAGATGCCAAATGCATATTCGGTACGATAAAACGATTTAATAGACTTTACTATTTCAAGTAATCACGAATTCGCTATATAGACGATATTTTGTTGCGTTTGAAGAATATTAAATTCGTAATCTAGATATAACCTGTGCTTTAGTTCCTTTTGATATTACTTTTAATAAATTGAATGAGGGTTTTGCCGACTGATTTATATTTATTTCGGACCGGAATTACAACGTGTATCGGTTAATTAGTATTACGAAAATAAAAAAAAAAACTATAAATAAAAACAATGTAAAAAAATGAGTTTTATTACTAAAACTCGCCAAAAAACAAAACCAAAAATGTTCTTTTTTACGGCTGTCTTAAAAATAGGCAAAAACATGCGATTATCTTTTCTTTGAAAATTGGACATTTCATGCACTGAGTGTATAGTATTTTACGATCTAACAAAGTGATTTGGCTACTGTTATAATAATGAGATACAACTAAAACATTAAATAACTCTTGAACTCTTCGTAAGTACCTAGCCATAGCAGGATCGTATTTGATAGTAGAATCCCATAACTTTTGTCTAGTCTACAAGGTACAAATGCCCTTTGAGGCAAACATGGTAGTTAAATGGTTATTGGAAGTTAGTGGATCGAGGCCACGAAAAGTACTTTTCATCGAAGAAGGCATCAGTTAATATCCTTGAAAGTACAATTTGGAAAATTTTAAACAATTCGATAGAGCCTAAAAAAACAAAAAGACAATGGTGTCCGGAAATGTATTGATTTCTGTTAAAACTTAATCGGCCGCAAAATTTATGAAATGTATGCAGAACAAAAAGTTCCTACGTTATCGTCATTTTCACGGAGGCTGTCCGATAATAGTTGTGACATAAATTGTTCCACTACAACTTTAGGGTTTTTATACAAAAAAAAATTGACGAAAGGCAAGTTATAATGGAATCACAGCGCTTACAATGACTCAGAATCGAATATCTTAAAAAAATAAATACAGCTAGATGGGAAAATGGAACGATAATCTACATAGATGAGTCATCGTATGACAACCACGACACACCCAGTAAAGGATGGATTGATACATCCAAAAAATACTACACAAGGCTTCGTCAAACAAAGGTCAAAGGATCGATACTATTTAGCATGCGGGGTCAGACGAAGGCTGGATAACAGAATGTCTATTTTCAGCAGCCAAGAATATTTCAGATTTCAGTTTGGATTATCATTGTGATTCCACGGTTGAAGTTTTTGAAGATTAATTTAAAAATAAATTAATGCCAAATAAACCACCTAATAGCAGTACTGTCATGGATAATGAATTTTATCATAGTCGCCAAGTGAATAAGGTACCAAGTTCAACCAGTAGAAAAAAGAACATACAAGCCTTTTTGTGCGAACGTGACTTGTATTTCAATTAAACTTATAATGTTAAACAACTCTTAGAAGTTTTAAAAAGTTAAAATTTTTCAAAGCAATATGTTTGTGATTGCAGGTCACGAAATAATTCGGCTTACACCATATTATTGTATCTTTAATGCGATCGTGTTGATATGGCATAAAATTAAGTCTAACATACGAGCTCACAATAATACCCCCACTTTAAACGGTCGTGTGACTGAGTTAATAAACATCGAAGTTAAAAATGTAATTGTTGAAAATTGGAGAAACTGTATTCAACATGTTAAAAAAATTGAAAACTTGTATAGATGTTTGTATATAAATACAAATAGTTCAAAACGTGTAAAAAACTTATTATTAATAGCGATAGTAGCGATAGCGAAACTGAACTAGATAACAATAACTAATAATTAAAATTGTAACAAATGTATGAGAGGACACATAAATATAAAAATAGAAATATAAAATTCAACTTTCTTAAGTATAGTGCGGCACTTCACGATATCTTGCCATTAAGTAGTCGAATTACTCTTGTGGTTTAGGTATTCTAGAGGTAATACAGCTAAGTCACTTTCTTAGGTCATCAAAAATACTATACAATACCGCTTCGCACATGAATCGGTTGACCGGTGGTTATGGTTAGCTCGTTTCTTATTTTTCTATTTAATTTCAAAGGCTACAAAATATCATACACCATGGACCATGCCATAGGTAGATACAAATGAGAGAAGAACTGGTAATATAATAAATAATTACGAAATTGTAGTGACGAATCCATGATTTAAGAAGAACCTTTTTGTGGGTATTACGACACACGATATAAGAAAAAGGAACTAATATAAACAGAAATAAAAAAAAACCTCAAAACTCTAAACTGCCGTTGGTTGGTACCTGAAAAACGAGACTATATGGTTTTGTGGACATTTCGGGGAAGTCTACCCCGTATTCAGCAACTAGACATAAAAAATACTAAAGTAGTATAAGTGGCTCCGAAATATCTAACAATGGACTGGAATTCGCAATGCGAGAGAACTGTTTAGGCGAAATGATTGCCAACGTCAGATGACTAACAGGGAACATATACAAGGTACGCCAAACTCAGAGGTATATTAGAAGTATCTGGGAAACCAATGAATGGATTACTTTGAAAATTTGGTTCAAAGCAGTCAACATAATTTTTTTTATATGCGCAATGTTCCGCTTCTACTCTAACAATAACCGTTTTTAAAATAAAATGCCCTATATATATTCTAGCATTTTTGTATTTTCCTAATCAATCTAAATACTGTATAATATTTTCTATACTTACATTTAGTGGTTTTTGAGAAAATGACGCTTGAAAATTGACATGTCCGACCCGTTGAAACCTTTTTTGGCTTTGAAATTAACTCATTTAGCCACAAACCAGATATGGATCAATGTTATGCTCTTATATAAAATTATTATCGTAGTTGAAAAATACATTCTCCACATTTCCGTCTGACAACTTTACGTGTGAGGGTAACATGGCAGGAGATTTACTTTACCCAGCTCAGCGCCTCGGTAATCTGTTGTTGCAGTTGAAACGTCTGTGAATCTGTCATTGAGACCATCTATAGTTGGGAATAGACTGAGTCCATTTCGTAGATTCGTTGCTATTCTTTAATTGACGTTTTTCTGATAACCGAATGCAAGTCTGCGAAGAAATATTTCTGAAAGTAGTCTTTACAGAGCAGCTGCTTTAGCAGCTTTAAAGTGCAGGACACGAAAGAAAACCGGGTGGTCCTTAAAATAAAGGTTCATAGTCTTAAGCAAGCGGAAAAGTAAAATTTGTGTACGCAAATAAATTTTATTATTTTATTTGTTGTAATAGTATGCCGCTTCACCTATAAAGTGCGCCACCTAAGCGGTACGGAAAATTAATCGAGGATTTAGTAAATTTTGCACTGGTCCACTTGTAACTGGGATGTGCCTAGACTCTCCATTCACTTGCCGCTATAAGGTTCTAGCTATTTCCAGTGGCGCCTATACATTTCTATATCAATGTGTTGCGTTGAATTTGAATTATTATTTCGAAGTAACGATGGCGAGCAAAAGAGGAAACACAATTCGAAGCGGTGCACGTGAAGTTATTGCCAGCGTTATAGAGGCCTGTACTAGAGAAGCTGAAAATAATAGTTCGATTATTCCAATTCAAAATCGAACAGAACGCGCTGCATTTTACACTGGTGTTTCGGAAAGTAGTGTAAGAAAAATTCAAAGAAAATATAACGATCGCTCATGTTCTACTTCACCTTTAAAATCTCCTGGTAAAAAAAGACCCCGAATATCATACAAAGATAAAATTGACGATGGCGATTTTCAAGTAATTCGACGAACAATAGAGGATTTTTATATAACCTTTCGAACGTTCCGACCTGCAAACCCCAACTTCGTGCTGTAAAGAACAAAATAGATTTTCAGTACGGGTATAAAACTTTAAATCGGGTTTTACGATCAAATGGTTTTGTTTGGCGCAAGTGCCAAAATAAACGAAAATTGCTCATTGAGAGACCAAATATTTTTCAATGGCGGGTGAAATATCTATCAACTGGAAGGCGATATAGGCAAGAAGGACGCAATATTGTGTATCTAGACGAAACCTGGATAGATAATGATATGACAGTGAACAAATGCTGGCAAAGTGAAAGTGTTCAGGTGTTGTTCGGGGAATCCGCTCTAGTAGTCGCTTTATTATAGTTCATGCTGGTTCAGAAACCGGATTTGTTCCAGGTGCTGCTTTAGTTTTTCGCTCGGGACTAACAACTGGAGACTATCATGGATAGATGAATAGAGATAATTTTGAAAAGTGGTTGCTCGAGAAGCTTCTAGCTAACATTCCTCCCAAATCAGTCGTGGTAATGGATAATGCTTCTTATCATTCTCACGTAGAAGATAAAGTGCCAACTAAGTACTCTATAAAAGCTCATATGATATCGTGGCTTAAATCGAACAATCTTGTATGTGATCCAACATGGATAAAATATCAATTATATGAAGTAATATCAGCCAACAAGCCTAGAGAAAAAAAGTATAAAATTGACGGTCTTTTACGTAACCTCGGCTTAGTTTTTTTTTATATATTTTGTAAAATTGTTCATAAAGTAGCTGTCAATAAACTGCTTCAAAATAATTAATTTTCTGTTCAATACCGGGTGTCAAAAAATATCATTAATCATTGCAATTAATATTTGAAAAACTACAGAACTCATATTTTTCCAAAATTAACACATCATTGTAGTTATAGTAGGGAAGACAGCACTGATTCCCGTGAACAAGATTTATCAAAATTATGCAGTTCGACTTTGGACTATTCGGGTATGCCAAAAGTGACCGTTTGTCTCCGTCTGTCATATTACTTTGTACAGGGGGCATCATTGTGTGCTAATGTTAAACGGTGGTGATTCTTGGACGTTTTTAAGGAAAAAGTTTAAAATGAACCTAAAAGTCTTAACTTTGGAGATACAGGGTTTTAAAAAAAACATTTTTTTAAATCCTAATTCTGATGCTATTATAGATAAATAACTGTGTGAAATTTGATACGCGTCATTTATGCATAAAAGGGCATTTTTTATTAACAATCAATTTTAGAAATTTCTACCAGTGGCGTGCATATGTAATTAACCTGGGTAAATCCGTATGCTCCTTAATGCATAGAAGATGTGTATCAAATTTCATGCAATTATCTACAATAGCATCAGAATTGGGGCGAAAAAAAATATATTCTTTTTAAACTTTACCATCCTGTATCTCAAAAGTTAAGACTTTTAGGACATAAAAACACCCCCTTTAACATCAGCACGCAATTAGGAACCGCCCGGTATAGTACTTCACAATGACGGCCCCTGTATAAAGTAATATGACAAACGGAGACAGACGGCCACTTTTGGCATACCCGAGTAGCCCAAAGTCGAACTGCATAAATTAAAATTTTGATAAATCTCGTTCACTGGATCTGACGCTGGCTGCCCTTGTAAAATCTGGACTTGCAAATCGTGTATCACTATACTGGGTGGTCCAATAATAGTGGACGTAGGCAGTAGCCCGGGAACCGTTAATGACAGAACTCAAGAAAAAATATATTTATAGGTAAATAGATCAAGAAAAATCAAAATTAAATAATTTTAGAATTCGAAAGTTAACCGTTTTTGCAACACAAAAGAGATATAGAAGTGCGGTACACGAAAGAAAACAGACAAATATACATAAAGGTTCATCAAGCATAGTTACATTTTTTAATTATCTGAAGTGCGTATAGTCAAAAAAAGTGCCATATTATTTAAAGAACGACGGGACACCACTGGTTTAAAAAGATTTCTTGGCCGACCTTCCTAAACTGATTGACTCCGCCCGGGTTTCTTTAGTGTCCCGCACTTTATCTGCCAGTTCATTTTCTGGTAGCTCTGAATAGCAGTTTACCCAAACAAACATTACTCGAATATTTTTAGTGTACAAATTAGAAACCGTACTTAATAACACTTTTACTATATCTGGGTGCTGATAACACAGGCCAACAAACATTTTGGTGCCTGCGATTTTTTAACTCTTCCTGGGTAGTTTTTGGATGCAGATTGTAAAAAGTTCTCAGATTTTATCTATCAGATCTAGTTTTAAAAAAATTGTGTATATATTTTACGTTATAACTGTTATAATATATATTACTATTGCCAGTTAAAAAAACAAAGACACATGGATTTAAGTATTTATTGCAAAAACTTAATTTATATAATTACATTAGTCACTAATCACATAAAAATTTTCTTTTATACGACTTTCTAGAATGGAGTTTACTAGGGCAGCCTCGCTGAAGGCTCCAGCAGTAGTCCGCTATCATGTGGCTATCCCATCGTCCTTAATAACGATTTTCCATAGTTTTAATATTCTGATGGAATTTTTCCCCCAGTTCTTCACTACAATTACCTAAGTTTTCTGGAAAACGATCTAGGTGGCTGTGGAGGTAGTGAACTTTTATATTCATGTTACAGCCGAGAGTATTAAAATTTAAAAGCATAGTTTCCACTAATTCTACGTAATTTTCTGCTTTATGATTGCCAAGAAAATTTTGTACTACTTGAACAAATGAACACCTAGCGTTAGATTCAGTCTCGTTCATTGATGTGGTGAATTGTGGAACTTTAATAAGTTGCCTTATTTGAGGACCATCAAATATACCAGCTTTTAGTTTTTCCGTGCTAATGCCAGGAAATTTATGTGACAAATACCCAAAACAATTTCCATCTCGATTTAAAGTCTTCACAAATTGCTTCATTAGACCTAGCTTAATATGCAAGGGCGGAAGTAAGATTTTTTTCTCTTGAAACCAAAGGTTCGTTGATCACGTTTTGTTTTCCTTGAATCATGACATCTCTTGAAGGCCAATTTTCGTTAACCCAGTGCCCATTTTTAGCTCTGCTGTCCCAAAGGCATAAAAAACAAGGATATTTTGTATAACCACTCTGCTGTCCGAGGAGGAAGTTAACCATTTTTAAATCAATACAAATTGCCCACTGATGTTCTTCGTATTTAATTTTTCTCAAAACTAATGGAATTGTTTCATATTCTTCCTTCATGGTAGTAGAATGACCAATAGGAATTGAGCCATATTTGTTACCGTTATGTAAAAGAACACATTTTAAACTACGTTTTGAACTGTCAATAAAAAGGCGCCAATCATCTGGAGTGTATTCAGGCAAACCCATTTTTTCTAAGAGCCCTTTTATATTGTTACAGAATACCAAGTCATTTTCCTGAGCGAAAAAAGGCAGCAGATCCTTATCTCTTTTACGATAAAATGTAATATTAGTAACTGGACAAAGTAGATTTTTTTCTTTTAATAAAGTAATTCAGCGGATTCCTTTGAGAGATTCAGGTCTCTTATAAGATCGTTTAGTTCTTCTTGATTGAAATACTGCGGAGTTGCTAAATCTGTTTCAAATTCGCTGTCGTTTTCTGATTGAATTCTTTGAACTTCGTCAGACGTTGATGTTTCTGTATCATCTTCTGTCAGTTCGGGTAGACTGCTGAATGATGGAACGGGTATTTCTTCCGAATGCGCTACAGGCCTTCTTGCAGAATCTAGATCAGGATACGTACATTTGTGTCTATTGTTTCTATTTATGCCTTTAATATTAACGAGACAAAAATAGCAGTCGTCACGATGGTTTCGCGGTACTCTCCAAACCATTGGTACACCAAACTTTAGGCACTTCCTCTTTCCAGTTGTCCACTGTCGCAAATGTTCAACACATGTTTTACATATGAAATGTGAGGCCCAAGATTTATCTTGATCTCCTAAATGAACGCCAAAATAGGCAAGATAAGCTCTTTTTACAAAGTCAGAAATCGTTTTTCTGCTCTCTTTCGAAGTATATTCACCACACACATAACAAAAAACATCGGGATGATTTACGCAGGTACGTCTGCTTGTGGATGCCATTGTTTCAGTTTAGTGTCTTGATACTACAAAACGACCAAAATTTACACAAAATGATTGCACAACTTTACTTCGGAAAACTCAGTAATATACTAAATCGAGTACAGCCAAGCAGGTATAGAAGGATCGGGTCATAGGCAATTACAGGTATAAAAGTAATTAAGAGCGGGTATCCATTTGGTTAATTAGATTCTAGGAAATTTCTATTTTGACGATTAAGTACATATTTATCTCTTTATTTGTTGTCCTTTATCAGAAAAAAATATCAATTAACCTGTAACTTGTATCTCAAAAACTAGAACTGATAGAAAAAATCTGGTAGCATTTTTGGAATCAGCACATTAAAAACATCTAAAATCAGATGTTAGATATCCGGCACCAAATTTTTTGTTTTCATTTTGTTACCCTGTGTAATTATTGTTATTTCTAAGAGACAGAAAGACTGACTGAGAATTACACAGAATAATAATGTTGCATAAGGTGCTATCCGAATGTACATATTCTAACTCTTTTAGTAACGACAAGGCTTCTAGATAAAATATGGAGCACATTGGATTGCTCTTATGGTTCTGTATAACATTCACTTCCGATATTAAAAAGGCACCCCCAGTATCATTTCCATTTTTAGAACCATATGTATATGGATATTTCTCTAAAAAAAATTCAAAATATGTTTATTGGGGGAAGGAAACTCAGTAACTTAGAAATGACGTCGTGTAGTTCCAGGTATGTAAAGGGTAATATGAAAATTAAATATTATCGTGTTTCATGTTTTATAATATTTGTGTTGTAAAAAGCTGTTGAAGTAAATGTATCAGCCAAGGGATGACTATTTTTATTAAACCAGAACCGTATTGTCAAATTCAATACTCCTACCTTACAAAGCTTGTCAAATAAAATATTGTATTGTATATTTTGAGTCACAAACTTTTGTGGCAAAATTTTTTGTCTAAGAAATAGTTGGTTCTTTACAACATGAAAGGAAAGCTTATAATGGGGTTGATCGTATGGCACTCCTTAAAAATTTTAAAGCCTTGTGTTGAATACAATCAATTTTTTTCAATCAAGTTTTACAAGTTGAACCATCCATTAAAGAGCCATTATGTAACAACGACCTGCTTAAAGGGCTCTATAAAATATTAAAATTGTTGTAAGATCTACACCCCATTATATCTCTGTGGTCGCCGTTATATAATTAAGATTATCATTCCACTTGATTCATGGCCCAGAAAGATACCCAAATATTTAATGGATTTAATTCAGGGTATATTAGTAATGTTGAGAATCATAGGAAGCATTCTATCTTAGTTTTTAGTTTTGGTTATATATCTCCGACATCAATTTCTGATTTGACGGGAAATGTCACTTTTTGATACTTCATATCAAACCGGAAATTGGTGTGGGAAAATATACAATTAAAAACTAAGATAATGAAGTGAAATCCATTTTGTTTCACGTTCAGTTGTTTGACAGTTACAAGGCTTCAAAAGGTCAAACATTAAGGTATAGGAAATATAACACAAAAGGTATTTAGAATGTTTAGGCAAATACAAAAATCTAATAATATGCAGGCCATTCCATTTGAAAAATTAAAACTGCCAACGGATTAGGGTAGAAGGAGCAACATCGCACAATATAAAATATTTTAAAAAGGAACTCTATCTTCATTCTGCCCTAAGCCAAATTTTCAAAGTAGCCCATTTATTCGTTCCCCTGATACTTCTAATAAACCACTGAGTTTGGCGCACCCTGTAGAGGAATTTTCAGCTTCATTAAAATTTATCACATAGCATAAAAATTGAATGATTATTTTCAAACCCTCGATATTTCGTTTCAAAATATCTTGTGGGAAACTTGCTGTGGTTTTACCTGTGGCATATAACTTTGTGAATAACGAACTGATATGACAAACATTTCTTTTTCGGCAATTCCAAAGCTGCATTTTAAGGACAGAGCTTTGGCAGACCCATATTTATAGAAACTTTTTTTTTATTTTTATAAGAGGAATAAACCTTCAGGTTTTATTATTATTTTTTTTTAATTAAAAAAAATAAAATGTCAAAAATGTATGGGCGTATCAATAAATCAAACAATTATAAACCTTCATAATTATATTTCTTTTATCACCATATCTAATAGGATAATGTGAAAACCTAGAATTGTTTTTAAAGAACATCAATCCTTTGTAGCGGAGCCAAGAGATACAGTATTAAAGTATCGATTTATATCTCTTGATAGGGGGCGACTGCAACCTGAAAAGGACGGTGAAACGCTTTGATATTCAGATTAGTATATGCACCGGGCCTACGATATATACAAATATGCTATGAACAACCTTTTAAAGTAGGGACAATAATATACATTAATTAAAAATACATACATTAAATAAGTATTAAAAATGGTTTTAAAATCCCACTAATTTACAGAATTAATTATTTTCTACTGGCACCACATATCAGCAGGGTTATACTCGACAAATGCACAAATATATATTGAAATGTGCCTTTTAATGAGGTTATCTCAAGAGCGTTTTAATTTAATTCAATCAAATTAACTTGCCACGAAAAAATTACTCAAAAATAATTTTTAGGATTTTAGAGGAAAATGTGTATGAAACTAATATTATTTCAGCAAATGGAGGTGTTTTTAAAAAGTATAATTAATATTATATAACTTATTTCCTACTGCCTGATCGGGATGTGATGTTGATGTCTGAATCCTCTGAACTACTTTTTCGTTCATGCACAAGACTAAAGATTACAGCACGAGCTGTAATGTGTAGTCTTGGGTATAATTCGCACATTAAATTATATTATTATACATTATTGTTGCGGAAATATGTATTTTTTAATTAAAGGATATGGAGCTCGAAGCATCAAACTTGGCTCAATTAAAACGGTCAAAATAAAAAAAGTTCTATAATATGGTAATAAATATCATAGTTTGCCACAATTATTACAATCTACGATGCTGGCTTACTATTCTTTATAATATGGTTACTTCTTAACAAGGAAGTAATCATGGTTCTGGGGTGTTGGGGAGTGAAAAAGAACGAAATGGATATTTCTTGAAATAAATAAAAGACAGCATATTTTTTTAGCATCAAGTTGAAGCAGTAGTATAATGATTTTGGGTTCAATTTGAATTATCAAAAGTTCATAGCACTTTCAAACAAGACTAAAGTGGTGTTGAATTTATTCCAATTCTAACTTACAACATACGACTGAGGTTTTTTTTACTAGCTACTCTCTCTACTTTTAAGATTATTTGTGAATTTTCTTTGATTATTAAGTTCATTCAATTACTTTTCTACCCACATCTTTTACACAGAGATTTATTTCTGTAAAACTTTTGTAAGATTTTATGTTAATTTTCCCCACAGTTTTTCTTCCATCTGTAACACGTGTTGCAGAAGCTTCAAAATCAAAACTCAAGCTAAACTGTAAGAAATATTAGTACAACAAAGCCATGTGAAAATATTTTTATGCTTTAAAGGGGTTGTTCGGGAAACGCAAGAGATCTAAAAATACCTAGCGTATTTAATCTAATTATATATACGCCCGATAATAATTACTCCAGATAAAATGACATTCCCGTGTCATAAAATATGAAAAATTATTACTATAATACCAAAACATACAAGCTCTAACTCGTCAAATTTCTTGAAATATTAATTTCAGTCCGCGAAGCATTTCCTAGAAAAGTTATCTACATAATAAAACTTTTTGACGTTGCATTCAACGGCAGATATAATGCCGAAAAGACCCTGTGGGAAACAGATCCACTAACGCCGCAATGTATGTCGTTTATACAGCAGTTTTTTCACACTTCTAAGAAAGAAAGCTTTCTTTTACCAGAATTTCTCTTGCTGATAAAACTTCTTGTATTTGCTAAGTACAAGTCAAGCCACTTGAAGTCCATTCTACTATTTTAGAACAAGTTTGTTGCGTTGTATCGCTCTAATTCAGTGGAGTTGACTGGTTCGGCAATAAGATTCCGCAGGCAGGCAGGTAAGAAAGGTTTTTCACTGAGACTACTGGCTTTATACTTGGGTTGTGATATAAGGGCAATTTTACGTAAAATATAGTACGAGTTGAATCTTTATAAAAGGCAAGTATTAGTAACTTAAATTGCCTAATGCAGGCAATAAGTTCAGCTGTGTAATTCACTGAAAGCGAATTGTTTTAAAAAGATAAAATTAATTGTCTTCCTCTGCAGCCAAACTGTGGCTTAATTTCACTACCTGTAGTTGACAGGACTGTTGAGTGACACTGTATAGTGTATACCCATTTTAAAAAAGTAAGTATTTATCAGTGAAGTGAAAAAAGAACAAAGCAGGACTTTATTAAGACCCGTTAACAAATATTTGCTACAATTAAGAATTTGTTAATTTTCCTATGAATGACTAGTAAATGAAATACATTTAAAAATCTTGATTTGCTCTCAATGTTTTATATTTTTTTACCAGTAAATATATTTAATATTGGCTTTGTTTAATACTCAGCCTTTTATTGTGTTCTAAAAGTTAGATTTAAACGTTAAAATAAAACTAAATGAAGGATACACCAGTTCACAAAAAATAAGTAATATTTTAGCAAAAATGCAGTATGCTGGAACAAGATGGCGGTCTAGTGCAAGGTTAACAAAATGATTCCTAAAAAACTAATTATCCAATTTACCTCAAATTTCGAAGAACTACTTATTAGATTAATTTCAAATTTTGTGCAAACATTAAGGGAAATATAGAGAAAAACTGGTAAGGTTGTGGTACGAATTCAAGATGACGAAACAAAATGGCGGACAAATGAAATTTTTAAAAAAATCAACTTCAAATTCAAATCTTATTCAATTGACTTTAAATTTTGCAGAAATGTTAAATGTGATATAGGGATAAACTGGTACGAATTCAACATGACGTTATAAAATAGCAGTGTTTGTCGATGTAAAAACTAGTTATTGAATGTATTTTAAATTATGCCCAAAAGTCAAGTGACAATTTTTTTATTTTTAATAAAAGCAGAAAGTTAAAAATGGTTTTAAAATCCCACTAATTTACAGAATTAATTATTTTCTACTGGCACCACATATCAGCAGGGTTATACTCGACAAATGCACAAATATATATTGAAATGTGTCTTTTAATGAGGTTATCTCAAGAGCGTTTTAATTTAATTCAATCAAATTAACTTGCCACGAAAAAATTACTCAAAAATAATTTTTAGGATTTTAGAGGAAAATGTGTATGAAACTAATATTATTTCAGCAAATGGAGGTGTTTTTAAAAAGTATAATTAACATTATATAACTTATTTCCTACTGCCTGATCGGGATGTGATGTTGATGTCTGAATCCTCTGAACTACTTTTTCGTTCATGCACAAGACTAAAGATTACAGCACGAGCTGTAATGTGTAGTCTTGGGTATAATTCGCGCACATTAAATTATATTATTATACATTATTGTTGCGGAAATATGTATTTTTTAATTAAAGGATATGGAGCTCGAAGCATCAAACTTGGCTCAATTAAAACGGTCAAAATAAAAAAAGTTCTATAATATGGTAATAAATATCATAGTTTGCCACAATTATTACAATCTACGATGCTGGCTTACTATTCTTTATAATATGGTTACTTCTTAACAAGGAAGTAATCATGGTTCTGGGGTGTTGGGGAGTGAAAAAGAACGAAATGGATATTTCTTGAAATAAATAAAAGACAGCATATTTTTTTAGCATCAAGTTGAAGCAGTAGTATAATGATTTTGGGTTCAATTTGAATTATCAAAAGTTCATAGCACTTTCAAACAAGACTAAAGTGGTGTTGAATTTATTCCAATTCTAACTTACAACATACGACTGAGGTTTTTTTTACTAGCTACTCTCTCTACTTTTAAGATTATTTGTGAATTTTCTTTGATTATTAAGTTCATTCAATTACTTTTCTACCCACATCTTTTACACAGAGATTTATTTCTGTAAAACTTTTGTAAGATTTTATGTTAATTTTCCCCACAGTTTTTCTTCCATCTGTAACACGTGTTGCAGAAGTTTCAAAATCAAAACTCAAGCTAAACTGTAAGAAATATTAGTACAACAAAGCCATGTGAAAATATTTTTATGCTTTAAAGGGGTTGTTCGGGAAACGCAAGAGATCTAAAAATACCTAGCGTATTTAATCTAATTATATATACGCCCGATAATAATTACTCCAGATAAAATGACATTCCCGTGTCATAAAATATGAAAAATTATTACTATAATACCAAAACATACAAGCTCTAACTCGTCAAATTTCTTGAAATATTAATTTCAGTCCGCGAAGCATTTCCTATAAAAGTTATCTACATAATAAAACTTTTTGACGTTGCATTCAACGGCAGATATAATGCCGAAAAGACCCTGTGGGAAACAGATCCACTAACGCCGCAATGTATGTCGTTTATACAGCAGTTTTTTCACACTTCTAAGAAAGAAAGCTTTCTTTTACCAGAATTTCTCTTGCTGATAAAACTTCTTGTATTTGCTAAGTACAAGTCAAGCCACTTGAAGTCCATTCTACTATTTTAGAACAAGTTTGTTGCGTTGTATCGCTCTAATTCAGTGGAGTTGACTGGTTCGGCAATAAGATTCCGCAGGCAGGCAGGTAAGAAAGGTTTTTCACTGAGACTACTGGCTTTATACTTGGGTTGTGATATAAGGGCAATTTTACGTAAAATATAGTACGAGCTGAATCTTTATAAAAGGCAAGTATTAGTAACTTAAATTGCCTAATGCAGGCAATAAGTTCAGCTGTGTAATTCACTGAAAGCGAATTGTTTTAAAAAGATAAAATTAATTGTCTTCCTCTGCAGCCAAACTGTGGCTTAATTTCACTACCTGTAGTTGACAGGACTGTTGAGTGACACTGTATAGTGTATACCCATTTTAAAAAAGTAAGTATTTATCAGTGAAGTGAAAAAAGAACAAAGCAGGACTTTATTAAGACCCGTTAACAAATATTTGCTACAATTAAGAATTTGTTAATTTTCCTATGAATGACTAGTAAATGAAATACATTTAAAAATCTTGATTTGCTCTCAATGTTTTATATTTTTTTACCAGTAAATATATTTAATATTGGCTTTGTTTAATACTCAGCCTTTTATTGTGTTCTAAAAGTTAGACTTAAACGTTAAAATAAAACTAAATGAAGGATACACCAGTTCACAAAAAATAAGTAAGTAAACTTTACATAATCAGCGCCCTATGGAAATATCAACTATTAAGTTTATTTAATTTTAAGTAATTAAGTTGGTCCTTCGAAATTAGTAAATAAATTAAACAGAATTTCTTTGCACTTCTTATGGATTGTATATGCGGTCAAATAATCCTTTGCGATCTAGGAGTCACCAAGATTACATCTGTGAAAGTGATTTAAATACTTGTATTCACAAACTACTGCGAAGCATTATTTAAAACTAAAATCGATACTGTTGAAAAAGAGGCCTGAAATGCATATAATGGTGTTGATTAAAGAAATTTCTTGGAAACAACAAAGAGCCTAAAGTCGCATTAAACACTTCTTAAATTTTTTTTTAGTTAATTTTCCAACAAATCAAGGCGCTGTAAATGAGAGCCAGAAAAAAGCTTTCACCAAGAAATTATTTACATAGCTGGCCATAACTCACTAGAAAGTAAACTATGGAATGTTATCAAAATTAAATTAGATATTGATGTGCTGTTTTCAAGACATTTTAGCAATTTCTCTCCAGAATTAATGGGTTGAATTTGGTTTTGATAGTTAGCAAGTCATTTATTTATACATAATGTACGTTTATACTAAAAAAAAACCGTTGAGGGTTTTTAAATTTTTTGATTTTTTTGTGTGAAATTTTTACTTTTTTCGCATTTTATTGATAAAATTAACTGGCATTTTACTCTTTTAATCCATAAAAAAATATTACATTTACCCAAATTAGAACAAAATATTTGTGCAAGGTCTTTTATGACCATATAGTTACAGAAAATTTATTTGCAAATTAATTTTTTTTTGATCTATATTATTTGATACTTAATCGGTCGTTCCCTCGTAAAATGGAAGTATTGTAATCGTGACAAAATCACCCTCCGAGATTTTTTCAGATCTTTACGTTTCAGGATCCCTAGATGCCGAAAAACATGTTTTCTCAATTCCTTCGGTCTGTCTGTCTGTCTTTGCGGCATAGCTAAAAATCATAACTAATTGTAGTATAGAAATGAGCTAGTAAAATTGCGGTACTATTTATAAGACGACGGAACAAAATGACGGCCAAATAAATTGTTTGTAATAGTAAAAAAAAACATCCTCTAGATACCAAAAAATATGTCTGTCTGTCTGGCTGACAATTCGCGGCATAAGTTAAAAACAACTTACTAGATGGACTTCAACTTTTAGTCAAAAATTAAGGATCATATGGGGATGACCTGGTAATATTTTAGCAAAAATGCAGTATGCTGGAACAAGATGGCGGTTTAGTGCAAGGTTAACAAAATGATTCCTAAAAAACTAATTATCCAATTTACCTCAAATTTCGAAGAACTACTTATTAGATTAATTTCAAATTTTGTGCAAACATTAAGGGAAATATAGAGAAAAACTGGTGAGGTTGTGGTACGAATTCAAGATGACGAAACAAAATGGCGGACAAATGAAATTTTTAAAAAAATCAACTTCAAATTCAAATCTTATTCAATTGACTTTAAATTTTGCAGAAATGTTAAATGTGATATAGGGATAAACTGGTACGAATTCAACATGACGTTATAAAATAGCAGTGTTTGTCGATGTAAAAACTAGTTATTGAATGTATTTTAAATTATGCCCAAAAGTCAAGTGACAATTTTTTTATTTTTAATAAAAGCAGAAAGTTAATAGGACCTACATAATAATTTAAGGAAATACGATACCATGGAGTGTTTTACTATATAACCCTTTTCTTCCGTGTAAATGTCTTAGAAAAATCGGTTAATTAGACAAACTATCTAAAATATCTGTTTTATATTAATAAGAAAAAAAAGTAAAAATACATTATAAAACTCTCAAAAATAAAAACATTTAAAAAAATCACACACACTAGACCGATTGTATAAATAAAAGTATTTTTTCCAAACCGGAATCAACTTATTGAATTTGCTTGAAAACAGCATATCATTATTATATTTAATTTTGAAAATAGTTCATTTTGTGTTTTTTTGCATTACTTACGTTCAAAAGTTCAGATGGAAAGCCGATGTTTTTGTTTTAAATAGGTACTATCAACTCATTTTGCATACATTATTGTATCGTGAAACGGTTTTTAATCGCTTTATAAAGAAATTTCCACTGACATTTTTATTACTGTTTTGTTTTCTACAATTCCTTTGGGAAAAATGTAAGAGGGTGGCAAAGCTAATATTTGAAATCAGTGCACCAAAATACATTAAATTTACTTAAAATAAGAAACAATATTGTAGGTGTGTTATTTAGCATTAAACTTACTTCTTGTCATGGCATCATGATCTGTACTAATTGACTAGCATATATGTATTTCCATAAACAATAAAACTTGTCACTTGCCGCCACTGCCTTTAATAAATAAATAATCAATACTATCGTTTCATCAGCACGTTGAAGCGGACTGTTTTCACTGCTTGAATTGCAAACTATTTGCACTCAAATAAATTGGTTTTCTCTGTGTGCTGAATGGCTGTTAATTTGTACTACTAAATTATTGAATTTTATTTAATGATATGTCGTATATTGTTGCAAATAAATAAGGCTAACTTGCATTTAAATTCGCTCCCGTTTTCCAGTAGTAATTTATTTTAAATTGAAAAATAACTAGTATTTAGCTAATCAATTTTATTTGTAATCGTTTTATAATTTAATCTAAAACTTTTTATGGTCGGTGTTATGGTGATAGGAATATATTTATATGCAAAAAAAAATCGGAAAATTTCCGTTTCCCGAAACTTGCCTCGTTATAAATCTTTCCTTTTATTAGAAATAGTGAAGTGTGGCCCAATTTAATTCAGTACATGGTTATTTAATATCACATATATACTATCTTTTCAAAAATTTTTATTGGCCGCCACTTTGTTCCATCATATTGGATTCCTACCAATATTTTACCAGTTTCTCCACACTTGATTTTTGGGCATGATTTAAAACAAATTCAAAAAGTATTTTTTACATTTTGTTACGTCATGTTGAATTTGTACCAGTTTATCCTTATATCGCATCCAATTGAATAAGATATTTTGCGTTGTTTTAAAAAAAAATACTTAGCCGCCATTTAGTTCCGCCATCTGGAATTCGTATCACCAAGTTCACCAGTTTAACTTTATAATATCACACTTAATGCTTAAATACATTTTCAAATTATTCTAATGGGTAGTTCTTCAGGCCGATTTTTTATATATTTTATTAGGACGCTACTTTGTTTTGCTATCTTATATTCATACCAATATGTTATCCAAAACCGGATAATAAGTTTGTTTAGAAACACTTTTTTTAACTTCTCTCTAGGCTATAGACCAATTAGGTAATTAGCTTTTTTTTTAATATTACCAAGTCATCCTCATATGACCCTTAATTTCTAATCTAAATAAAATTTGAAGTCAGTCTGATAGAGTAGAGTAGTTTTTAAGCTATTCCGCAAAATGACAGACAGGCGGACAAACCGACAAACGAACCGACGGAATTGATAAAACATATTTTTTGGCATCTAGGGACGCTAAAACGTGAAGATACATAAAACTTGAGAAAATGGTTTTTTCACAATTATAAATATTATATTTTGCAGCCATATTGTTCCGCCAACTTGAATTAGTACCACAATTTTACTAGTTCTTCTCTATACCACAATTAGTTATGGCATACAATTTGTACACAAGTAGTTGTTTCAGGCTGTATTTTTAAATATTTTATTAAGCCGCCATCTTGGATTCGTACCAAAATTTTAGCAGTTGATTCCTGGATAATAATTGATTTTTGTGCAACATTTTAGATAAATTAGATACCAAGTTTTATAGTAATAATGTTTTCAACACTTCACTAGGTCGCCATTTTGGATTTTTAGCAAAATGTCATCCCCATGGGACCCCTAATTTTTGACCATAATTTGAAGAAAATCGGATAAGTGATTTAAGCTATGCCGCCAACAGGCGAACAGACAGACAGACAGAATTGAGAAAACACATTTTTCGTCCTCTAGGCACCCTGAAACGTGAAGATCTGAAAAAATCTCGGAGGGTGATTTTTCACAATTACAATACTTCCCTTTTACAAGGGAAGTTAAAAACTAACTATACAAACAAAAGATCGGAATAAAAAAAACTGAGCGGGCTTCAAACGAGAATGTTTATTACATAACCTACAAAACAACAAAAATCCCAAGACATACGTAAGTTTTGTATGTAATAGAGCAGTTAAAAACAGCAATTCAAATTGAAAATTGAATCGTCTATGCTTTTTATGGAAACCAGCCGGATGATTTATTTTTTGAAGGAAGGTTTTTTATTCCCTCCAAAAAGGCATTAAAATTTTATTACATTTCTTAATTCATTTTTTTTTTTTTGACAAAATTTAATCTTAAATATTTATCTTTACAATTAAATATAGAAATAACCTAAGAAACTCAAATTTTAATTATTAACATTATATTTTTAAATAAAATAAAGTATTATTTCATATTATAACATTTTTTTTTAAATAAAGCTGTTTATTATTAGTTGTTTAAATACAGAATACAACTTATTTTACTTAAAAACAAGCTTTTGTAATTTTTTGTCTTTTTGTGTATAATAGTTTTTTTTCTATACACTTAATTATAAAACTATTTAAAGTATAAAAATCTAGAGTTTGTCAAAAAAAATTTTTTTTAATTAAGTATTAAATATTTTTTTAGTTATTTTGAAAAAAAAATTAACAATTTTAAAATGTATTTGCTGTTTTTAACTGTTCTATTAGAAACAAAAACTTAAAATTTTGTATGCTTATTAGTACCGCTTCTATATTTTCTTAACTTTTACGAAAAAGCCAAAAACTCCTTTAAAACAGTTTTGTGCACAAAAGGAAACACAATGAAACACATATTTATAACATATCTAATCAAATATCAATGCATGTCGCTTACACTGGTTTATTACAGTGCTATTTAATTTTATGGGAATTTTCTTAATAGTTATTTAATTTATTTTAAAAACAACTGTTACACGTAGTGGTACAAACTCATCATGAGCACTCTGGTAAACTCATGGGTATACTCATTAAAACCGCCCATAATTGCCTCGACTAATAGCTCAGGCTTAGCATTTCAATTAGTAACGATTTATAAACCAATTTTGTAGATAATCTGGCACGATACCACGACCGTCCAAGCGTTCTAATCGTTATCCTTTAAATAAGTTAACCGCCTTGAGTTCGATAACCGGAAGTAGCATCGATAACCGCTTAATGGGTTTGATAGATTAAGCTGATATTAAATCATTATTAAATTCAACGTCATACATAGACAGTAAAGGAGCGTTTACACTGTTTACTTCACTTTACATTTAGATATCTTTATATTTCCTTAAAATTGGAGCAGAAATAATCGTTGCACATAAAATTAAAAGTAAAATATTATTGTGTATGTAAGGATACATAGTGTATTGTTTAGCATATTAAAAATGTACTATTATGGTAGTTGTACTCTATTCGGTAATAAAAACACAATCTATTCCAAATGTGGGGTTTACATATTACAACTTCATTTATAAAAGCTAAGAAGATGGTCAAAAAACGTGGCATATACAAATTAATAATGGATATCCTAAATTTTATTGCATAACTAAGTACTTCACCCAAATTTGTTGGTTTTTAACTTCACTATTTTAAAATAGATATCCAGTATATTTTTTTTATAGTTTGCGATTTTCTTGTTAGATATAGTGATTAGCTCTACTAAATTATTTATATAAATATTTTAATTGGGCACGCCATGTATATTATAATTTGGTATAGGTAAAATTTAATTATTAATACAAATACGGAGGTCGTTCTTCTTTACCATTCCGTAAATATTAATCCGTTTCTGCTTCACAACAATAAGCTAACATACTGTTCTCATAAAAAAAATCTTTGTTTTACTGTTGTCCTAGGGAGGAAAATAGCTAATTTACTGGCTAGTAAGTAAAAATGGCACTATATGTAAACATGGACTAAAGCTACAAATTTTCTAATTGGAATTGCAGAAATTGGAAAAATTATTAGTTAATTATACAGTAACAGTCATTATGAGTGGGCAAACAGCAGACATTTTTTATTGAACAAAATTATAATTAAATGTTAAGTTAATAATAAACCAAAACATGAATTATGCTTGAAAACTCAGAAAAACTTAATGAACTCATTAAAGATAACGCCGAAAAAAACATTATCTGAAATTAACAAAAAAAGCACACATTCGATTTGTCGTACAAAAAGTACGAGGAGCGGATGCTTCCACTGAGCTTTCAGTCTTAGGTATTTTGTGACATTGTATGTGTCGATTTTTTGAATGCCAACAAACCCTGCATGCTTCTTACTACCGCAATATAAAATGAAGGCCACAGTGGATTAGACTTTTAAATAGAAAAACTAGCTAGTACCCGTTCTCGTATAGCGATAATGAAAGGGATATAAAGACGTACTTAAATCGCCTAATAATACCTCCTTATGAACCAGATTTTTTGTTGTATTTTCTTTCAATTTTTGTTAACAGCGGCTTGTAAGATGCTTGTTGATAAATTATTTCCGACTTTTTGGAACTCCCTGTATATGTTTTTAAAAAATATGTAGCAAAATAAAATAAAATATACATGGTTCGAGCGTTTTTTTTAAACTAACAGTTTTTTCTAAAAAAATATTGTTATATTTAATGGGCGGTTTCATCCCCTTGAAATTTAAATTTTGAAAAATCCCTTCTTATCGAATCTCCACATACCTATAATCAACCTGTATGCCAAAAGTTCAACTTTTTACGTCAAGCTATTTGAGCAGAATCGTTATTAATCAGTAGCCCGATTTTTGTAACGCCCTGTATACATTTTTAAGACATTTTAAAATATGTAAAATAATCAAATAAAATACACGAGTTTAAGCGTTTTTCCGAAAAGCCAACCGTTTTTTAAATAAAAAATAGTGTAATATTTAAGGGGCGGTTTTACCCACGTGAAATTTGAGTTTTGAAAATTCTCATCGAACCTCTACATCCTACAATCAACCTGTATGCCAAAATTCAGCTTTTTACGTCAAGTGCTTCGAGCAGTGATTAATCCGTGACCCGATTTTTGGAAATTTTAAAATAATCAAATAAAATAATACACGAGTTTAAGCGTTTTTCAAAAAAACAACCGTTTTTTAGACACAAAATGTTGAATATTTAAAGGGCCATTTCACGCCCTTGAAATTTGAAAAAATGCCTTCTTATCGAATCTCTACATCATACTATCAACCTGTATGCCAAAATGCAGGTTTTTACGTCAAACGTTTTCAGCAGAATCGTGATTAACCAGTGACCCAATTTGTTGAAACACCGTGTATAAATTTATGATACATAAAATGTGAAAGGTCTCGGTCACGAGACGATCATTTCAAAAGAAAAATTATATAAATCGGTGCAGTACAACTCTCTCACGAACTTGCAGAAACATTTGGCTTATGGCCGGTTGCAGAAAGATCAATTAAAGTTTAGAATGTTTAACGGAATGTCAAATTTGACAGCGGGTTCCTAGATTTCTGTAAGCAGCTTGTCAAATCTGAAAGCTCGGTTAAATATTCAAAACAGCAATTAAGTTTTGTGCAATCGGAGGTTAGTGTTTTAAATATATAGATAATATGAAAATGTTCTTTATATGGAGTATAACTCAGATTTCTCCGCTGTTTGACAGTTAAAAGTCTTAAGAAGAAAGCTTTACAGGAACTTGCTGCAATGATAAGATAAAAAGCCTTACTCAAAAACTAGTTACTCTTACAGTAAGAATACATTTTTATAAGGATAAAAATTCCGACCTTGTTGGGTTGTTGTTGTCATATTCAAATGTTAAATTCTTACAACCAAAATGCTGTTTACATTTGAAGCACTCTCAGGTCCATGTAACTGAATTTCTTATAAGTAACCCTTTTATTTTGTTACAGGTTGCCATCAGACATTCGTGAGCCGTGGCCTGGAGGTCTCATGAACGGCACTTTCACAAGTCCCGAGTTCTCGAACGTTCGCTCCCACACCATCAGCTGCGTGTACACGTTCCTGGGGGGCCCTGGCCAGCGGGTCCAGATTATATTTGATTCGTTTAGGTTAAGGGGCTCGCCGCCAGAGTAAGTATCCGAACTAAAATACCACAGCCGTACCTCGTTTCAGATTATGCGTATGGTTTGTTTGATCTAGCACGTTTTAATAAAAGAGATGGGCCAACCACACAAGCTGTGTTGGTTACTGCCTGACTTTAAGATATTGATAAATATAATCTAACAGACAGAAGATGCATTATATTCTCAAACACACCTATCTTTTTTATTAAGTTGCAATTTTTTAAAACGTTTTATAAATTCGGTTGCTTTAATATCTTATAAATTTAGTGCTCATTGCATTATTGTTTTATTTACCTAGATGACTTCCATGGATGTTAAACAAAATATCAATAATTAGCATGTTCACGCATTTATCATAAAACAAAAAAATATATGGAATTATTTAAATATATCTACTTAAAAAATAAATAGAAAAATTATTATTTTATTAATTTTAAACCAACAACCAAAGACATAGTTCAATAGTCATGTTATAACTATACGTTTAACTCCATACTGATCGATCACTGGACC
>JAUTXW010001410.1:0-329068 GCA_030620095.1 Kuschelorhynchus macadamiae
ATTGACAGAGCTTCACCAAAGGGACTATGCCTGCAGAGAGTACTGTTGCATTTACTGTGTCTTTGTGAGCATTTAGGGGGTAGGATACATAACGGGCAAAGACTAAAAGCAACAAAATTAATCCCTACAAAGTCATCTTAAATTTAATTCTCTTTAATTATAGAATAAATGCTCCATAGCATAAATGTTTTCTTTGAAAAGGGGTCTAATCCGTAAGTATTAGATATATTATTTGTTATAGTGTTATAACTTTGGCGCCTAACCTGCTGCTAACCGGGTACCATACATATGTAATAGAATATCCATAATAGACTCTACTAAAAACGGTTACATTGTCAAAATTCTTTATTTTATTCTTGTTGTGGGGATTAACTATAGTGGTGGCGCTGTCGCTGTCGCTTTTGGCCTATAATTCAAGGAAGTATATAACAGGTCTGTATGGTAGAGTCCTCTACTAGAAAGGGTCCAGACGCCATGAACCAATGAAAATTTAATATTAGATTTGTGCGCAAAAAGGAGGCAATTTCTCAGAAATCGTTTATGCGTCTTATCAGTCTAATGAAGGGGAGAAACTGCGTGCCTTTCGAATAATATAAATTAACTTTTATTGATATTTAAATATAAAAAAGTCAAATAACCTGGCTGAGTGCCCTTATGGATCGGAGCAATTGAAACAAGGCAGGGTAAATACATACATAGCAGGTAAACAAATGTGGCTATGGGTAAACAATATTTCTTAGGTAATATTTAAGCCTATGCATATTCATGGTTCGCACACCTTAACCGGCGTGAAAATATGTAATTTTACCTTCCAAATTATCAGCGGTTCGCCGATTTGAGATGGTCACCTCCACCGGGTCGCCAAACATCTATATATTACCACGGGGCATTACCACTTTACTTTTATACGAGAATAAAGTCAATGCTTTTACTTTACCAAATATAACGCGTTATATTGACAGTGTATGTATAATACTACTAACCCATTGCTTAATCCCAAACAAGTAAACATTTTAGAGATTCGTTAAAATGTAATGATAATTTTCTGCAATACTGCGAACTAAATTTTAATTTTAAATTGGTCCTAAATTTAAATGGAGCACGGATTTCATTATTCAAATCAATCAAAAATCATCACAAAATAAAACCTGGGGTACGTCTTATCAATCGTGGAACACTTTTATTTCAAATATTTTCCAAACGTTAATTTAGTATGCTCTAATGCATAGTAATATTCGAAAAACAGAATACCCAAAAAAAATATGGCATTAGCAAACTTATTTTCTAACTTTGTAGTTAGAAAAAGCAATTGGCGACATTCTGAAGTTTTTTTCGAACTGATATATATACGAATATCAGAGTTTTTCATCATGCTTTTTTCTGATATTCTGATATATAAGAGCTATTCTATTTGTTATATTTCCGACATAAATTTGTCGTTTTAGGGGTCAGAGACCAAGATCTTCAATTTACGACCTAATTAGTTTATTTGTCAGTCTGTCTACCAGGAATGAACTGCATTCTTGTCGTGTTCGACCAATGATGTCATTTGCATAAGTGAAAATAATAACGCACGTGTATTGTGATGTGAGTCGAACTGGCTTTACGAATATATTTACTCTCTTAACTTATTAAACATTAAGTAAAAATAATTTTTCACATAAAATAATGATTTGTTTTAAGAAATAAAGAAAGGATACACATGACTATTATTATTTTTATACGGGCTTTAGTGATTTTGAAATGTGAATGTCACAAAAATCTCGGGAATGTTTTTCACGGTTACAATAATCCATTAAATTATTTCAATTTAATGATTTAAATTAAATTAAAAAATCGGCAAATGTATTATTAATAGAGATTTATTTCGAACATTATTTAGTTACACATAATATACAGTCTTTTAAAACATTTTTATTCGACACCCTTTTGTTAGATCATATTGGATTCTTACCAATAATTTACCAATTACCTAAAACCAAACTTTTAGGTATAATTTAAAATAAATTCAATAAGCAGTTTTTATATTAATACACATCGCCATTGTGTTACCAGGTCATCCTTATATGAACCCTAATTTTTGACCAAAATTTGAAATCAATTGGATAAGTAGATTTTAAGGTATGCCGTGAACTGACAGACAGACAGACAAATCGACAGACGGACCGACGGAATTGATAAAACATATTTTTTTGGCATCTAGGCAAACTGAAACGTAAAGATATGTAAAACCTGAGAGAGTGATCTTTTTACGATCACAAATATTTTATTTAGCCACCATTTTGTTCCGCCATCTTGAATTAGTACCTCGGTTTTACTAGTTCATCTGTATATCACAGTTACTTTAAGCACACAATTTGAAATCAGTCCATTAAGTAGTTTTACCGGCTGAATTTTTAAATATTTTTCTAAACCGCTATTTTGTTCCGCCAGCCATCTTGAATTTCTACCAAAATTTAACCAGTTGATTCTTATATAATATTTAATTTTTGTGCAGAATTAGAGATAAATTAGATAAGTAGTTTTTTAGCAATGCTTTTTTTAACATTTCACTATGCCGCCATTTTGTTTTTCCATATTGGATTTTTACTGAAATGTTACTAGGTCATCCCCATATGATTTTTATCCAAAATTTGAAGTCAATCGCGTAAGTAGTTTTTAAGCTATTCCGTGAACTGACAGACAGACAAACAAACCGACAGACGGACTGACCGAATTAATAAAACATGTTTTTTGGCATCTAGAGACTCTAAAACGTGAAGATATGCAAAAGCTGTTTGTTCCGCCATCTTTAATTATTACCACAGTTGCATTAGTATACCACAATTATTTATAGCTCTGTATACCACAAATATTTATAGCAAACAACTTTAAATCAGGCCCTTAAGTAGTTTTTCAATCATAGTTTTTAAATTTTTTACTAAGCTGCCATTTTTCTCCGCCGTCTTAGATTCGTACTAAAATGTTATCAATTATACATAATATTTGATTTTTGCGTAAAATTTAAGATAAATTTGATAAGCAGTTTTTTAGTAATATTTTTTTTTAAATTTAGTAGGCCGCTGACGTCATATGTCTCGGATAAGTAGTTTTTAGCTATGCCGCGAACAGACAGACCGACGAAATTGAGAAACCATGTTTTTCGCCATGTAAGGACCCTCTCGGAGGGTGTTTTTTTTTACGATTACACCACTCCCCGTTTACGAAGGAAGTAAAAATCGGTAAATTCGCTTTACCCGGAACTTTCCTTGAATCGGATTTCATACATTTATGTACATATAGTAAAATAGTTATTTGGAAATAACTGTATACACATTAAATAATTATTGATGTGTAATTTTTTTGACAAAAATAAAACGTCATTACCTACGAGGAAGGTTCTGTTAAGAGAGCTCTACCTATTTTTGTACCCAAGTATCCAGAACTTGCTTTAAAACAAAACTCTCGTATTATTACAATGTTATCAATATCTATAAAGTTATTGCCAAATACATATATGTATATATAAACTGTATTATCCATGTGTGTAAATGCGAATTTACGGAATTTTTAAGATTTATTTTTGTTCATATTCATTTTGTATATATTTTTCTAACACTTTTGCTACATTGTCATATTTTATTTGTAAAGCCGGAAATCACAGTTCTCTTGAATAATTACATGGTGTATGCGCAAATAAGAATTTGTGACAATACATCTGTTTTATTTACATATCTAACAATTATTCAGATTGAAAGAAATGTACAATTTTCATCTTCACAACGTTTTTTTTTGTCCAGATCTAAAATACATATATACATACATACATATGTACATACAAACATTCAGTCATCATCATTGCTATACATATTTAAATAAAACCACTGTTTCGATACTCCAGTATAAAATTTTTTAATTTTTTTTATTTGTTATTAGTTTATTTTTATTTTAATATTCTTTTTGTTTTTGTTAAGTTCATTTACATAATGTATAAAAAATCAATTATGACATTTATTATTTTCTTCCATAAAAAGAAGGTCTTTATCCTAAGAATAGAATTTTACCGACTTCTAAACATTTCATGAAGCCGCTATTTTTGTCCTGACAAAAGTTTACCAGTTCAACCCTTTTTTGCAAATTTCAAGTTACTTGGATGAGTAAGTTTTTGGTACTGATATTTAAACATTTAATCAAGCCGCCATTCTGTTTCCTAACTAAAATTTTGTCCGTTTATTGCTATGTCACACTCGATTTCTGTGCAAAATTGAAGTAAATTCGATTAGTATATTTTTAGTAATATTTTTGAAAAAAATTTTTTAGGACACTATTTTGTTACGCCATATTGGATTTTTACCAAAATGTTATCATATCATACCTATATAACTCTTAATTTTTGAACCAAAGTTTGAAGTCAATTGGATAAGTAGTTTTTTAGTTATGCCAAGGCACACGGAATTGAGAAAACATATTTTTTGGCATTTAAGGAAACGTGAAGATCTGAAAAAACTCAGACGGATATTTTTTTCACGGTTACAATGCTTTCCTCTTACGAGGAATTAAAATATTAAAATTTTCAAAAGGTGAGTTAGGAAGAACTAACTGTATTGGAAATGTAATTATTCCTTAACACACCCTATGCAGAAGTAAGTTCCGTTGCTCATTGGGGTAGCTAAAAGGGGACGCTTCTGCTCCTTTCAATTATCCCTCATTAAGAGGCGCCCTTCTTCTGTAGGCGATGTATGGTTTGCAGTAAGTGTTTGATATATAACTGTTAGTTTTACAATTTTATTGGGACGAGAAGAGCCATGTATTTGCAAAGGCACCGAAATGACGTGATGACGTTTATTTATTTATTTTTTAGTCTCCGGTTACTTCTCTTGTAAGAGTTTTTGTCAAATCCTCACGTTTCAGGGTCACTAGATGCCAAAAAAACATGTTTTCTGAATTTCGTCGGTCTGTCTGCTTGTTCGCGGCATAGCTAAAAAAAACTATTGACCCGACTGACTGTATATTTTGGTCAAAAATTAAGAGTCATATGGGCATGTCATAATAACATTTTAGTAAAAATCCAATTCGGTGGAACAGGATGGCGGCATAGTAATTAAAAAAATATATTACTATTTACTATTACTATTTATTACTAAAAAACTACCTATTAGATTATTTATAACATTTTCCTTGTGATATAGGCATAAACTAATAAAATGTTGGTATGAATTCAAGATGACGCGACGGCACAAAATAACGGCCAAATAAAATATCTCAAAAATCAGCGTGAAAAACTTATATATATAATATTCAAGTGATTTTAAATGTTGCACAAAAATCAAATGTGACATAGGTAGGAACTGCTAAAATATTGGTACGAATACAATATGGTGAACAAAATGGAAGCCTAATATCCTAATACAATGTTTGAGAAAACAATATAAAAATGTCGGTTAATTTGCCTATATAATAACCACAATTTCTTTCTCAAGGAAATCCAACACACAGAAATAACACATTTTATAAATCTATATAGTTGTTTGATAATAACTTAAAAGAAAATTAAATAAATTAGAGTTTATAGAATTTGTATAAAGTTAATACTAAATAATTATATGCATATGTAAACTGTGTTATCTGTACTTAATCTGTAGTGGAATTCTCCACCAGGGGAGTTTTGGGTAAAGGCAGATTTATCAATTTTTTTTACTTTGGGTCATTTTATATTTTCAGTAACAGCAAATAAATTTATTTTTTTTGCGTAGTTTGCTTCATTATGCTTACCTCCCTGCCTCTGAAAGCTGTATACGCTATTGGCGGGGCTGATTAGGGGTGGATCGCATTAAGACCCTTGTACACCGTCGCTTGGAACATTGATTCTCTGGTTAATGAGACATAAGAACAATCACAAAGTAAATGAGATGTCTCTCTCGTGTTGGTAACGTCTATAAAAGGGCAGTTAAATTCTTATTGTGATAGCGGTTTTTCAGCTAAGAGTGTCCACCAAAAGTTTATGTTAAAAATCTCAGATTTCTATTTGGCACTGTCATTAACATAGACTGGTTTAATCTCAGGATATTTTAAATCCATTTTACGTGTTATCTTTAATGACTTCTTAGTCCTATAGTTGCAACTGACGATTCAGGGGCTACGTCCATTTTATTTGATTCCACTGCACTGCGAATGTTCTTGAAGTCATAAAGTAAAGCTGTTTCCACTTTGACTTTTTGGTTTATTGCACTGAACCAAAATATCTTTTGATTAAATATATATGCCATTGCGTTAAAAACTTGGTGACTTTAAATATTCAAATATGAGTTTTCTTGATTTAAAACTTATACCTATTACCTCAAGTCAGCCATAATATTTTGTCAAATATAAATTATCTTGCATCAACTCATGGTAATTTTAAGTTAGTAGCTTAAACACCATTTATTACGCTTAAATATTAAGTTTTATTATAAGTTTACTATTTGCACTTAAATGGTACCAAATAGATGAACAATTGCATAAAAGTACATGAAACTTTCGACGTATTAGCACCACAGCTATCTAGTTCCTTTAGTCACTTTATTTCTATTCACAGGAATACCAGGTTTACCAATTTTATCATAATAAATCAAATCCGAAACAAATACTGTAATTTCCCATATTATGGTTCATAACGCCATTATTTGCTGATTTGCTTAATTAAATCTTAAAAACTGGTAACGTGTAATTTATTTATATAAATCACTTTTTTACTTACTCTGTTAATACAGTGTCAGTTTTAATTGTTGCATTTAAAGAAAAACAAGACGCAAAATATAAACAAATTACAGCATTAATGCATGTTAATAATCGTCCGAACGCCTACATATTTTGAATAAGCTATATTTTTTCCAGTAGTAAATAAAGATAATGAATTATGGATTTTTGCAGATTCGCTGAGCGTGACTTGTAAAATTATTCAAAGCAAACGCTAAAATTGTTTTAAGTAATTAATACATAATATTAAAGTAAAACAGAATAAGAATTTTACTAATCTCTAATTTAATTTTTGGATAACCGATTTAACTGACTTAGTCGATTTTTAAGGGTTCAATGACCCCCATCGCTGTACAGGTTGTGTTGTGGAATAGTTTGATTACGAACACCGGCATGAACAAGCAAATATAACAAATGCATTGATTAAAATACACCAACAAACTAAAACTCAATGGTTGGCGGGGGGTAGGGAGGGGGGTGATATATATGTAATAATAAATAACTATAATATCGCTATCAATAAGTCGTATGTGACCTTTTTGGTTCTTTTGAGATACCATATTTTACAGCCTGACGCGACGTTGTAATAAGTTATTACAATATACAATAAGAAATATACTATAAAAAATGTAATAATTACGCATGTACAGAACTATTCATTTTAGCATACGATCTTGTGTTATTATGGTAGCGATATGTATTTCAAATAATTAATTAATTGTATATAAAATATTGTAATATATTTGATATTGATATTGATATTCTCATTAGTTAAAATAACATTACCGCCTAAAAGTGCAGGTTACTTTGTACACTGACCTATCAAAAAAAGATATTAGATATAAGGATATTAGTAAACAAGTTAACAGTATTTATAAAGCAAAACTTAAACTTTTTTCACATAACAAAACGATAGAATAATTCTAAACTCAAACAGCAAATCAAAAGCCATGTGGTAAATTATAAAAACATTACAAAAAAAAATCATTCTTATAAGGAACTGAAAATAAGATCGAGTAGTTCCAGATAAATTAGTTACAAATAATTTTAATCAATATTTTACTCATGTAGGTACCCCAAATTGATAATACTGACATTTGTATAATTGTGTGGTACATTGTATAAATACATTGTTTCTGCCACCCATATATAAACAAAATGTTTTAACCTTTATTAAAAACCTAAAAAACACAGATGCCACATGACATGATGCCATATTAAATATTTTGTCAAAAGGTGTGGATTTGGTCTGGGTGAAGTTTTAACATATTTGATGAATTAATCAAATATCCAAAATAAAATGGACAACTGTGATGCCACAATATAAAAACGGAGATTCCAACGATTGTTCAAATTATAGAGGCATAAGTTTGTTAACAAGTATTTAAATTTTTTTTTAATTGAATTTGAAACATGAGTTACTTCACTTTTTTACTAAAAATAATATTATTAGTGTTTCTCAACATGGGCTTAAATTCTCGCAGCAGTACTTAAAGTACTCTTTGTGAATTCCAGACGATGTTTGTTGATGCAATTGATAAACAACTTTATGTATTGGGTTTATTTGTGGATTTCTCCCGAGCATTCGGTATGATCAACTGTCAGCTACTGTTGTTAAAGCTGCATCGTTATGGTATTAGATGATAGGCGTGGAAGCTCATGGAGTATTACTTGAGTGGGCGACAACACTGTGTTTTGGTAAATGGGATGAGGAGCGGTTCATTGACAGTAGATTGGGGTGTTCCGCAGAGATCAGTTCTTGGACCGTTGCTATATCTTGTTTATTCTAATGACCTCATTTCCTACTTAAAAATATCTCGACTGGTATTTCTGTCATATCATATGCAGATGATACAAACATTGTAATCATGGAAAAATGTGTAGTATCGCTTAAAAGAACAGCATATTTGGTTTATAATGGTATAATGAAAAGGATTGTTTGATTACAAATCAAAGTAAAACAAATTTTGTTGTATTTTCGAATAAAAAACGAAATAGTGACAACTTTTTATTTCACGAAATTGAAAGCGGTCATGTTACACCTTCCATTTCCTCAATAATGTTAGATTTAGAAATTGATGATAGCAAATCTATGCACAATCGCGCTTCATATAGCTACAACACTAGGAATAAAACTTTACTGCTACCTAGTGCACATAAATCCACATTTTTCAAAAAAAAAACTGAATGTATAATGCCTGTAGACTTTTTAATATTTTTTTTTAGAATTTTTAATAAATTGGGTAATGACATTAAAAATGCTGATAACCTCAGATCTTTTAGAGGCAAACTAAAAAAATATCTTGTAGAGGGTAACTTTTATTCTGATCAAGAGTTCTTAAGTTAGTTTTTCTTTCTTTTTCAAGAGTACCTAGTATAGTTATTTTTCGCATTTTTTCTTTTCTAGTCAAATTAAATGTACCTTTTTTGATGATGTACTTTTATCAGTAGGTATGTTTAGCTTAATCTTGACGTCTTGTCCAATTACCGATGTTATATTTTTTATGTACATCTGTTTTATTGGTGATATAAAATTATTATTATTATTATTGGGGAAGACCGCTAAAGCAAAATGATATTTGGACAATCGCAGATAGATGTTTCTGACTTAAAGTCTTCATCAGTACAGTCAACTAGTTAAAAGATGAGGAAAACTAATGCCAAAACTTAACAAGCAAAACCACGTCAAGTCACCAACAGGAGCGCGGATTTCTGATTACCCAGAGAGCATCTAAAGTTGTCGCCGGACTTGGTACTCTATTACCAGCGAAGATTTCGGATGTTCTTTTGTTAATCACAAATATCGGTTTTGCTCCTGTTGTACTGAGTGCGGTTTGGGAGTAGTTGTACTCGTCTTTCAACTAGTTGCCAGTACTGATGAAGACATGAAGACCTTAAATCAGAAACACGTGTCTACGGTTGACCAAATTTCATTTTGCTTTAGTGGTCGTCTTTGCCGCGTTAATACCTTTCTTGCCTTGATGCACCATTCCTATAAAAATTATTATAACATACAATTGTATACAGGGGCGGATGGGACCACTGGGCAAATGCTCGGTGGGCCGGTCTGTCTGATTTAATTAATCACGAAATCCACCATATCGTAAACAGTTCATTCGGTTAGTTATTTCAATCAATTAGATTAAATCGATATTTATTACGCATTTCTTCTCTAGCATAGTCGATGCCGAATGCGGATCGATAACGTGCTCAGCTGCTTAGGTGGAATCGGCCGCCGGGTCGCGCCTCCGTAGTCTCTTTACATCGGTAACGTAGCGCTTCATCGCTTTATTTTGTGTGTATTTCTGGGAATCACCGTCTTTCTATTTTTAATATTTGTGTGCATGCGTACGACCGACGCCTAAAAATATTGTCTTAAAGTGAAAGTGTATACGGTCTACGAAAAGTTTATCAATTATTAGAATATAGAATGGATCACTTTTTGTTATTTTAACAGTAACGGTCGCGTTATAAGAAATTTTGGCAGACAAGATGTGTATTATATGTCACTTTCTGTTATAATGCTACAGTTAAAATAACAGAAAGTGATACAACATTGACCAACAGTGGCATTGTTGTATCTTTCTGTTATGAATTTTTAATTTTTATAGAGTGTCTAGAAAAGATATCCTTTAAAGCAGCCGGTTTAAGATAAAGGAAAATGGTATTCACTTTTCTAACTTAACATTTTAGAAGCCATTGAATGATATGCATTTCATTTATATCAATTTTTTTTTAAAGATGACAAACGACAGTATCTACAATTTATATCAGATAATTGCTCTTAAAAAGTTAAGACAGGAATATAAAAACTGTGTTTCTTTATCTTAAATCGCATGTCAAACATACAAAAAGGTCGATTTTCAAATGTTAATATATCAAAAATAATTGAACTTAGAGTGCTACTTGATACATCAAATTTAATTAGATTTTATAACAACGCTAAATATTGAAAAATATATAGTGTACCATTTAACATATCATAGACGTCGGCTTTACTTAAAATCGGCAACACCGCATTTATGAGAATATTTTAGAATGCTAGACTAGGTAGTGGTCAAAGGAACACGAGTTAGAAAAAGTCTTTGGAGATTATTCTGGAAGCCTTATTCAGTATTTCAAAAAAACTTAGACGCTCTACTACTAAAAATTTAAAATCTCAATTTCTTAAGTATGAAATTATTTTCGTTTCTCGAGTATTTTTGAAAATATTTTCAAATACTGGCCCGATCTCAAGATACCTACAAACTAAAGGCTTAGATTTATTAAAAGCAAATTCTATAATCAATACTTCAACTATTGAATTAAAAAATATTCAACGTGACTTTGTAACATTCGAAGCCTCTTCGAAAAATTTTGTTTCTTGGACATATGATGAAATGAAAAAACGAGGTATCGATTTTGATATTGAAGATGAATTTTCGGTTAATAGAATCAGAAAAGTAAAAAAGCATTTCGATGGAAAATGTTCGGATTAGACTGTTCGAAAAATTTCAATCGATGTATTTTATGTAATAATGGACAATACTATTACATCAATGAAAAACGGTATAAAAAAAATATGTCTCTATGCGCAGATACGGCAATATTTAATCCCATTAATTTTCCTGACCTAAAAACAATGGTGTACCAGAAAATAGCTTAAAAAATATTTCAAGTAAACTTAGACAATTCGATGAAGAATTTTAACCATCAAAAATAAAAGAATTAAATAATTTTATAAGGAATTGGCACATTTATAAAATGAGTTTACAGGAATCTTTTCAAAAGATGCCACTGACTGATGACATAGTTTAGGATTCGGAAATTGAAACTGATGAGGATAGTTTAGATGAAATTAATTTAGGAAATAAATGTCAACGTGGGGTGAAAGAAACTCTTTGTAAAAACTGCATACATTGTTGCTATGTCACCATAGTTAAATACAACACATTTCAAAATGCACACACGTACTTATCCTTAGCTTACCAATTTATTTTAACATTACCTGTTCAATTTTAAAATATATCAAACACAGGTTTCGAAATTCTTGTGATGAACGCTTGGAATAGTTCATAATTATGAACATAGAAAGGGAGATCCTAAGCAAAATTGATAATGAGGATATTATTAACGAACTAGCTGGATCAAGTAGCCTATTGCGCAGGTTGTTAAGTTACTAGGTATTATCGTAACAAACAGAAGAAATGGATTAGGTTTGTTTTTCTTACTACTTAATACTTCGAAACTTTTTATTGCTACCCCTTATAATAGGTAGTAGTTTATTCATTAGGTTTGGTAGTCTGTTTACTGACTATTATTACAGTATAATGAGTAAAAGTAAAGATTTTTCCATAGTAAAAATTTATTATTTGATATTATTTTTATTTTGTGTTCCTTAACTATGACTGATTTGTTTTTACATTTGTTAGAAGCATTATGAAGTTTTATTTGTTTTATGCTTAAATTTATACTGTTTCACTTATCATACTTATCAAGAGGTTTTTCTGTAGTATGTTCATATGTAGTTTTTTTTGTTACCAATATAGGCAACATATTTTTTCTATATGAATTTGGATACTTAAAAGATATCTCTTTATTATTCGTTTTTTCCACGAAGTGCGAAGAAAAACTTAATTTTTTTCCTATGGGCTATGGGCCGGTTGCCTGGTACTATTGTCCGGGCTGGTCCGAAAGAGTCCATCCGCCCTTTATTGTATATTATTATTCTTTACACACAATTGTGCGTAAAAATGGTTTTACTTATTGAGCAAACTATACGTAAGAGATTAATTATTATTATAGGAGTAGACAATTTTACTAACTGAACATGCGTATTGAAAGTTTCAACGGGTTTAAATGAACTTATACTTATAATTTTCTAGCTATAAAACTGCCATAAATAGAATAAAAACAACACCGAGTGTTTGACATAATCTTACCCTATCAACATTTTCAGATAACAAGTTTGTCAAATGCGTAACCAAGATGTTCTCGATTGATCTTTTTGTTCGCCTTTTTATTTCTTCCAAACTTCCAGGAGGCGTTGAATAGACCTGTCCTTTGAGATATCCTCATATAGAAAAACCCAGAGGTGTTAAATCCGGTTCATTCGTATCCAGTCAGTTTTCACCAAATCTTTTGCTCAAATAATTAGTCACAACTCTTGCATTATGAGCCGGAGCGCCATGTTGTTGAAAAATGATATTGCCGTTTATGGACAAATTCTGTACGCGTGAAAAAAAATGATTTTCTAAGAAATCTAAATACATCTCTGCATTTAGGGATTTACGAAATAGAATTAGTTCAATAATATTTACCCAACAACATCTAGCCAGACATTTACGCCAAATTGCTCTTGAAAAGCGCCAGCTCTCACCAGTGGCTGATTTTCTTTTGCTCAATAGCGAGTATTATTTCTGAACATTCCAACATTGGTAAATCGAGATTAAGATCATGTGGGGATGACCTGGTTATTGAAATCTAAAAAAATATTATTACCAAACTACTCATCCAATTTATCTTAAATTTTGCAAAAACATCATGTATTATGTTGGAATCAACTGGTAACATTTTGGCACGAATCCAAAATAACGGAACAAAATTGCGGCTTAATAAAATATTTAAAAAATCTGCCTGAAAAACTGCTTAATGGTTTGATTTCAAATTGGGTGCCATAACTAATTGTGGTATAGGGATCAACTAGTAAAATAGTGGTACTAATTCAAGATGGCAGAACAAAATCGCGGGCAAATAAAATGTTTGTAATCGTGAAAAAGTCACCCTCTCACTTTTATACATCTTTACTTTTTAGCGTCGCTAGATGCCAAATAATATGTTTTACCAACCTAGTCGGTCCGTCTGTCGGTCTTTCTGTCTGTTTGTCTGTGGTATAGGGCACAACTAATAAAACTGTGTTACTAATTCGATATGGCGGAACAAAATTGCGGCCAAATAAAATTTTTGTAATCGTGAAAAAACCACCCTCTCACGATTTATATTTTGGGGTTAGGATCCAGTAGGACATAATTTCTTAGGATAAGCTTTCAGACCTAGTTTGTAATAGTACTTTAATATGTGATACCTTCCATCAAAAATTTGGAAGAAAAGTGTGGTTAAAAACAGAAAAATTTAAAATAAAAGTTTATTACTCGATTACACAAAAGCGTTTGACAGGTTGCATCATGGCACTTTATTGGCGGTTTTAAAACATATAGGATTTAATGAAGCATCAGTGTTACTTGTATCGTCGGTTCTTTCTGAACGGGCCCAGTGTGTAATCTTCGAGGGCCAACGATCAGAAAGACGTGATGTTGAGGAAGGTGTTCCTCAGAGCAGCATATTGGGTCCCCTACTTTACTTCATTTATACATTTAAATTTATAAGGTCTCTTGATCATTGCCAATATTTTTAAGCCTGACATGGCTGAAACTATAAATCTTCAAATAAGCCAGGACTTACATAATTTGCTCTTCGTTTCTAGTGACCACCTCTTAAAAATTAATCAAACTAAATCAGTAGCCATGTTATTTTGTAATGGGAATATTCGAAATAATCTATCGGAAGTAATAAAACCTAAATTAGGAGATAACTACATTTCTTTCAAAAACTCAGCTAAAAACTTAGGTTTGATAATAGATAATAAACTAAAATGTAAGGACCATAATACTGCTTGTTAAGACAAATATATTCCCATAGACATTATCTCTCTCAAAAAATCAAATCCATGCTGTACGAGACTCTTATTCTATCCCAATTTAACTTTGCAGATACCATATACGGTCCTTTTCTAGACGTGGTGGATGTCAGGCGAATCCAGAAAATACAAAACTGTTGCATCCGGTTGATGTACGGAATAAGACGCAGACATAGAGTGTCACATAAGCTGGCTGAATTGGGTTGGCTTGATATGATTCACCGTCGTATTTTGCACTCGGTCTGTTTTTTTATAAGATTCTAAAATTTAAATCTTCTCCGTACCTTCACACAAAGCTCGTGTATCGAACATATGCTCCTAACTTAAATATACGCAGACAGTATCTTTTAACAGTACCCTCTCATAATAAAGAATTTTTCACATTTTAACGAATAAATTTAAAATATATAATATTTCAGTCGGCTTCAGTTATCACACAAAAGAAAGATGAAGCGTGACTTATTTTCGCAACAAAATATCAATTTTACTGTATAGTAACTCTTAAAATTAGTGATCTATCTCTGTCTCTCTATCTCTCTCTTTCTCCCTCTCCTTCTCCTCTCTCTGTTTCTCTCCTTCTCTCCTTTCTCTTTCTCTCCCTCTCGCGAGCTATTTTTAGCAAATTTAAATTTATTCTTTAAGTTTTTTTTGAATTTATGGACATTTAACATATTTTTTAAGCATGGAAATACTGGCTACAATAGCATCTTTTTTTTAGAAGGAAGCTGAATAAGTAGCCTTTTATTCCCAAATATTATTCTTAGCTTTGTAACATTGTATGTTTTTTCTTCGGAATATTAAACCTATTATTATTATTATTATTATTATTATTAATATTATATAGTATATCCACATTACATATGTTTAAAAAGTTGTTCCAAATTTATTTCTTAATGTCGATGTTATAATTTTCATTTTGGCTGGAAACACATGTGTGATATCAAAAGAGTAGCAAAATATAAATGGCTCATGAGAAATAACATCCAAATTTAGACCTCAAAGCTATTCGTTAATATCAGTACTAAATAAATAAGACCTCAGAATTCAAAGGTTAACTGAGAAATTTATACAAATTAAAAACGTTTCACTAGCTGTAAAATTATATTTAAATTGAGCTCATATTAAAGGAAATTAGCTTCAAGATACTTAACAATTAAATTGTCGTTTGGAAGACCACCTATGTTTAAGCGGAGGAATATTCTTTGACCTAGCGGCTAGGAGAAAATTACATGAAAATTTCTTGTGTCAATAATTTTTCAAACGGTGGTGATTGTATAAGTCAACAAAAAGATTATTTCATTGATATACAGTAAATTGAGTTTCTGTGCAAAAGCAGTTTTATTTAGATGATGTCAGCGAAAATCGCCATCGAGAAGATTTATTATTCATAATGTAATATAAATGATTTTTGCAAGTTATAATAAAACAACTGAATTTAGAGCTATCATACGTCATTGTATGCCTTCAAACAAAAACACAAAAAAAGTTTTTTTAAGCTAATAGCTGATTTATTCAGAATGCTACTGTAACATTGGGATCTACTTGACTCGCTAAGAGGGTCCCCGTAAGCGCGCGTGCATCGCGCACGTCATTCTAAAGGGGAGGTTTGAGGCTGCATTGGGGATAAATAAAAAGAACCTTTACTTTTATACAACTCGAAGCAAGTTTCCTGCTGTAGAAAACCAGATTCGATCCATTTAATATTGATTCCATATTATCAATTAATATTGATTCCATATTATGAATTAATATTGATTCCATATTATTAATTAAGTCATGAATTATTATCCTTAATATCAATAAGGATTGACGTAGAAATTTACAATATTAAAAAGCGGTAAACTCTTTTACCCGAAAATTCCCTCGTATGAATCTTTTCTTTTATTAGGATTTGTGACGTGTAATTTAATTTAGTTCGGTACTTAGTCATTTAGTAATACATATATACTGTCTTTGCAAAATTTTCATTGGGCGATATTTTGTTCCACCATATTGGCTATGTATCAATATTTTACCAGTTACCTATGTCCCACTTGACTCTTGAATATATTCTTTGACGATATGAATATATAAACAAATGAAAAAAAATGATCCTCCATTTGCGTGTAGTGTTCGAATTATATTCTTTACACCAATTTGTTAAAAATTTCATTAGCCACCATTTTCTTCCGTCATGTTGAATTCATACCAAAATTTCATCAGTGTACCAATATATCATTTCTATTTCTTGTGCTAACATTCCATTGAATAAGAGGTTTTTTTTTACTTCATCTTTTAAACAGTTTATTTCGTCGCCATTTCATTCCTCTATCTCGAATTCGCACTACAGTTTTTACCAGTTTATTTCTATATCACACTTAATTCTTGGACGAAGTTTGAAGTAAAAGTAATAAGTAGTTTTTTATGGCTGATTTTTTAAATTTTATTAGGCGTCATTTTATTTTGCCGACTTGGATTCTGACCAAAATGTTGCCAGTTCATTCTAATACTTGATTTTTGTGCAACATTTGAGATAAACTGGATAATTGGGCCACCATTTTATTTCGCCATATTGAATGTTTACCAAAATATTACCAGGTCATCCCCATTATCAGCTTAACTTTCGACGAAAATTTGAAGTCAAGCAGGTAATTTTTCCAGCTATGTCGCGAACTGACACATATAAGACAGGCAGACCGAGAGAATTAAAAACATGTTTTTTGCCATCTAGGGACACTAAAACATGAAGATCCCAGGAGTTTCTGGAACACCAAAATTTTATTTTTCCGCCATTTTATTCCGCTATCTTGAATTCCTACCACGATTTTATTAGAATATCACACTAAATTCTTGCACAAAAACTAAAAACAATCTAATGAGCAAGTTTTTCAGGCTAATTTTTAAATATTTTATTATGCCGCCTCGGTCTCAGTAAAAATTATAATTTTACATTTTACAATAAACTTGACACTTGTTTCACCCATTTTTGAGCATCATCAGATCTACAAACAACAGAGAGAACCTTAGTAAATAATCGCAATGATATATCACAAATCCTAAAACAATAACTTACAAATAGTATTAAATAAAACACACTAAAGTAAATTATAATTTTACATTTTACAATAAACTTGACACTTGTTTCACCCTTTTGAGCATCATCAGATCTACAAACAACAGAGAGAACCTTAGTAAATAATCGCATTCACAAATCCTAAAACAATAACTTACAAATAGAATAAAACACACTAAAGCACAACAAAACACACAACTATTTATACATATTTGATTGATACTAAAATGAGGTTAAGTCTCATGTGAATATATAAAATAAAATATTAAAAAAGATTCATGCCCCACTCAGCCGCCTGAGTGGGAGGACGAAGTAAGTACCTACAGACCACTGGACTAGTCAAAGAAACTAACCAAACACTCTCACTCTATAAATTAGTGAATGAAATGAAGGTTGCCCACAATTATTATTACATTAAATTGTTAAATATTAGGGTTAATTCGAAATTAAAAACATAGTCAACGCAAGTGAGAACAGGACTTTTTATAGCTTTGGTTATTTCCTTTTTTTTAAGAAGGTCAAGCTTTTTCCCCTTCGGACATTCATGTAAAACATCACCGTCAGAAATGGAAAATTCATGACCTGACTAACAAATGATTGGCAAAAGCTGAAACAGTCTCAGTTACATCCGTATTTTTGAATTTGTTGACAAGGCTTAAATGTTCTCTGACCCTTGTGGAAATTTTTTTACCTGTTTGTCCCAGATAGGTGGTGGAACATTCGCTACAATTTAGCGCATAAACCCCAGATCTGGATAATTTATTGGTTGTGTCCTTTGTCCTTAATAAATGTCTCATGAGAGTATTTACTGTTTTGAATAAAATATTGATATTTTTAATATTTTTAAAAAATTTAGCCAATTGGAGAGAAATACTTCCGAAAAAAGTAATGCACTTGAAAAAGTTTGTCTCATCCCTAAGTTTTGAATGTATGACAGTATAGGACATTTTGTACTTGTTTATAAATTTATATTATAATTTGGTGAAGGAAGGAGTTATTCATAGCAAATCCGTTATTCATAGCAATCTGCATTATAATATCCCGCTCCTTATTTCCTTTGACAATGGTAAATTACACAACCGATAGAAAAAGGAGTTGAACGCGGCGAATTTATTTGTGTAAGGAGAGTTTGAAGTATACTGTATAACATTATCCGTGGACGATGTTTTCCGGTAAACCTCAAACTCTATCCTACTGTGTTTCCTCGATAGCCAAAGGTCAAGAAACGGTAGTTTTCTTTCATCTTCCATTTCCAATGTAAACTCAATTGTAGGATGCAATGAGTTAACGAACTGTAAAAACTCTTCCAACTGTTGTCTGTTGCCATTCCACACAATGCAAATATCATCCACGTATCTTTTATATGCTGTTAGGAAGAAGGCAAAATAACTGTTCATTATCCTGTTTTCCAAATTATTCATGAAAACCTCACTCAGAAATGGCGACAAACAGGAACCAATAGCTAGCCCAGACCTTTGCCTATATAACTGTCCATAAACTTGATAAATTTTGGTCTAAAACTAAGGTAAGAAGAGAAGTGAGGCCATCAACGAGTAACTGTGGCAAAGAAGATCTCGCCAATAAATCCCTTAGTAACTGAATACAGTCTGTGGGAGGCACACTAGGAAAAATTCTTGACATGCAATGAAAACAATAATGCATTGTGCGGAATATCAACGTTTTTCAGGTGATTGGCAAAGTCGATGGAATTCTTGGTAAAATATGTGCTATAAAAACCCGTTACTTGGCTATATAAAGTTTATAGCATGGGGAGTCAATAGATGAAACCACTGGCCTCTTGGGCGTGCCATCTTTATGAATCTTTGGCAAGCCATAAAGTAAGGGTGTTGATTTATCTTTTCTCATGTTAAAATATTCTAAGGTTGTCCAGACTACTTTGTAACCTACTAAAAAATGAGTTTGTTGGGCCTCTGTTTATTTTTTCAAAATCACCAGAGTTCAAGAAACCAATAACCTTGTCAACATAATCCGTTTTTTCATAACTATCATCCCAGCTAGGGACATGAATCTTTTAATACTTTTCTAATATTTTATTTTGTATATTCACGTGAGACTTAACACCTCATTTTAGTGACAATCAAATATGTATAAGTAGTTGTTTGTTTTGTTGTGCTTTAGTGTGTTTTATTTTATTTGTAAGTTATTGTTTTAGGATTTGTGAGTGTGATTATTTACTAAGGTTCTCTCTGTTGTTTGTAGGTCTCATGATGCCCAAAAGGGCGAAACACGTGTCATGTTTATTGTAAAATGTAAAATTATAATTTACTGAGACCGAGATTCGGAGTCTTTTTCTACGTTCTTTATTAAAACTAGGTCTCTTTGAGAAATATGGACAATTTCTTCGATTTTTATTAAATTTTAGTTTTTGATATTTCTGTTGTTTAAAGGCAGATTCTTTGTAAGAAAATAAGATGAAAATTTTATATGAACATGGGTTCACAGGTGTTTAAAATTTAAAAACAAATATGACTTTATTAAGTTATACCGAAACAATAACAGCTATTTGATTAAGATTTGGAGTAATTTCATAGATATCTAAGGGTTATATTTTTAAAGTATTCAGCAGTTTTTACTTTAACAACGGGTAATTCCTTGACTTTTTATTACGCCAAAAAAAAAATGGTACACACAAAAGAAATATTTTATGATCGATAAGTCGTTTTTAAGACAAAAAAACAGATTCTATTTTAATCCATACTTTTGGCACCTCTTATCCAGTTTTAGTTGAAATCAGAACTGTGCAAAACTGCAAAAGTGATTTTTTGGATGATTTCAAGAAAACATTTTTATTAAATATATGTCCGCAAATGCCCTATTTTTGAGATTCAAAATTACAGAATGCTTAATTAAAAAAGAATTTTTTTTATTAATTTCAAAAATAGGGCATGTTTATCAAAACTTTTTTTCTTGGAATGATCCAAGGAATTTGTAGAAGAAAGTCAGAGATAATTACCGATACCTATGCCCATGATTGAAGTAAAAACTGCTGAATACTGTAAAAATATAGCCTTTAAATACCTATTTTGTACCAAATCTTAATGAGATAACTCTTACTATTTCGGAATTACTAAGGAAATTATATTTTTTAACACCCTGTATCTCCAAAAACAAACATCTGCATACCCATATGAACTTTTCGTCTTATTTTCTTACAAAGAATCTCGCTTTAAACGTTGGCGCGTGATTCCTGATCCCCCTGTATATTGCATTAAAATTTTTAAACTGTAAAAAAATAAAGCGAACAATGAAATTTAAAAAAAAAATATGTATAAATTAAGTTCATATTCTTAAAAATATCATGTTTGTTAATATTTATATTTAAAGGGCGCCAAAATATTTCCGGCAGATGGGCGTCGCGTCGATAACCCTTGCGGGGGACCTGCTCGCTAAATTAAAAGTTATAGAACAAGTTTAATGCATTAGACAATTTGATCAAGAGCATAACAAGAATAAATGCGCCATGTAAGATGAAAATTTAGAGGAAGACTTAATAGCTATCCAGTTGTGGTTATTCAAGTCCGATTAAACGTTTGAACATTCTACACTGTTTATCACGTTCACATATTAGTTGTCATTAGATCTGAAAATGTATTTCAGGACCGCCTTAAATGTGATAAAAAAATGTAGTTTTGGTTTTTTAAGTATTTTATTAACATATTATTTGGATCCCGCAGTGGTCGCCAAACTTTTCAAGGTGTTGAGCTACTTTGATAATTTAGAAATAAACCGTGAGCTACCTACTTGTAACCAGCGTTTAAGCCAGCCTAAACGAAATAATGCTCTTGTATTTGATATAAGTAAATGTTGTTATGTAATTAATAAGTACTTAACTAATACATACCTAAAAAATACACAAACTTTTCATATAGCCATAATGGCATGTCACATACGTCTTCGCTAAAGTTCTACATAACACAAGTGGCAAACTGTTGGATATCAATTTCCATGAAGTGTGAAACAACAAATTGAGCCACCAATGTCATTTTGTTAAAATCCTTAAACCGATTTTTGAAGTTATCCTTCAAGTTAGAAACTATTTCTACATGAAATTACTGTCATAGGGTTCTATTGGATTTTGAAATATGTTCTTTATCTATTTCCTGAAGTTGCAAATTGAGTTAATTAATCTTATCTGTAATGTCCACAAAAAACCCAAAATCTCTAAGCCAAATTGAATTTTCCAGTTTCTGAATGGGTTCGCCGCGTTATTTGAACAATTGAACTATGACAGATGGGGCTTCATTAAAACGTGTTAACACTCGTCCTCCACTCAACCATCGCACTTCACAGTGAAGAAGTAGATACTTATACTGACAATCAATTTATCATCGGCTAAGTTTCTGAATAATCTTCTTTGTAATGCGTGAGCTCTAATCTGGTTTACTATTTTTACTACTAATTTAATGACGTTGTTTAGCTTTAAAAAATGTCCATATAATGCTTGCTGATGAATAATACAATTGTAACACAGAAATTGTGGAAAGCGTTCATCTTTACGACAAAATGCTACCAGACCCTTATCACAACCCAGCATAGCCGGAACCCCGTCAGTTGTCAAGCCTACCAATTTTGAAATGGGAATTTTCTCAAAAGATGTAAAAATGTTTAAATGAGAAAACAATTCCAGTCTAGTGATATATCCTTTCAGTGGAATAAACTTCAAAAGATCTTTATTCATAAAATCACTAAAAACCATTCTGACGAACATGGCCATCTGGGAGGTGTCAGCCACATCTGTTGATTCAACCAGTTGAAGAGAGAAATAAACACAGTTATCTAAGTCAATTTTTAACTGTGAAAAAATATAGTTGCCCATTACTTCCAATCGTCGCATCACTGTATTAGCAGAAAGTTGCATAGATTTTATTACTGAATCTATCTGGTCTTTATTTTTAAGTCGGAAAATAAGGAATCTGCAGTTTCTAAAAACGCCTGTTATATCATTTCCCCGTCTTCATATGGTTTTTTTGTGCAATTATTTGGAACACACGATATGATGCTTCCGTTTCAGATTTTTGTCAACTGCTATTTAAAAATATTGACTGTTGTCCAATTAACTGATTCTTTAATTGTTTCAGTTTTTCTTTTCTGCTGCAGCATGCAATGGAAAATATTTTTCAAAATTCGAATGTACACTTTTATGATGCCTCTCAGTATTTCCTTTTTTAGCAACCGAAACGGATAAATAAATATACATTTTACCCTTAGCTTCTGTAAAAAAATACTGTTCTTCCCGTTCCGAATGAAAAGTATATGTCGTGCCATAATCTTTTTTATTGCCCACTCTGTATACTAACACATCGAATGCCTTTCAGTTGTAAACTGAACGCCTTGTATTTTCGACATGCGTATTTATCGCGTTCAAAGCAATCTAGATCGTTCTCGTGTTCTCAAACATTTACGCGATGCTGGCACTCTGGTTAATTCTAGCGCTCACCGCATGTTGCCGCTGCTTGTTTTCATATTGTGATTTTTTTCCAAAATGATGGACGCTTCTATGCCTTTACAAGATATGTTGTGAGCTACCAGAAATGTCTTTGCGAGCTAGCGGTAGCTCGCGATCGACGGGTTGGCGACCACTGTAATAGTGTATCAGTATCTGTAGTCTTAAAGCGGCGCTTTTTTGAATGACTTCTTGGTTTTGCTGTAACTTCTACAGACCATCGTGATGAATGAAGAGGTTCTGATATACTTAGTAGATAAATATAAAAGTTGTATAACACTGGATATGTCAGATATCACGATAAGCAGCGTATGGGCAACATATGGCCCCGCCTTTGATGAACTTTCCCGACCCAGCCCGTTGGCTAGATTTTTAAACCTATTAGACTTGTGGGTGTCAGGGCTCCTATTGGTCTGGAATCGCTGTGTATAGAAACAGAGTTTGTTTATTTTTAGATAAGCCACCTTGGTGTAGCAAACAATTAAACAGCTGCGATTTAACCACGGTGTTAAACAAAAATTAAAAATTCAATTTCGTAATTTCGGAATAATAATGTTTTAATTATCGAATTGCGTTTTTTGTTAGCCTAGGATAGGCCTTTTTTGTTTTGATGTAAACAATGGTATTCAAAAAATGTAGCGATTCCTGACCAACAGAGGTCTTAACTTTTACAAGTCCAGTAGATTTAGAAATCACGCGGTCCCTTTCAAGTGGACGTTTAGCTTTCAGCACGTTTTATTATAATATAGATATTTTAAATAGGTATGAACAATAATTAGGAATGGGGTGGCCGTAAATAAATAATAAAAATTCTCTTTACTGTTTTTCTAAAAATATTCTACATTCTGTTACCGTCCTTTTTTATTTGATTTTAAGAAAAAACAGTAAGTATATAAACATTTTAAAGTAAATACAAATTTTGATATTTGTCGTTATTCCGAAATACAGTCACAGATTAACCTATAACCAAAACTAGCGGTCCCGTTCGCAGCGCGAGTGGCGTTAATAGCCACTCGCAACACTCGCTGTTAGTAAGCTGATGCAACAACTGATCCCGCTTCGCCGAATTCGCAGAACCGCAAATTAACGAACTTCGTGGTGTTTAGCTACCGCCGCTCGCCGCGAGAGTTGCTAATCATCCAAAACCAGTGGATGCAATGTTCATTTGTCTATTAATTCTTATGTTTTTATATTTATTATATCGCAGGTGAAATATTGTAAGGTAACAAGGATTTTATATCAAGATTCAAGAAACCTACACAAAAAAAACTCATTTTTATCTTATATCTTCATGAGCCTCACAAACCAATTATTATTTGTATATAAATATAAAAATAAAAACTGCTTTTTTCAAAAAGTAACTTAAGGCCTAAATAATAAATTTGTTACGTGGATGACATATGTATTATATGGCAATATGGTCAAAGAGAGCTCGAAATATCTTTGACTCCCGTAAATTTAAATACCTCCTAAATAAAATTTACTCTATTCTTAGAAGAAAACAACCAACTTTCATTTTTAGATATTCTGGTCACAAAACTGCATAACGGACATTTTGAATACACCGAGTATAGAAAACCAACACACATCGACAGACATTTAAATGCAAGTTTACATTATCGCAGCCAGCACAAACTCAAGCTGTGGACAATACTGTAATATCTAGATCCATGCGATTAACTAAAACACAAACGAGAAAAAACAATCTTTATATAAGATTTGCTGCTTTAAAGGAAAATGGCTACACAAATAGCACCATAGAGACTGCTGTTCATAGACAATATACACTAAAAATTATGAACCGGGAAGGCAACAAGTAGTCTTACCATAGGTAAAAGGTAAAACACACAGCATTGAAAGAGTTCTGAGAAAACATAACATACAAACAATATATAAGCCACAAACAACCATAGGTAAACTACGTGCAAACTCAAAAGACAAAATCAAATTGGAAAGCCTCGGAGTATACAGCATTCCATGCTAGGACTGTAAAAACTTGTACGTTAGGCAAACTAAAAGGCGAATATCATAGTATATGACCATACACTCAGTATCAGAAACAAACAAACTTCCTCGTCTATATTCCTACATCATCAGTAAACGGGCTACGAAGGGTGTAGGGAGATTACCAATATAGAGCATTATAAGATCAGAATAATCTGAGAAGCTATAGAAATTGAAAAAAAAAAAGATGATTTAGGACAAATCACTAAAACTACATGGAAGATAATAATCGGCAAACCTAAAATCAAAATGTAAGCAGAATTAGTGCAACGGTAACATCTGGAAAATATAAAAAACGACGAAAGGCCGCTTTAATATAACCTTCTGCGCCTCATGGAGGTGTAAAAGGAAGTTTTACAGACACTAATATTTCAGTTTCTTTTCAGACGCGACAGAAAGCTGTCGAAAATGCCAATCGAGATTTTGACGTAACGTTAGCAAAATTGTTCTTTTCAGAACGACATTAGTGAGCGGATGTACACCAGAATGAAAACACATATAGTATCTTTCCATATATTATCGGAAAAGTCCGAGAAATGGTACTGGTAAAGGTGAACCTGAAAATAAAATGATTTAATCCCGTCAAAGGTAAAATGCAAAGAAAAGAATAACACATGGAAATAATTCAGTATTTATTGGCATACGAAGACCAATGATGACATTTTGAATTACAAATGATATTCGCTTTCTTGCAGTTACAGGAATTCGTGTTTCCTCCAAATGCAGAATTTCAGTTGTTAAACTCTCGAAGTGATAAAACTTTATTGAGAACATCATCGAGTTTCAAAAATACCCATACCCACTTTACAATAATCGTTCTCAGCCTTTTCAATTTGTAACTTCCACAATAAATATAAGCCCTCATAAGCTTTTGTTTATTTGTAGTTATATTATCTTTTATGCACACAACGGAGACACAGAACTTTTGAGTCGTAACTTTGTTCAGCACTACTAGTACGCACATTACATGAACATTCATCTCACAGTTTTTGCACTTGTGAGCATCTAATGCTTCCCCTTTATAAATACCACATGCTGTGATCTTTGCAGATCCAGAAACAGGCATTTGGTCGCATTCATTTGCCATTTCAGTGCTTCCAATCTCAGATCCTAATTAAACTGTACTTCATCAGCGCTTCCAGTAATCAGTACAGATCTTTTTCAGTTTTTATTAGCGCCTTTATCAGATAGACTAGGCAGAAATACTTCACGAATGTAGCAACTAGAATGTATGTCCTTATATTTAAAATGGGCACAATCAAAATGATTTTAAATTGAAGTTTGAACAACAAAAAAAAAATGTTTTGACTACCATAGAACTTCTCCATATATGCATGTTCGTCAATGTTTTCTCAAGTTGAGGTTTATATGACGTATTTTGCCGTTTTTTAAATATTATTAGTTTATTTATTAAAGTTTTGCGTTTTATGCCTTATAAAAAACATATAATTTTAATTTTGTTTTTAGGGAGCTGTTTCCCAACTTAGATTAAACCCATATAAAGGAAAAAAATTGCCTTTGTATGCCAAAAAAAGAATAACAATTGCTGTTATACCGTTTTTTAAAAAAGTTGAGCGTTATAGAAAAAAGAAATATTCACATTTTTAAAGGGTTCTTCAAAATTTAAATTCAATTTTTGAATATTAAGAATTATATATATATTATACTGTTATTTTGACGCTTCTCTCTCTGACTACCTATTTATTTGTTAACTTTTCTCTTTGGACGTATAATAATCTTTGTCGATTATGCCTAAATAGGCAAAATTCTTAATTATTAGTCCCACTGAATTAGACAAATTTGAAATATGTATTAACGATTAACGATTTTTAATTACTTTAACACACGAAAATGTATGGTTGAGAATACCTTTTATTTTCAAATTACATCCACAAAAATTAAGTTTTTCAAAGATAATACTTACTTTGGTTTTATCCTTACATAATATTTTTTTACTTAAAATATAACTTATATAAAAACTCGAAATATGGTTGTTCGTAAAAAATCACCCTCCGAGATTTTTTTTGATCTTCACGTTTTAGGGTCCCTAGATGCCAATAAATATATTTTTTCAATTCCGTCGGTCTGTCTGTACTGTTCGGGGCATAGCTAAAAAGCTACTTGTCGGATTGACTTCAAAATTTGGTAAATCGAATAAGACGCAAAATCGCGGCCTAACAAAGTACTGAAAAATGTATTACTAAAAAACTACTAGTACAATTTAACTCAAATTTTGCATAAGAATCAAGTGTGACATAGGAAAAAACTGGTAAAATTTTGGTGGGGAGTCATTATCGGTGTGACAAAATGGCGGCTTAATTAAATGTTTAAAATATCAGTAAAAAACTACTGCCCATTTAAGCTGAAAATTTAAACATAAATTAAATGTAAAACAAAGATGAAATGGTAAGATTTTGTCTATCCTATATAGCAAAACAAAATAGAGGTCTAATTAAATATCTAAAAATTAGTTAAAACTTCATTTCCTTAAAAAAAAAAACCTTTTTTATGGAGGAAAATAATAAATGTTATAATTGATTTATTTACAGATTATATATATAAACTTAGAAAACTTAAAAAATAATAAAAATTCTAAAATAAAACAAGACAAAAAACAAAATTTAAAATATGGTATACTGCTGGCAGCGATTTTATTTAAGTAGATATGGTAAGTTTATGAATGTTTGTTTGTGTGTACTGGACAAAAAAAAGTTGTGGAGAAGTCAAGTTTATATTTGTTTCAATCTGAATTATTGGTAGATATATAAATAAGACAGATGTATTGTCATAAACTCTTATTTGCGCATGCGCAATATTTAAGAGAACCGTGACGGTGGAAATTATATACAAACCATTATATAGATAACACAATTTATAAACGGTGTCTGACCTGATTTGAAAAGATTTTGAACAACTCAACTAATTTTTATTGCACCGTTTCCTTTTTTATAAGATGACCTAATCAAATTTGAATCCGACGTTGCGTCTTCCGGGACCCATCATCAAATTTTTTTAACATTTTGAAAGCTTTCGACCTCCAGAAGACGTTTTGTCTTCCGGGATTCATTGTTAACTTAATTTTTTTAAATTCGGATCTAAATTTTTATTTGGTTTTTTGAAAACTTTTGATCTCTTTAAAGCCAGAAGTGTGATGTATCATACATGTGGCTATAAAGTAAATTGTTTTTTCATAATGATTTCCGTAAGATTATCGTATACCGTCTCTCTCTTAACTTATCGTCTCTTATGTAAAAATTTTAAATTTGTTGTCCGATATTTAAGTCTGATACATCATTGATTTAGGGAAGTCGAATGCTTAAAAAATCTTAGCTCTAGGTCCGTATTTAAAAAAACAAAGCTTATGATGGGTCTTGGGAGATGAAATGTCAGATTTAAAATCCGAAAAGTTGCAGTAAAAATATCTCAATTTTTTAAAATCTTTGTATATATATATATATATATATATATATATATATATATATATATATATATATATATATATATATATATATATATATATATATATATATATATATATATATATATATATATATATATATATATATATATATATATATATATATATATATACATATATATGTATATATATTGTTTGTTACCACAATATAAACTTAATACCCTTATGAAAATTTGCGATAATGACTAAAAAAAAAGGTTCAAGGTTATATAATCGCGCTATGCGATATAAAATATTTTGACTCTTAAACATTTTGCTTGGGGGGGCATTTGCCTGCTTCCAAATACGTAAATACGTTACTCAGCCCTTTTAACAGAACTTTCCTCATAATGAAGAAAAGTAACACATATTGATATTTATATAATGTGTTAATTTATTACCAAATAACTATTGGGTATATAAAATGTGTTATTTGTGTGGTGAAATCTGTTACGAGGAAAGCCAATTTACCGATTTTTTTTTATCAAAACTTTTTTGTTTTACTTTTTGTTCATTGTTGAAGTTGAGTTTTAAATATCGAACTGCGTTTTTGGTTAGACCAGGTTATGTTTATGTTTTCTTTTGTTTGATGTAAAAAAATCCAGATAGTAAATATAATCCGCCACCAACCGTATCTTCGTTTAATAACTATTTCTATTGTATATTTTGTGACTTTTCAATTTTAAAAATATGCTATTCAACGGGACTGGAAATATTAGTTTAAAGCTATCTAGGGAAAATTTTCTTAAAAAAAGACTACCGTATATGCGAAAAACATTTGGAAAAAAATCGTCTCTTTGTCCATACGCCTGTTTTTTGATACAAGTAACAAATGTCGTTGCAGCCATTGAAAATAATAATATAAAAATGCTTTTAATTATGTATGTGGGTACCTGATAAAAAAGTATTGCAGAATCATATATGTGATATTTGCATATTTGCTGCTAAAACCGAACATTTAGATACATCGTCTTTGTTTACTCATTTTAACGCATATGCTAATGGTAATAGTTACTTTAGAAGTTTAAAGCCTTCAAATCAATTTTATATTTATTACATTTATAAATTGGAAAAAACTTTTATTTCTTATTTCGACGAACCTTCTCTAAATTGAAATGATTCTAAAACATATTTGCCATGCATGGGATGATTTTTCTATATAATATATATTATAAAACTTTTTATTCGACTATAAGACGGTTTTATACTCTAAATATTCAAATAGAAGCCATAAAAATAAAAACAAAATTGGGAAAAATAACAGAAAACTTAATATTTTACCTTATTCATAAAAGTTTTAACGCAATTCAGATTTCACAATCTTAATATTATAATGATAAATTATAGTTACAAAAACCTAGAAAACATGCATTTGTCAGTAACGCACTAAGAAGTACAAAATATGTTGTTACCATATATGCATTTTACCCTTGATCATTTCATGAATATGCTAAAAAGCGTGGCGCTTTTTCTTTGCGTTTCTTTGAAAAACATATGTTTTTAATTAATTCCGAAAAAAACGTCCAACGCTTTTTGGCATAGTCAATGAATTTTCAAGGGAATGCATATATTGTAACAAAATGTACTTTTTAGTGGGTTACTGATAAAAGCGTCTTTTCTAGTTTTTCTTAAACTATAATTTATTTTTTACTTTTTAGGCTTAAGATATCTCTATTATTATTATTATGTATTACTGGTAATGTGTTGGACTCCACAAAACAAACTAAATGAGCTCAAACTGGACGGGTATGTTAGCTGGTACCATCCATCGGTACCATTTGGTATCGATGGCTATTAGATCAACTCGATGGTACCAATGTAAGTATGGGCTTGTCAAAACTAACCAAATGAGCCCAAACTCGAGGGGTTTACTAGCTGATGGTAGCAAATTATTGTATTTTCGATCCGTCAACTAGATTGTCACTGATATTTTTTACGATTTAAACAATTATGTATTCTAAAATGTTTTCTTTTAAAGTATCTACCAACATATTCAGACTCCGGCTCGTAAATGTGGCGTGTCCCTTCTAAATTTACATTTAGCTTTACAAGTGTTAGATCCGAATTTGTTTACATATGTTTTGTTGACGTGAAAAACTAATGAAAATTTTGAGATATAGAGGTATTTAGCTCATGAACACATAAAAATGTACTTTTAACAGTTATTTGAGTAAAACCATTTAAAATATCCTAGCAGCAACGTTTGTTCTTTTTTATTTATAACTTTACCATTCTGCAAAATATTAAATATTCATTTAATATTATTATACCTAAATTGCACTTTGAATTTGAAATAAGAAGAGTTAAATTTACCGATGGTTTTACAGATTGAGCAGTTGTTATAGAAGTTCTGGGGCTTGTCAGAATTAGTACATACATACATAAATTAAAATCTTAAGGTATATCTCAAACGACTGAAAGCTTGGGTTGCAAAATAAACTTTAATTTTTATCCATGATCGTTAATAATATTTTTTTTTAAGATTCTTAACGAAAAATAAAATTCGATCTATTTTTAACACGATTTTTGACGGACATTTACCAAAAGAAATAAGGAGAAACAACAAAAAGACAGCAATTGCGTAACTGTTTTCATAGTAAAATTTTTAGCAAAAGAAAAAGTTAAACTTAAAAAGACTTTTAAAAAATGAACTATACTCAAAATGTCTTGGGGATATATTTTCCATATTCCCCCCCTGGCTACGCCACTGTATTTCATTCTAATTTTACTATACTTAAAACTTATATACAGGGTGGCCCATCGAAAACGTACCGCAAGGCATAACGGCCAGGGTAATTTTTTTTTCAAAAAATCCAAAAACACGTCAATTTTGTTTGTGAGGGGGACAATTTTTGCCCTTAAAATGATCGCAAAGTTTTCAACCCTCTAAGCGGGGGTGTCATCCCCCAAACTTTTTCAAATGGAAGAGGGGTCAAGTGGTACCGCAATGAAAAGGGCTTTCTATTCTCTATACATTCCCGCTTTGGTTTTTATAATGAGGAGGTGAGAAAAAACAGACTTCTAATGAGCTATTTGGTCGATGTTACGTGTCACCTAGCAAAGCAAGAATTATCTTTCAGAGGCCATAATGAAAAAAGCGATTCCGTTAGTGCGTTTTAATCTGTTAATTAAACGTGATAACGAAATACAACATTTAAAAAAAATTGGAAATATTTTTTCTGGTTTATCAAAAACTATCCAGAATGATTTGATATCCTGTATTTCCGATTACCTTGCAGATACAATTCATAGGGAGATAAAAGAGTCGTTGTTTTTTGCAGTGCAAGCTGACGATACTACGGATATTTCTGAGAAGTCCCAATGTGCGATTTCAATTCGGTACGTTAATAAATACGGTGAAATCAAAGAAAGTTTCTTGGGTTTTCATGACGTTAGCGAAGACAGAACAGCGGACGCAATGTATGGATTAATTGTTACAGTAATGGGCAATTTCGATTATAAAACAAAATTAGTTGGGCAATGCTACGATGGTGCTAGTGTGATGGCAGGTTCATTGAATGGTTTGCAAAAAAAAGTTAAAGATGATGCTCCTTTTGCTTTGTTTACGCATTGTAGTGCGCACAGATTGAATTTGGTTTTACAAACTAGTTCAAAAAATATAAAAAATTGCCGAATTTTTTTCGCAAGTGCGTCCTCGATTCCCGGATTTTTTCATCAGTCTGCAAAACGGACATTTACTTTAGATTCGACGATAGGAAAGAGGATTTCTTCCAGTTCAGACACCAGGTGGGCTTCCCGTTCTAAAATCATTCAAATCTTGCCCTCTGAATGGGAAGGCCTAAAATTAGTTTTTTCTAAAATTATTGACGACCAATCATCATCGGCTGAGTCAATAAACGGGGCCAAGGGATATCTTAAATTTATGAACGATTTAGAATTTTCGTTTCTTACCGCTGTGTATAAACATATTTTTGACATAACTGACCCCCTTTTCAACATTCTACAGAAAAAATCATTGGACATCACCTATTGTAAAAAGCAAATATTTATGGCAAGAGATCGTATCAAGTTATTGAGAAATGAGACAATGTTTAATACAATATTTGAACAAGCCCAAACAAGGATTTTTAATAATAGGGACTCAGGGCAATTGTCAAAAAGAATTAAGTTATTGGACACCATTAAAGGCGATGAGGAAAGTTCTTTACGCATTTTATTTTATGAGATAATTGACAATATTGTGACTCAAATAGAAGTTAGGTTTGCAGATATGTCTCAGTTATTATATTTTTCTTTAGCGGATTCCTCAAAATTCGAAGAATATAGCAAAAATTTTCCGCTTGAATTTGTGACGAATGTGACCAACTTTTATAAAAATTTCTTTGACAAACAAAAATTAATTAATGAGCTTAGTGTAATATATCTCGATGAACAATTTGCATTGCTGAGCGTCGAGGCAATTTTAAAACATTTCGTAAAAAATGAACTTCAAGAAATATTTCCTGAAAGTTACAAACTTTTTGCGTTAATTGCTACCATACCTATTACAAGTACCTCAGTGGAAAGACATTTTTCTTGTTTAAAGCGAATAAAAACGTATTCTCGCAATACAATAAAAAATGAACGTTTATCGTCACTTGCGCTAATTTCAATAGAAAAAGAGTTGTTCTGCTCCTTACAGAAGGCTGATAACTTTACGGATGTCATAATAAGTAAATTCGCCCTTTTAAAAGATAGGCGGATAAATTTAATTTATAAAACTTAGTTGTCAGCTAAGTGTGTACGCGGCTTAACGTTTTCTTATAACGTCATTATTCTTGAAATTATTGTGGTTGTCGCCAACCCTAGCCTAAACACCACGAGCCGCCACTGAAAATCGGTCAAGTCATTTAGAAAATATGAAGGATTGAAATTTAAAATGTTTATTTACAAATTATCAGAGTAAATGATAAGGATAAATTCCTTCGACCAATTCGCTATTTTTGTCCTGTTATTTTAGATGTTTACTGCTGATTTTAGTGATTTGACATGCCACAACGATCAGGTGCGGTAGTTGCTAGATAGCTGTTCTGTAACTTGTGCGTTTAAATTTCTCAATATCATTAAATTTTTTATCAATAATTATGGTGTACTCACTTGCAGAAAAAGTGGAAATAATCGAACTTTATTTTAAAAATAATGAATGTGGCAATCGGGTTGCGCAGATATTTAATGAACGACATCCTGAAAAACACCTTTCCGGCAAAATTGTTCGCGAGTTAGTAGCAAAATTTCGCGAAACTGGATCCCTTATGAATAAAAAGAGGCAGATGGAAAATCCTGTAGTAAATGAAGCTATGGAGGTCTTTGTATTGGGCCAAGTTGCCATGGATAGTACGCTGAGTACAAGAAAATTAGCCAATGAGACCGGCGTGAATCGTACAAGTGTCCAAAGAATATTGAAAAAACACCATTTCCACCCGTATAAAATTCAGTTGGTACAAGAACTCAACGAAGACGATTTTGATCGCCGCTTGCAATTTTGTGAAACTATTAGTGAACGAGTGGCCAATAATAATAATTTTCTATTCAATGTGTGTTTTTCGGATGAGTGCACTTTTTTTTGAACGGTGTAGTTAATCGGCATAACTGTCGGTACAGGGTATTTCACGAGGTGCACACACAACATCCTCAGAAATTGAACGTGTGGGCTGGTATTTTTGGAAATTCTATTGTGGGTCCTTTTTTTCTTCCTGGAACTCTAACAGGTGATATGTACTTAGATTTACTGGAAAATACCATCGACCCAGCCCTAACTGACATCATCGAAAATAATCCTGGATACGTTGAAGCGGAACTGATATTTCAACAAGACGGTGCACCTCCACATTACTCTCAAAATGTGCGTAATTATTTAAACACTAACTTTCCCGGGCGGTGGATAGGACGAAGGGGTGCCATTTAGTGGCCTCCCCGGTCACCCGACTTGACTCCTTTAGACTTTTTTCTATGGGGACACATAAAAAGTAAAGTGTATAGCACTCCACTTGCCTCATTAGAAGATCTGCGAACACGAATTATTGACGTTTGTCGCGAAGTGACCCCTCAAGTTCTTCAGAATGTTCGAGAACGATTTGAAGCTAATTTGTATTACTGTATGGAGGTCGACAGGCAACATTTTCAGCATTTGCTTCATTAATACGGTAAGTTTTTTTTTATTTAATTCAATTTATGCGTTTTTTGAAAAATGTATTTATCAAATTTCAATCCTTCATATTTTCTAAATGACTTGACCGATTTTCAAATCCAAAGCGGGAATGTATAGAGAATAGAAAGCCCTTTTCATTGCGGTACCACTTGACCCCTCTTCCCATTTGAAAAAGTTTGGGGGATGACACCCCCGCTTAGAGGGTTGAAAATTTTGCGATCATTTTAAGGGCAAAAGTTGTCCCCCTCACAAACAAAATTGACGTGTTTTTGGATTTTTTGAAAAAAAAATTACCCTGGCCGTTATGCCTTGCGGTACGTTTTCGATGGGCCACCCTGTATATATATATATATATATATATATATATATATATATATATATATATATATATATATATATATATATATATATATATATTTATATAGAGATAAATAGAAAGATATTTCTTTGATAACATATTGGGTGCCAGATTCGCACATGGCTTGGAACTATTTACTTTTTTATGTGGTTAAAACAATGGTTTGACATGCTATAAACAATAAAGTACATTAATAAGTATATATTAAATCCAATTTTGTCGAGACCAGTTAATGTACATCTTTTTGACATTTGATATATGTCACTTCGTTGCGCGTCGCTGTTACTACCACGCTCGCTGCGGGCGAGACCGTTAGTTTTGGGTATACGGAGAATATTAAGACTTTCGCATCTGTATGGTATTCTTTAGATAATAGACGTTTGGTATTTAATATTCTTTCTGATTTTTAAATTGATTAATGGAGCGTCAGATTGTTCTCAACTGGGAGGCTATGGCATTCACTCTCCGATAGATAGAACTCTTCAAGTATTAAATAGAAATTCTAGATATAGATGTGATTTGAAATAAAGTGAAGTTTTTTTGGTCAAAATTTAGCTTATTTAGTTTAGTTTACACTAATTTTGTTATACTTAATCTTAGTCTGGGTTTTAGCGTTTAGTACTAATTTTAAAAATGGGGTTACCCGTAAATTTTGTAAAATAAAATATTAATTTAAATGTGTGGATAGTGTGAAGATGTTCTAGAGTTTAACTTTGTCCTAGTTTCAGGTATATTACACCAGATATATATTTATATCAAAATCTACATCAAAAGACAAACTTTCCCGTGTCTTAGAAATTTGAAAAGTTGCTTAAAATTCTGTCATACTAATAGTGACTAAATCGGTTTAGGTGAGAATCTATCGCTAGATCGCTAGTTAAGTAGAAAGTATAGAAATCGAAAAACGGTTGACGGCATTATCAGGAAGATATTAGAGACAGTATTTCTTTCACCATGGATACTTCTTTAACTCTCAGATTTGTTTCAGAGGCGGACTAAATATTGGATACATCTTATTTTTTTTCTAATGACTTTCCTTTTCCGCAATTTTTTGAAATACGGACCTTTAACGACAATACGGTTCTTTGATTTCCTGAATTGTTAATCATAGATGACGAAAATAATTTTTATTTTATTAGGGCATATCAGAACAATATTTCAAACTTCTATTTTAAGTTCTTAGAAATAATATTTGGAATAAACTTTAATCTGCATAAACGCTGTTTTTTTCTTCACTATGCATGGGTAAGTTTCTATTTTTTGAAACTGGACTTTAACTCTTTATAAAGTTTTGAATTTTAAAATATGTATACTTACTGGGCGGACCAAAAAATATACGTCGTCATAATTATTAAATTTAAAATCCTAGGAACAATGTATGGTATTAAAGATATTTGAACTTTTTTAAAGAATATAAAATTGAACAAACTGAACATTCGTGGCGTGGCTAATCGCTTATTATTATCCTTTAGTTTTCTTAGTTCTCTAATTAAAGTCAAGTAAAGAAATTACTCCGTTCTACTGGTATCAAATTTTTGATACCATGAATTTTTCTAGCAAAAAAAATCTGCGTTGTCTAAATTTTATTTTCTAAATCACGGTACTGCTGAAGAATATCTATAGACAGAATCAAAAATTAGAATTAAATATGTCTGTTTCTCGAAGTAGGAAGAAGCAAGTAAATAGGGCGAATATACAAAATTAATAAGTCAGAATATAACTACAGAATCACTGATTTAAAGAATATTTAGTAAATTGTAAACAAATTAAATTTGAGCGTTTTTGTCAATAGTATTTCCAAAGTTAAATAATGAAAAGCGAAACACAGCCATAAAATAATTCACTAAATTTTAAAAGCTTTTATAGTAAAACCTGTAATTTATCCAGTAGATAAATCAATTTAACTCTTATAGTATACTTCAGGTAACGAGGATTTTTTCCGCATTACGTACAATCACGAAAAAATTTCATTATCATTGCTCATTAGTGTAACATCTGCAAATATATGGTTTTTGGGTTTTAAAATGATTGAAAACATGACTAAGAACCAACATGCGAAGAATGCGGTTTGATACATGTTCATGTCCACAAAGAAGCTTACATTAATAGAGATAATGTTATCAATTTATTGGTTTGCAAATTTTACCTCGTTTGAGGTTACACAGTATAGACACGGAATATATATATATTTAAATTTTGTTTAAAAATGGAAATACCTCAAAAAATACTTACTACTTAATTAATAAGAGTTTTAAAATATTCATTCTATTTTTTTTAGATAGTGTAACTTTTGTTATATTTAAAGCAAATACCTTCAATAATAATCTTTTATTCTACGATCTTTTGGTCATGCAGAGAATTGTAATAGGCACAATGACAGGCATTTAGGAGAATTTGCAAGCATTTATAGGTGAGTATAATTTATTACGCTGAAGTAATTATTGCTTTATCAGGCGTCTTGCCCACATTTTTTTTCAATATATTTACGTTTAAAAAAAAAGGTAGATTAATTATATCATTTATTTTTTAACTTACCGTGCAAAATGATAATGATCTTATCTTAAATTACCTACATTATTTACTATGGACCTTTTTCATTTCGAATCCCTACACGACACGTCCTTTTCTCTTCGTATTCTGTTACAGTCACTTGTAAAAACAATATTAGATTAATTAAATCAAATTAAAGAAACAAAACATATTTAATTTGTCAGGCAATCTGAAAACGAAGCTGTCTGGACCACATTAATGACAACTTGCACGAGACTAAATTACCTACAGTATAAAGCTAATAATTTCCACTTCACTCGTCGTGACTTAACATGAGTGATTAAGTAATTATAATAAAATAATATTATGCCTGGTTATAGTGAATATATATATATATATATATATATATATATATATATATATATATATATATATACACTGTGTCCCAGATTCGCTTCTCTATACAGGGATCTCGGCTCCTATTATACCTACAGCAAAGGTTAAAAAGGAAAGTTTTAGAGGAAACTTATTGCATTCGATATCCGGCTTCAGATTTACGATCGATCAATTGTTTTTGGAAATATCGGGGAAAAACCGAAAATGGCGGATTTCGTTTTTGGCCAGTATATCCAGAACGGTAAATTTGACATGTCTTCATTGTTTTTTGTTAACCCGCAATCTGCCTCAACTTTCATTTTTCTTATGGCCGCCATATTGGATTTTTCGATTTTTGGAGAGAGAGCCTAAAATTTCCAGTCTAGTGATGTCTCACAAGTGCATTAAAGATTTCAGTATCATCGAAATATTACCCTTCATAAAGTTAGGTTTCAGTTTTTTCTAAGGAGGCCATGATTTAAAGTAATGTTAGCTCTCAATGCTTTTCTAAGGAGGCCATGATTTATCTGTAACAAAATTGGATTTTGACTTTGACGTTAAGTTAAACAGTTGAAAGTATCAAAGCTGTGTTTTAATAAGTAGTAGGTACGCTTTTATCCCAATAAAATCATAAATCTGACACATAAATTGTCAAAACCTATAGAAAATGGCCGGCATTCTGTATTCAAATGAAGAAAAGGTTGACATGTTAGCTCTGTACTTTCAATCATACAGAAACGCCGACGTTACCTCAGCAAGGTATTTGGAGATGTACCCCGAACGACGACAGCCTCATAAAACCCAATTCAGGAAAATCGTAGTTAATTTAATTAACCATGGTGCCTTCGAACAACCTAGAAGCGGATACAATAATAACAATGAAAATCGAGACAGAAACATTTTACAAGCTATCAACGAAAACCGTAGTGCATCGGTAAGAACTGTAGAACAGGAAACTAATGTGCCAAAATCAACAGTACAGAGAGTTTTAAAAAAGAATAAGTACCATCCATATAAACCTATAATAGTAAAAGGACTTAAGGAAACTGATTTTCCAAGATGACTACAGTTCTGTGAGTGGTATACTAGGAGATGTAATGAAAATCCTGATTTTGTAAATCATGTCTTGTGGTCCGATGAGAGCAGGTTCACGAATTGTGGAGTCTTTAATAGGCACAACCGTCATCATTGTGCTGTGCAAAATCCTCACGAAGTGGCAGAGAGACGTCTACAGATCAGATTTGGAAGTAACGTTTGGTGTGGGATCATTGGTAAGTTAATCTAACCCTCTTTTTTAAATAGGCACCAAATGATGGTCAAATAATAATCTTTTTTTTTCGTTTAGTTCTTTAATGATACTAAAATACTAATAAAAAAAAAGTAAAACGTTCTACTCTAGTCAGTCAACTTACTTTTTTGATATTGTATTACATTTGTATTCAATTATTTTGTATTGTAGTTTCGAAGAACCTGTAAAAATAGAATTGGGTTCTATAAATTTATTAACACTTTATCTAAATTTTCTGCAGATCTAGCCAATTCTCTAAAATTATTTTGGTTGTCTGAATTTAATGATTTATTGTTACCCGGGAACCCTAGTTCTTGCGTTATGAAAAAAATACCATATTAATTAAATGTCGAATTATTTTTCGATTTTCATTATGATTTATAGAAAGGCGTTCAGCTGTATTTCCGAATAATTTAAATTTTAAAGCGCAAGGGGTTTGTTCTTTTGATATTTTATTTTTTATTAAAGCACGGTGTACTTCTTTAAGATTATTATATCACTGAAATAAATTGATTTAGTATTTCCGAAATTAATATGCAATACTAACAAAATAATTTATTACGGCTATTACTTCCCGCTAACCAAATATGTTTTTCTTTTTCATAATAAAGCTGAATAGGTTTCAACTGTATATAAGCTCATTCATTGCGGGATGTTTCGATAATTATTTTAGGAAAGAAAATACCTACTTTTTAATAAAGATAATTTTCCCTATATAATTTATAGTTTCTAGTACGACCCGGCCAACCCTGTCGCCCTTGACTGTTGGACACCTATTTATAAATTATTAATCATTTCGGGAAATCGACTTATTGGACCATTTTTGTTTGACTACAACCTAAACGGGCAGAGGTACCTAGAGCTTTTGCGAAACCAAATTGTACCAGCCTTACGAGCTATTCTAACAGAAGATGAATTAAGAAGAACTTGGTTTCAACAAGACGGATGTCCAGCTCACAATACCATTCAAGTCAGGAACTTCTTAAGAGAGCAGTTTGACGAAAGAATAATTTCTTTAAATGGTCCAATATCTTGGCCTCCTAGATCCCCTGACCTGTCGCCCTTGGATTTCTACCTCTGGGGTCACACGAAGAATGAAATCTATGAATTTGATCCCCCCGTGACCATAGAAATCCTGAGACAAAGAGTTCTGGACACATTTAGAAATATTAACCGAAATACGCTTACCGGGGTTGTACGAAAAAGTCACTAATTGTCAAAAATGTCTCGATGCAAATGGACGTCATTTTGCAGATTTGTAAATTAATGTTACCCACTTACAAAGTAGTCAAAGCTCATTTAGATTTTTTAAGTCGTTATTTACGTTCATGTTGTATTGAAAATTCAATGCGTTCAATACATTACTTACTTATTAATGTAATCTTGTGACAAATAAATCATGGCCTCCTTTAAAAACATTGAAACCTAATTTACGAAGTGTGATATTTTGATGATACTAAAATCTTTAATGCACTTGTGAGATATCACTAGACTGGAAATTTTAGGCTCTTTCCAAAAATCGAAAAATCCAATATGGCGGTCATAAGAAAAATGAAAATTGAGGCGGGTTGCGGGTTAACAAAAAACAATGAAGACGTGTCGTATACGCCATCTTATTTGTCTTAAAAATGTGCCCGAATAATATCACATTTTGACAGCTGTCAAACTTATTGATCGATCGTAAATCTGAAGCCAGATATCGAATGCAATAAGTTTCCTCTAAAACTTTACCCATTTAACCTTTGCTGTAGGTATAATAGTAGCAGAGATCCCTATATAGAGAAGCGAATCTGAGACACACTATATATATATATATATATATATATATATATATATATATATATATATATATATATAGATTTGGTAAGAGTTTCTTGACCTTCCTGTTATATTGTTAATATATATAATTTTCTTGGGTATAGGTCCGAAAAAAGAAAGTAATTGTGACTGAGGTTTTGGTAGTGTCACATATATTGTCAATTTTAAAAAAATATCATTTTTGACGTTTCGGCAGGAACACCCTTGCCTTTCTCAAAAAATTTTTATCCTAAAACCAAAACCCTACATTTCACAATAAAAACCTATCATTTTTAACTTACCATGAAACGTAATTAATCAATTTAAAATTAAAATCTTAATAAAAAACAAATTTCACTTATTTTTACGAACATACGAAAATAACAAAAAAGACGACAACATATCGTTTGCTGCTCGCTCTTGGGCGATATCACACTGATTTGGATTTTATTATTTTTAAAGAAAATAACCCATCGTTGGTATGGAAGGAGGGGCAGTATTTACTTTAGTTATATTATACCGAAATAGATTTTATTTAACACATCTATATCCTTTTTGTCATTTATGGCATGTTTGTTTTTTTATTTCTATTAACTCATAGATTTCCCTTTTCTTTTTATGTAACTCAGTTTTTAAAATCTTTGTTCGGTCAAAATGATTAAATACGTAGGATAATTATTTTTTCTGAGAGCTTCTTTTGCTTTTTCGATTGATTCTCTTCGAAACTCTGGATCTGATAATTGGCCAGGCCAATAATGACAGATTTTTTCTGGGTAAGAGGGTGATGGGATGAGTAATGTGTGTATCTACTAGACCATGTTTGTTTTGTATACCACTGTGTTCTGATGGTGTTGTTTTTTCTGTGTAGTGTTATATCAAGAAAGCTTATTTTTTGGTGTTTTTCAATTTCAATGGTAAACTGTAATTTTGGATGGTAGCTGTTAAATATTGATAGTATGTAATCGGTTTTTTCTTTGGGTACTAGAGTGATACAAACGTCAACATATCTATAGAAGAATGGTAAATTAAAATCCAGTTTCGGTATTATATTTTCTTCTAAATTCTCAAGAACAAGTTGTGCAATTACGCTAGATATACTTGCACCCATTGCACATCCCTCTGTTTGCTTATATATTTTATCTTTGTACAAAAAATATGTCGAATTTAGTGTTAGCTCTACAGCTTCCATAAATTCGTCAAGTGGTATATCTGTGTATTTTTTTATGTCTTTCCATTTATTTTTTATTATGTCTTTTGCTAGATTTATTGGCACGTTTGTATATAGGGAAATTACATCTAAAATATGATTATGTGGTACATGAAAATGTTTTATTTTTTCCTTAAAGTGAGAGGAATCTTTAATATAGTATTGGTTTTGGTTTATTACGTTTGAAATTATATTTTTTTAAAAAACTTGACAAGGCATTGAAAGGGGACTGAATGCAAGATACAATAGGGCGAAGGGGAATTCCCTCTTTATGAAGTTTGGGGAGCCCGTAAATTTTTGGTGGAAGAGCATTATTAATTTTTAATTTTGTAAATGTAACCTTTTTTATTCCACTTCTCTATTAGATCATTATTCTTTTTTTGATATTGTTTGGTTGGGTCGGCTTTGATTTGTTGGTACGTTGTGGTGTCATTTAGTAAAATATTTTTAAAACCTGACAAATCAAATAAAACTGTCATTATGGAAACACAGGAATATGACAATTGAATATGAATTTATTGTGAAATGTAGGGTTTTTTTTTGGTTTTAGGACAAAAATTTGTTGAGAAAGGCAAGGGTGTTCCTGCCGAAACGTCAAAAATGATATTTTTTTAAAATTGACAATATATGTGACACTACCAAAACCTCAGTCACAATTACTTTCTTTTTTCGGACCTATACCCAAGAAAATATATATATATATATATATATATATATATATATATATATATATATATATATATATATATATATATAGATCAGGGGTGCCCAAACTCCAAACTCAGTGGTCTATTAGAAGTATCTGGAGAACCAATAAAAAGATTATTTTGAAAATTTGGCTCTGACCATTGATGATAATGAACTTTTTATCTAAAATATTTTAAATCTTGCGGTGTTGCCGCTTCTACCTTAAACTGGTGCAACATTCGTTTTTTAAACAAAATGATCGGTATATTATTGCATTTTTCTACTGTCCTGAAAATTCTAAACTTCTTATGTTTCCTATATCTAAATTCAACTGTTTTTGAGAAAATGGTGCTTGAAAATTGACATTTTTGATACTATGAAGCTCTGTAACTCCCAAACGACTTAACTTGCAACAAAATGGATTTCACTTTCTCAATCCCAGTTTTTAATTATCTATTTCCCCACATCAATTTCTAGTTTGACAGGATGTGTAAAAATTACACATTTCCAGTCAAAGTAGAAATTGATGTCAGGAGGTAGATAACTAAAAATCAAGGTAGGAAAGTGCAATCCATTGCGTTGGTTCGTTAAGTTAAGTAGTTTGGGAGCTGCAAATGCATACGAATGAAGCTTAACACAGAAATGGTGTAGAATGTTCAGGGCAACCCAAAAATTCAATAATGACAGGACATTCTTATTAGAAAATGGATGTTGCTATAGGTTAAAGGTAGAAGCGGTATAGTTCATGTTCATCTTTGTCCAGAATCAAATTTTCAATGTCTACTTCTTCTAATAGGCCACTGACCGTGAATAATCCTGTATATATATATATATATATATATATATATATATATATATATATATATATATATATATATATATATATATATAGTCTCAAACTGTTTTTAATAATATTTGTTGTAACTGCGATAGTTTAAAGAAGACGCTATTTTTTAAAAAGATTTATATACGGAAAGATCAGAACACGAGAGCACATTATGTTAAAGTTGTCGAGAACTTGGCCGTAGATACTATTATAGAAGGTAAAGGACGATTTTTGAATAATAATTGAAAGCAAAGTACACTACGCCATAGATGCAAAGAAACCAGGGGAAGCATTTTGTCAATTTTTAACTTGAATATAATGAAAACTGGACATCGGAATATAGGCCAATTATATATTTTTGGAATCAGGAAAAAATCGGAATAACGGAAAATATATAGGATGTATTTAAAATAACGAAGCTATCATTCATTTTTTAGCATTGTGATAGTCATTTGTTTTGTTTCTTAAATGAGTCTGGTGGTTCGGGATAAACCCTAAATCTTTTGTATTTAACATGTTTCCGTAACTCATATAATGAAAACTCTAGGTACTGCTTAAAATATAACCAGAAACCCTGTATACGACTATACTTGTATCTGAAAAATAATTTTAAAGTGATTTTTAAATGTTACTGATAAAATTAAAATATTTGATATTACCTTACCATTTAATAAACGTTAATTTATAAAACTATACTGTTTATAATGTAGATACTATTTTGAATGATATGCCATACAACGTTCAGAAATACTTAAGTGCTCGTCGAATTACATTTTACTATACTTAGGTTAGGTATTGCACATCAGTGGGGTTTTGTTCACGAATTTCAAAAATTATTTTGCTTTAAGCATTTATAGTATAGGTTCGTTCACTTTGGCAAAGCGCTTACACAATACCACAGGCTATATATTAGCTATTCTGGGATAGTGCATAATATATTCTGCGTTTCCTCGTAAATTCGCGTTTCGGCGGATACTAAGTCAAGCAGCCGGTGTCGCACTGCGAAGTGACGTTTTTGTCGCGACCCATCCAAGTTCGCAGCAAAGACATCTGATATGCGTTGTGATCTTAAAGCGACTAATAAACGACAACCTTTCTACTAAATGTTGAGCTGGAAAAAATGTACCGGCCTAAAGAGGGGTATGCCGTACTTGTTTGCTATTCTAAACATATGAATCTGAAATACGAGCCGGGCTCAATACGAAAATTATTATATGAAAAATTATTTGTATTTTGGATTACACTGTTTCACAATTAAATTATTAAAAGTACTTTTTTAACACTCGACTCGGCGAGTGTTATATTGTCCGTGTCATTTTCAAAACGCCGCATTCGACGTAGTTTCAAATCGTACTTTTTACCATTCTGGAGTTATAACTTGAATATGGTTCCAGATAAACTTCTGAAATTCGGTACATTTTTAGAGCACACTTGAGGCTTTTGAACGGTACAAAACGGATATTCGTATCATTTTTGGGTTTTTGTCTATTAGAAAATAAGTTTTAAGAATTTTCTATAATCAAGATAATTGTCAAAAAAATTGAAATTTAGATTTGAAACTTTTAAAAAAACGTTCATTTTTATAGTCTCATAAACTTTGAAAATATGCTGGATGGAAGTTTGAGAAGTTTTTTTAAATTTTTACACATCGTTTTTTGGTCAAAAACAAAGGTTCATTTAACGCTCTCTGGTGGCCAGACGGCTCAAGTTTTCGACAAAAACAAAAAAATTCTGAGAGAAAAATTTTTATAGACTGATATCTTCAAAAAAGTGTAAGCTTAAAAAAACTTGAAATCAACAGGTGTGGATTAAAAAAAGTAATGAGTGAAAAAAGATAAACAGTATAATTAAGTTACCGCTTAACGTTTTTTATCTTTGCTGGCCATGCCCAAAACCATCTTTCTACAGGTCACATTAATAAATTTAATAGTGAATTAATTAATCAACTAAAGAAGTTTTTCAATGACTTTGCCACAGTTCATTTCCAGTTTTAAACCTTATTTCTAGTAAGGTGTCTTCATAACTTAAAACTTTTAATAATACAGTCAAATCTAATATCTAACATATTTAATAAATTGTGGTTAAATTAGATGCTCATTCAGTAGTATTTTTTGGCTTGCCAGTGTGAATATTTACCCTATGTAGTTGTACTTATTATTTATATTTGAATCTAATTTTTGAGGATATGCTAATATCTCCTTAAAATATGAATGGAACAATCGTCAATAATCATTCAGGAAATAATATTTTATTGAACGACCTTAGCATTACTCCATTCTTTTTTTTGTAGTTATAAGTTATCTAATTGCTAGTATTTTATATTTGTATCTTTGCTACTATTTTATTTAAACCATCCTGCCTTTTTTGCCTGAAAAATATTTCATGGAGGTAATTACCCCCATTTCCTCCCAGTAAATCCACGTTTGAGGAAACTACTACGTAAACAGACATTCCGGTATAATGATCTAGTACATTGCATTAAAGAAAACATTTATGTGTTGAAAATGTTACAAAGCATGCACATCCAGAGAAGAACTTCTGAAGTTTTCGAACTCTTTGATTTTAATAGTTGTGAGTAGTAAGGAAATGCAGAGCTCGTTTGGTTGTAAGACTCACTCGTAATTAATGCACGAAAATAATTTGTTATTAATACATGCCTTCGTTCGAATCAACATTAACACACAATAAATAAAATAAATTTGCAGGTGGAAGTAATTAGTATACTTGTTATAAGGTGTCGTGATAACTAGGTACTTATCACCCTGTAGCTACAATAAAATACCATTTACAGTAATACGTTTCAAAGTAAATACTACTTATCATTCAAACTTAAGTTTGTTTGGGCAGTGTCAATAGAGCACTGTTCGGCTTTCACTTTTTAATTATTCTAACTTCAATATATCGAAAAAGATTTCAAGTCAGCATGACTTCTACAGAGTGATTTTTAAATAATGGATATTTTTGCAATAATACCTAGGTGCTATATCACTTTAAAGTTTCATGGACATTTGTATTGAGTATTCTGACAAAATGACACTGACACAAACATTTAGTGCAAATGAAATAAATAAAAAATTACATTTCTATAAAACCCTCAAAAAGTACTTAAATTAAGCTACTATAAATGTTCACAGTTTTTGGGTTTATATATTTTTGGGTAACCTCATAACTACTAAACATATATTACGCATATATTTAAGTTTTGAGTATGGATTCTTTATACTACAATCGATCTAATACTTAGAAGGAAAATATATTGTTCACAATTGTGCATTTGCTTAGATTAGAAGTAAAGTGTCCTTTTCTCAAGAAATTCTCAAGTTTTCACTCTCTACTTTACGGTTATAATTTCCAAATGTATTGCAGGGAAAAATTTGAGGTTTACTTATTGCTATACTGAGGAGATCTGGCACGAGGTGGGGTAGGTGTGAATAACCTTGCAGTTTTAAATATTTCATTAAAACTATTCCGTTGAAGTGCACTTCTACAAAATTATTTTAATATATTAATATATATTATATATTAAATATAAACTTAACATTCAAAAGAACATAAATACATATTTTTTTATTATTGTTTCTCTAACAATTCTAATGTATTTGTTATTTGCTCAGAAACTTATAAAAATCTTAAAATAGACTGCTATTATTTATTTTATTGAATTTTGAACGTAAAATAGTGAAGAATCAAAATTAATTCAAATATTTTTTAGAAATCTTTGTTATTCAGTTTTTGTCATCAACGGGAAGCGTATATCCAGATTCAGTTTACTGCTCGTATTATAATTCGAGGAAATAAATGTTTGTGAGTGATCAACAGTAGATTAAGTAAATTATTACATTTTCTAGTGTAAATTATGACCTGACATAGGCGCAGCTGGGAAAGGCTTGGACGCTATTACATCGAAATTAACCCCTCCCAAAATAAAAAAAAAGTTTTATTTACTTGATGATATAATGTAACGGGTTATATTTTCCTAACAGAAATTTAGAATTTTGCTATACTTTTATTTAAGATAATATCTATAAAATGTGCTTGCCAGTTCCTATAATCTTCATAGTTGAAATAAGACACATATTTAATGTTTTTTTTATCGTTTAATTCAAATTTAAAATCACAATCTCAGTAATCCTAGGTTAACTTTATAACAATAAACCAAGTAGTGGAGACCTCCATAGGCACATTCTTCTCATTCTGAAACAAATTATTAAAATTAGCAATTTTAGGTACAAATTGGTTACGTGATTATGGAGTTGACAATTTTAGGCTAAGTTAAGTAAAAGAAATCAAAGTTTACCTTGTATTCTGGTGATAGCTCTCTTTAGCTCTTATTGTATTTGTTGTTTTTCAGTAGCATCAAGCCCCTTTGTAGAAATAAAGCTGATATTTTTCTGAAATTAAGAGAAAGCACATTACATAACCTTTAGTAAAAACAATAACAAACAATAAGGTTAGGAATTAGAAAAATAGGAAATCAGAGTAAAGAAAATTTATATGATCAAAAATCTTCATTTTGAAACTTACCACTGTAATTTTAACTAACATTTTGGTATATCCTAATTATCTCAAAACAAAAATAACAGTTATCTAAATTTAAATTAATTTTGAAATATCTGTCAACTTCATTAACAATTAATAGTACCAACATCAGGGTTGTATCAAAAATCTCTAGATTTCTATCCAACAGGAGAAAGAAAAAGTGACAGAAGGAGTTAAAAAAAAAAAGGCAGACCATATTTTGAAACTTTTGGTTGTCTTTATGGCATTTTTGCCGATTTTTCTTCGAAAAATGGGTCCATTCAAATTATTTTGGGTGACTTATAGTTTAAGTGTCCTATAGCTGTGCTAGCTGAGTTCAAATTAGAATTTTAGTGGAAGAAACCCATTTTTCATTCCAAGTCACATGTTCTTGACTCTTTGGAAAGGCCAATATATCATTGGTAAGTCTCATTTTCATCATTCTCTCACAAATATTTATTATTAAAACTAAAATGTATAATTTACCTACCTTGGGTTCTCGAACTTTCTTTTATTGCTTGATTTGTTTCTTTTAGGCCTTTTTTTTTCTTCTTTATTTGGTGTTTTGGTCCAATGTTCTTGTGTGCTGATGAACTTTAACCATGGCACAGTCACTCTGAAGCTTGCTTGCAGTCCCTCAGGAGTCATGTTTCAAGCTGTATGAAACTAGGCCTGCCAACCATATGTACATCCTCGATGCTGTTGTGAGATTCTCGACAGACTCTTCTACGTTTCAAATATAATCAACTTCAGGTTTGATCTGCGTATGTTGTCTTGGGAACATACTTGACTGTCTGTTAGTGTTATTATGTGCCAAATAAAGCTATTCCATTTTGATAATAGAATTAATATATAATGAACTTTAACGAAACACTTTAAATCATGTCTAGTCTCTAACTTTAAACGAATAGCACTCAGTACGCCGCACTGTTGTTTTATGAATTTGCACATTTATTTGTAAACTGGGTTAAATAGGCCTATTTCGAAAGTAATTATATCACTGACAAGTACTGTACTTAAAACTTGAATGATGAAAGTTTTGTAGCCTTTTGATTTAAGTTAACTTGGTATAAAACCCACACTACTTCTTTCTGAGATACTTAACATAGTTAAATCTTGATGAGCTTTCTCTCGTACCATTTATTATTAAATATATAAAAATTTAAGTGCAACATGCAAAATTGGGCGATCTAAAACACGTGACCTGTCAAATCAAATATGGCCGGCTTAGGACATACATTTGCCAGCTGATGTTTATTTTCTTATGAAAGTTCAGGGTTATAACAGCAGTTGTGTCTCGATATTATTGCTTAATTTATATATTTTAAAGTGATTTAGTTATTAAGTGGTTTAAGAAAGGCCACTAATATATTCAGCACTGGCTACCTGTACCTGGTCATGAAATTAGTTGATATTGGGAGCAAGCAGATGTACTTTTAGTTTAGTTCGTGTTAATTAAGAAGAGTGATAAGTGCACATTTAAAAGACTTTCTTAGTGACCTAGTAGATAAAGTGATAAAAAATTAACATGGATTTACCACAGTCTGAAAAGAGTGACTACCTTGTCCAGCTAGAGAGTGAAAAACCTGACGTTGCTCAAAGGTATAAGAACAAGATTCGTCTTATAAATTCCATTGATCCTTTTAAAATCATGGATGAAGACCTTGATAAAGACTTTGCATCCCTACCAGCTGTTCAAGCCTTTGATGTAATGACGTATTTAGTGCTAACTCATAGTTTTTACACAAAAGAGCAAATGAAAGCTTATAAAAGTCTCAGTGGCTACAAGTATTTTGAGGCTGGTTTTGTTCATCTGCGTGGCATGAAAAAGGTCAATGAGCTTTCCGTTATACTTGCAAAGGTTCGACATAGTCAGCGTGCTAGGGAACCCCCTCTAAATGTGTGGGTCCTGACACAAGATAATGGAAGTATTAACACTGGCCACTGTACTTGTATGGCTGGTTTATCTGAAGTCTGTAGCCATGTTGCTGCTGTTCTATATGCAACAGAATATATTTACAACTCGCTTACTTCTACTTCATCGACTGATATGTTAGCTCAGTGGGTTGCTCCTTCTACAAAAGATGTACCCATTGTAAGATTATGTGACCTTAAGCTCAAAACAAAAAAAGCTAAAACAGTTGTCTCAGACTCTTCAAGTTTATTTAGTCCGATACCTGCCATTGAAGGCGAAGAACTTATTGAACTGTTGACAGCTTGTGAAAATGTTGGCGACGAAACAGCTCTTGCAAGAGTTATTGAACCTTTTGCATCAAGAATAGGATCAAGTATTTGTCAACCAAAACTTAAAGTGATTTATAATATTTACCAGGAGTATTATGAGTCACTCTCTTATCAGCAGTTGTGCTCAATTGAGAGAAAATTGACCAGTCATTATCTTTTGATGATTGCCAAAAGATCTGTAAAGCCACAGTTAAGCAAACTCATTCCGAAGAATGGTTTAGGCAAAGAACTGGACGCATCACTGGTTCAAATTTTAAAAGAGCATGCAGGACATCACTTTCAAAACCATCTCTGTCATTAATTAAGAGTGTTTGTTATCCTCTAAAGTTTCTGTTCAAAACCAAAGCAACTCAGTGGGGAACAAACAATGAAAAGCTTGCTCTTCAAAATTATTTATCGTCAAATACACTTGAACACGTAAATTTAAAACTTGAAAATTGTGGTTTATTACTCAATCCAGCCTTCCCATCGTTTGGAGCTACCCCAGATAGTTTAGTGTCATGCGATTGTTGTGGAGAAGGTTGTATAGAAGTCAAGTGCCCATATGTTCTTAAAAATATGGAATGGTCAAAATACATAAACTCTAAGAACTCGTGTCTAATATATGATGGTGATGACTTTGCTTTAAACCGAGATCATTCGTATTATTATCAAGTTCAGATACAGTTGAAACTATCTGGTCTAAAGTACTGTGATTTTATAGTTTGGTCTCCAAAGAAATTCTTCCAAAAAAGAATATATTTGGATGAAGATTTTTGGAGTGTCGAATTTCCAAAAGCCCTGGATTTTCATAAAAACATAATTATTCCTGAACTCCTAGGAAAATATTTTACGCTAGGAAGGCACATGGCACAGACTTGGTGTACATGTAATCAACTCGAAGAAGATCGTCCAATGATCCAATGTGAAAACGATAATTGTAGTATCCAGTGGTTTCATTTAGGATGTGTTGGTCTCTCAGAGGTTCCAGAAACTTTGTGGACATGCGTTCAATGCAGTGAAGAAGAAGTTCCTGGAACTTTATCAGCTGCCGTATAGATTGTATATTAAAAAATATTTGACCATAAAATTTTTGTTTGGTTCTAATTTTAGTGTGTATATATTTTTTTATTAGTTCTCTGACGTTTCTGCATGTATCTTGACATATTTTTAAAACTTTGTATTATATTTTAATTATTGTAAATGTTATACTATTTGAAAGGATAAAAAAAAGCAAACCATAATTTTATTGCCACTTTTCTGCTCTGTAAGTTGGTCTAATCAGATTTTGAATACGATGTTTCGTCTTTCGAGACCCACCATTCACTTTATTTTTTAAAATATGGATTTTTTATTTCATTTTTGGAAAGCTTTCAACTTCCCTAAACCAACAATGTACCACACTTATAAAGTAATTTATTTTTTCATTATGACTTCAGTTAATTATTGTTTTCCATCTCTACCTTATTGCTAAGGTTTAGGGGGTCGATCGCTTTAAAGAATGAAATAAAAGATCAAGGGCTTTATTTAAAAAAATTAAATTGCTATTGTGATGTCTTGTAGAGCAGAAAAAGTTGCATTAAAAATATTATTTTGGTTTTTTAAAATTTTTTTAAATAAAGTCAGTTCTTTTTCTAATTTAACCTACACCATATTTCTTCTGATTTTTAATTTTTAGTTAGTCTTTGTAATTAGCTCTAAGTTTCTTGTATATGATGCTAAATCATTCAATTGTCATGTTTACTATGTGATGTAAAATTTTTTGATGAAAGTTTTGACGAGATTCATGTAGAATGTATTCTTGTCCTGGACGTGTATGTTTATTTTCATTTGTATTTTTATGTATTGACAAAGATTTTCTATTATACGAACCTTATTGTACGTCAAAATTTTTTTTTTTCAAATATGCTTTGCGACTAATGTAATGCCATTTTTGGATTTATTATAAAACCATTTTGTTTTGGGTATGGTAACTCTATTTTTTAATCTTTTTTATTTCTAGATAAGTATGCAATGTATTATGGTTTTGGTTTATATTATATCGTAGATTACTTGAACTTTTGTCCAATTATTGTATTATGTGTACTTTTTAATTTAATAAATAAAAGTTTTATCATTATTATATATATTTTTTAATAAAAATAAAATGTATTTTTTAATTGATTTTTTTTCTTTTAATCCCCTTAGTTAAAGAAGTAGACTACGCAAATAGCATAAAAAATATGAAAAAAAAAATTGTGGAAATTCTATAATAGAAGTGCATTGAAAAATAAGACGTTTCTCAATAGTTTATAATTCTTAAATATTTAAAGAGAGTTCTTTAAACTATTTTAATCTTTTTTCAAGTACCTACATAATAGGTTAGTTAGTTTATGCTTTATGTGTTAAAAATTTAAATTTTTTAAATACAAATTAAAGTACAAATTTATTTTAACAAAATCTTTTGGCTTTTTCACGTGTTATGTGATTTAAAAGAAATAAAACTCGTAAAAGTTAATCATATACAGTTATTTTTATTAAAGTAGGTTTTTTACAAATTAACTATTGGGGGATTTAAATTGATCAGGGCACAACACACTACCATCACTTTATCTAGGATTGGGTCATCATCTCCAACACACAAAAAAGTTATTGGCATTTCATCTGCTAATATACGAAATTTTTGTCTAATGTAGCCAATCACTCTTTCCACATGTATTCTCACGTGAGCAATTGCCCTGGTCTCTTCAATTTCATAAGGATGCAGTTGGTTCTGTCCTTTTGTGAAAGCGGGGGTCTTTATATTGGCATTTAGCAAATTGACATAATCTTTTACAAGGAATCCTCTGTCAGCCAGAATCAAGTCACCTAAAAAGTAAAACAATATTTAGTTTGTTTAGAAGTAAAAAAAACTATCTATTGCTAACTTATACAAGTAGAGCGATGCTTTACGAGAGTCAAAATATTAGATAGCTACTAGAAAAATAACAATATAGTAGGTACTAAAAACACACTATCCCGAGCACAGTTCTGTTAATGACTATTTATACCTGTTAATAGAAATTCAGAACTATGCCTTAGAAGGACAAAAATGATTTTGCTCAATTGTCGATTGCATTCTGCAACTTAAAATTAGAAGGTTCTTGCAAATTTATTTATATATTTTTATTTTCATACATAATACCACAAGAGAAAAAAATTTCGACTGATTTTGCGAATAACATTTTTGACAAAATAACAAGCCGCTAGGCCATTGATTACATCAAAAATTTCTTGAGCGAAATTACCAAAAGGCAACAAATTTGAACCAGAATGATTTTGCCTACAGAATGTTTTCTCGAGTGGTATTTGGCATGACTATTTTTACGAGAGTAGAAATTAACAACTTCAATCAAATTCATTCAACAGCTCTTTCTTTTGCAAGGGAAGCTGATAAGTTGCCTTTTATTCCATTTATCTACTTATTTCGATGTATTTTTTTTTTGGTATTTATAAATCTTTATTTTGGAATAATAAATGTGTTTATTATTATTATTAAAAGAAACAGAATAAAGATTAATAGGCGTGTTAAAAAAAATGTCTTGGCAATACCATGTCTATGATGTTGGTTTTGTCAAAGTAGAAATATTTTAAGGGACTACAGATTTTATTGCTGGTGTAATACACTCTAGTGAAATAATCATAAAAAACATTGTAGGTATAAGTCAAGGTAAACAATAAACATAAAGCAATAAGCAAATACAATGATGTTCATATTACCTGAACCAATTTTGTCCAAAAATTTTGAATTCATCGTTACATGCTTGTCGGAGGCACGTCCACCCCAAGCTTCACTAATAAAACAAATAGTTCCTTGTGGTGTTATTCCTATCAAATATTTGAGGGTGTACGAATGTTTATAATTTGACCAACATTGTGCTGCCTTTTGTAGATTGCTTGGTTTTTCAATATACAACTCAAAACAGTCAATAATGACTGTCACTCTGGTCCCAAAACTTTCTTTAAAACATGAAGGGGTAGTTTTCTGTAAAACGTCTCTTTCTGGCCACACAATACACTTTTGAAATCGTGAATACAGCACATTTATAACCGATCGGAAATATGTTGATGCTGTGCTCGGGTGAATATTAAATCTAAACCCGAGGTCTCTAAAATCCATATTTAGCCTCAGTTTAAATAATGTCAACAAAAATTGATTTGATGCGTCCAAGAGTGTATTACTATGAACAGTAATGAATGGTTCACAACACTTCACTATTAGGTCAAGTTTCTTGAATGAATTAAAGCCTGTATAGTATTTGTTTGTTTGTCATCGTTCATCAGTGATCTATACGTAATCTCAGAAGAACAAGTATGTCCCAGAGGTCGCCCCGAACTTAGTGAAACAACCATGTCTGAAAACTCAGTTGCTGAAATGTCCGTTTGACAACTTTTATTATTTTTAAATGCATCTGGAGCATTTTGATCCTCCTCAACAGGAGTTATAGCTGAAGTTGAAGCTGGGGAAGGGGAACTCTGTTCAAATTTTGAATCAGCTAGTTTTGCTCTCTTTACAGCTCTACCATAGCGATCTTGAGCGCCAGTCGAAGGCTTATTTGATACTTCATATCCCATATGGAGTGATGGGACCCAATCTGGATTTTGGATGTCAGACAGGTTGGATGGTCTTCCTGAAAACAAAGATTTAGTAAGATTTATTTCAGTACTTCAATAATAGTGTCTTTCCTTTTACAAGAAATCTTAGCTAATCCTATTTAGCCAGAAAAAGAAGGTATAATGATATTTGACAATTAGACAAACATGTACAGATTAAATTAACTTAGCTTAGCCAACATTTCCTCTAAAAGGATAACCACTAATATCTGAGAATAAAACAAATTTGGCAAAATCAAACAGACAGCATTTTTTTTTGTTTTAGTGCACCTAATGTTTTTGCTACTTACCACTCAAGAAATGTTTGCTGCAAACTGATGCATATTTTAATTTAGTTTCAGTCCAATCCTCCCTTTTTATAGCTGATAACCGTTTGTGTCGTCTATCTTTTGAAAGTTTGTTCAGGTCTGGTTTGTGTGGAAAATGTAATTCCGCTGGAATACGGAAAAATCCTACTTTATCGCGATCACCCCTACTTCCACACTTCACAACACAGCAAAACGAAGGCATATTTAAGTCTCTATTAGAAAAATCTAACTTAAATTACGAAATATATTGGATAATTAGCTTCTCTCTAATGCAAACCATACGGTAAACAAAACTTTGTTTGTCCTAAGGCGGCCATATTGGATTTTGTTTGACAGCTTCTTAGATTGCCTTATTATTTGGAAGAATCCTAGGTTAGGTTACGTCACATCTTACGACCTCTTCCTATATTTTATAGACAACTCTCTCTCTCTTTCTTTTGCTCATACTCAGGAAATAGTCGTAAGAGAAGGTAATAATTATTAATATCTTTAATCTCATTTATCAAACTTTATATGAACTAAGTGTGACTATAAACTATGTATAAAAAAGGTTAAAACGGTAAGTTTTCGTAAATATATTTTTTCAATATTAAGGATATTGGTGTTATTGTAAAGTTTTTGTAGTTTTCCTGTTTTTCTTAAGTTCATCCGGTCTCGGGCTTTCTGTTAAGAGCCATAAAAACAGGTGGCGCATACTTTTTCTATTTTTACCCCGACCCACTCTATCGAACACTAGTTGTCTAGTTAGCCGCGAGCAGCCCAGCCCTATAGACCTTGGAAAACCGAAGAGTACCACCAAGTCCATCTAGCGGCCGAGTTTCAAAGTCCTCGCCGAGAGATCGATAACGGTTCAACAGTTCTCCCTTTAACCCTTCAATCTTTAATAATATTAAAATCAATCTTCAATATTTTATTATACTTTTATTCATTTTAACAAATTGGCGCCCAAAACGTGTTGTATTTTAGCTGCGTAGTAGATGTATTGGCAGATTTGGCTATTTAATTTATGTAGTTTACCTAGGAATTTCTCCAGCTATAGTTCATATTTGATATTGTACAGGGTTGGACTCTCGGCTCTTTACTTTTGTTGTTGGCACTAGCATTTGTTTTTTTTTCGTAAATACTTGGTGTTACCATAATTGTGGTAAAATATTTACTTACCTAGATATATAACTTGAATTTTGTTTTTTTTTATAGTTAATAGTGAAAATTAACGACTGATATTTCTGCAAATTAAGGCATGTAGCATAATGTTAGTAATGGTTATTGATATTGAATAATCTTATAGAAGTTATTGCGAAATTTAGGATTTTGATTTTCAAAATATTATATAGGTGAATACAGATAGAGTATTTTTAAATTAGTAGATGAAATACAGAGTGTTATATATACCTGTGGTATATGATATATGAATTTTTTTCTAAATGATCATTCATAGTAGGTGTTTATGCTTAGAGTACTGATTTTATTTCAGGTATTTATTGATGTAGTGTATGATAGGTATGATTTACTGATAATTTTTTTCATATATTGGTGATTTCATTCTGTTGATTGAACTGATTAAATTAATTGCGCATATATACACCGAGATATAAAGCATTTTCTTGTGATTTCATTTTTTTAGGGTAAAATTGTTTATAGTATAATTTTTATAGAGCCTTAAAACAAAAAAAAAAAAAAACGAATTTTGATAAAAAATTTTGATTTATCGCAAACCGATCTAGATTTTATTCTGGTTGTAATATAATTCTGTTACTAGGTTGTTAACCTATATTATACAGGGTTTTAAGATTGTAGGTATATATTTTTGTGGGTTTTTTTTTATTATTTTTTAAAAATTTTTTTGTGACTTGTGGTCGGGTTGTCCAGTTTGGACATACAAATACGTACATTTTGATAAGAATACTTAAATAAAAATCTCAATTTAAGAGTTTTGTAATTAAAGATGGACGTTAATCTACTTGGTAGTGAAGAGCTAAAATACGAGTTACGCGGATTACCAATAACCGGTAGTTTTGCTCAGAAAAGAGCTGAATTAAGAGGAGCTTTGCGCATGGAGCGTGAAGGCCGTGTTCAGCCACCCACATCTTCACCGTACGAAACAGTTAGTGAACTTTGTTTATGCGGAGCGAAATTATATTCCATAGAGCGGGATATTTTAAATATTGATATCGAAAATAAAGAAAATGAGCGTAAGAAGTTAAGTACATTATTGGAACACATTAAATTACGTATATCACACATTAATACTGCTTATGACCCAGACAATATTTTAAAAAATAACTTAGAAACAAGGCGTGCAGCACTTGAAAAGGATCTTGATCATAAATGTAATAGTTTTACGAGTGTACTCCTATGACTTAGTAGGGAACCAATTGAAAATTTTACTCAATCTTCCACCAATCAAAAACAAAATGATATCGCTTATGTTAACTGTCGGAAAACTATCTCTGCTTCTCAAGTATCCACAAATTCCAGGAATACAAACACTCAGCTTTCTGCTGGCTACTCCAGCGATTCCTTAATCGAGCTGGATGAAGTAATTGATCTGTCCAATCCTCAAACTCGTGAAAATTCTAACATTTTGCCATCTTCTAATAGTGAACGTGAAACACGTGTCCCAGATACAAATATTAATGTACACCCAGCAACTTGAGCTGTTTAAAAAGGTAAACCAATTTAAAAAAGAAAATGAATACAAATATGCGTGGATCAGAGAGGGAAAGATTTTATTAAGAAAAAATGATACTAGTAAAATTAAACTAATTGAAGAAGAAGCTGATTTAAAAAACTAATAACGAAAAATAGTGTCCTTCACATAGAATACATGAACATACAAAGTATACGGCATAAAATAGACGAAATTCAATGTAATCTCAGCTGTGATATACTAGTTTTTGTGGAAACCTGGTTGTATGAAGAGGAAACGACTTCATATAATATTGATGGATATAGTGCAATTCACTCGTGCAGAAGTTCAAGAGGAGGTGGTGCAGCTGTGTACATAAAAAATTCTATAAAATATATTGAAATAGACAGAAGTGACCCAAATAAAAAAATTAACTGGATATGTGTTTCGCTGGATAATAATAACTTAAAGTTAAGTTTAATTTACAAACCTCCATCACACAATTTTGTAGAATTTTCAAACGAGATAGAAGACATCTTTAATAAATATCCAACCAAACACATTATTGTAGGGGATATTAATATAAATCTATTGGATCATAATTCTGCTGTTACCAAAGATTATAAAGACTTAGTAGTACTAAATAAATTTGTGATAGCTAATAGAATAAACATAGAAAATGCAACCAGAATTACTGGCTTAACCAGTTCTCTGATCATGTATTGTGTAGCAGTGGCATAAAAAGTAAATGTGAACTTAAGGTGGAGGATAGTCCTCTTAGTGATCATAGGAAGTTGAAAATTGTATATAATAAAAATATTGAAACTTATAAGGAAAAGGTATGTATTCAGAAAAAATACTTAAACGTCAATGTATACAAAAATTTTTTTTCTAACCTGATAAATAATAAGGAAATTCGAACTTTTCACGACTTGATTGAAATAATTGCTATAGCTAAAAATTCCGCACAATCAATAAAAAAAATTAAATGCCATCAAAATAATAATTGGGTCACACCCGAGCTGTTACAATTAATAAATATAAGAGATAGAGCATATAAGGAACATAAAAAAAACCCTTTTGACAATGAGCTAAAATTGAAATTTAATAAATTAAAAAATACCGTGAATAATAAAATTAAATCATTAAAAAACATGTATTTTAAAAATAAATGGCATCAAGCAGGCACGGACTCTAGAAAACAATGGAATATAATAAATTCATTTATAAATAGTAAAGTAAATAAGGAAAGTGTACAACAGTTAGAAATAGATAATAAAATTGTCACAGACAAAAAAATTATTGCCGATACATTGAGCGCATATTTTTCTGAAGTGGGTTCGGTGATTGTTAGGGACGTTGAGACTGAAAGAAATATAATAAATGTTAATAATATGTTTAGTGAAGTAGAGTGTGAAAAAAATATTTTCTTTAATCCTACTACTGATAGAGAAATTATGAACATAATCTTGAGTCTTAAAAAAAATGCGGCACCAGGTCATGATAATATTGGTATGCAAGATCTACTTAATGTTAAGGAGCAAATAGTTGGTATACTGCAAATGTTGGTTAATAACGTTCTTGGTTCAGGTGTATTTCCAGACGAACTAAAAATTGTCAAAATATGCCCTGTGTACAAGTCGGGATCGACCACATCGAGGGGTAACTACAGGCCAATATCTGTAATTAGCGTCTTCTCAAAAATAATTGAAAGGGTGATTAAAATAAGAATTAATAAATTTCTTGAGGAATTTATAACTCATGATGCATTCCAGTATGGTTTTTTAAACAATAGCAGCACTTTAAGTGCTACCACAGATGTGGTAAATTTTATAGCAAATAGTCTGGATCAGGGCAATTTAGTAGTGACGGTTTTTGTAGACCTGAGGAAGGCCTTCGATGTGGTTAGTCACGATTTGCTTATTTCAAAACTTGAAAAGATGGGCTTTAGGGGTTTAGCTAAGGATTTAATTAGTTCATATTTATCTGGACGTATGCAGTATGTAAATTTGGATGAATGTAGCAGTAGCATATTAAATAACTTATGTGGAGTGCCTCAGGGCTCAGTGTTGGGCCCACTATTGTACACTTTGTTTGTCCTGAGCCTGGTTTACGTGCACAATATTATACCTTTGCTGATGATACAGTCTTAGTATACAGAGCAAACAACATAGAGGAGTTAGCTCAAATAAGTAACTATGACTTGGATAGATATTACATGTGGCTTTTACAAAATAAACTAAAGATCAATCTAGATAAAACTAAATACATTATTTTTAAACAAAAAAATAAAAATATAAGTGAAATTCAAATAAGAATACATAATAATAATATACAAAAGACAGATAAAATTAAGTATCTGGGTCTTGTGTTAGATGAACAGTTAAATTGGGGTGCACACTTGGATCATGTCAAAAGAAAAGTAATTTCATTAACAGGTGCTCTCCATAGATGTAACGATTTTTTAAGTAATACTGCTAAATATCAAGTATATAATGCCTATTTTCTGTCAGTGATAAGATATCTCTTACCAGTCTGGGGTAATTGTAGCAAAACAAACTTTAATAAATTAAAAATTATTCAGAATAAAATTCTTAAATTGCTATTTAAACTTGATAATCAAACACACACAGATGTATTATATCAGATATTAAAGGTCCAACCAATTGCAAATATATTAAAAATAGAACAATCTAAACTTATATATATAAAATAATTAATAATAAACAAAAAAGTAATACAAAAATAACATTCGTTAACCAGATACATGAACATCAATTAAGAAATATAAATGACATTAGACTGGAAAACGCCAGAACAAACAAGGCATTACTGAGCCCAATAGCCGTAGCCTTAAATATATTTAATCAACTGCCTTCAGTAATTAAAAATGAAAATAGTTTTGCCATATTTGTAAAAAAGTTAAAAAAACATTTTGATTAAGAATTTAGGGTCTGTAAACTTCATCGGTGCTTCATTTAACTTATGCAGTGTTGTTAATATTTATTTCTCCGGTACCAGTACTCGCTAGGTACTGTTTAGGAGTTTACCTATATTTGGACAGTTATGTATTTTATATGTATATATGTATATTGTATATGGATAAATGTCTAAATAAAGGATGTTAAAAAAAAAAAAAAACTATCGTACAAACTGAAAACATTGAAGTTCAATCTTTGATTGACGCTCCTATTTCTCATATACAACTTCAGATACCAAGATCCTCCACAACCACTCCTAGATCCTCCGAAAATAGAATTTTTCAGTCTTCCATTATTCCGCAACCTAATCATCGACCATCAAATATTCCGGTAAACAGAAACTATTCGATAGGTGTTAACAATGTCGATCCCAGTAGAACTTTGTCTTTACCTGGTGGAGGCAGTAATAAAACAAATTGCACCAATCCAAGTGTGAACATGCAATATCCCCCTCTTTCGATTGTTGATAATCGGCGACATTCACAGGTTCGATTTAGTGAACCAGATTCATTCACTTCACAAATTCCACATATAAATTCTACTCAGCATAATGAAACTTTATCGCAATCTCTTCCTTTTCTTGACTTGGCAGATCGATTGGATAATTTTCAATTTTCACCATTTCGTGGTCCCACTAATAATTATTCTCATACATTAGCCGATGCAATTCCACCGTATAAGGATATTAGCCGTTGGAACATAAAATATGATGGACAAGGAAGCCTCTCTAACTTTTTGGAAAGAATCGAGGAATTAAGATTGTCCAGAGGAGTAAGCAAAGAACAATTATTGAGGTCAGCTCCAGAACTATTCACAAAGGATGCGCTCTTATGGTATCGAACTTGCAATTTTCATAGTTGGGATGATCTATTACCTCAGCTCCGAGATACTTTCATGCCTTATGACTATGAATTTTCATTGTGGGATGAAATCAGACGTCGCACAGTGAATCGTTTAATACAAGCTAGCGGGACAAAATTGTTTTTACATATTTTTTACCTAATTTCGGTTTCATGTATTTTTTTTAGGTGGTATATTTGTGTTTGGCATACAGGGTGTTGCGTATGCCAGCCGGGCCGGGTGTATCTAGCATATTATACACCTTTTATCGTTTGTTTTGATCAACAATGGATTTTCTGAAATATGTTTAACTGAAGTTGGGGTAATATGAATTTGCATCAAATACTAAATGGCTTTGTAAAGTTAACAAAAAAAACAAAAGGCTATGACAGCTATTAATCCAAACGCAACGTTTTATCGCATTTATGACACATTGGAAAAAATGTTAGGAATTTCAGTGTTTTTTTTTAAGCAAGATCGAAAATAAAAGTCTTTAGTTGCAAAAATATTTTTTTTATGTAACTATTTTTTAAACCTTTTAACATCATAACAGCATAACAGATATTAACAAAAATAATAAATCATAACAAAAGCAATAAACCCAAAATAATCAAGAACTAGTTTAACTATTATCAGTAGTCATATCACGAGTCCATAAGCAGAGTGCCGATAATTCCTTAAAAATATTCATCAATTCCTAAAGAACATAATACAAAATTCTCATTTTATAACCGAAATCTAATTTTAAAAAAAATACAAAAAAATTCAATACAAATCATTTCTGTAACCCTTGCTACAGTTTTTCCAAAGTAATTAATCCGAGTCTTCATCGCTAGAGGAATCCTCAACATTATATATATTTAAATCAACTTCTTTCAAAGTACGTGAAGTACTTGGTGCAATAGTATTATTTGTGGGTATACTGGCCTGAGATAATAATGAAAGCACTCGTTCGGGAAAAGCATCTTTCTTTTTTTTAGGTTGCTCTCTGAGTGCATTTATGAGTGGATCTGACGTTATCAAGAGCATATTAAGTAAGTCTCTATTCGTGTTATATCTCAAGTTTTTTCTCGTGTGATGTTCACGAAACCTGCGACAGTCCTTGTTTCGCGCTTCTTGCGCCTCCTCTGAAAGTTGTCCTATAGGCACAATATGATATTTAATAATGGCAACTCCATGATTAAGAATTTTGTGGACTGTCGCAGGCATATTATACCACGAATAGAGACTCAAATATAGCTCTCTAGTTTCTGTTGCAAATTCTTCAAACTTTTCCGTGTTTACTTTGAACCCTGAAGAAATAACTCTTAAAATGGTGTCGAACTTCTGTAGAAGAACCGCGTCTAGCCCAGTAATGGCAGCACTTAATTCACTCTCATGAAAAAAGCGCCGAGCAGTATTGCCATCATTACTGCTGCCAAATCCTGGCTTTGGTTTATCAACAATTAACCCCATTTGGATTTTAAACTGCTTTTGAATTTCTTTTTTACGTATCTCATATAAAGAAGAGTTTAAACGCCATTTCTTATGTTCCAACTTATATGAGATATGCAAAAAGCATTCAAAGCAGCGAATCCAAGCGTGCAATGTTGATAAACCAAAGCCATAGTTTTCAATAACGGGAGGTCTGGTCACGGTAATTTTATTCATTTCTGTTGAAGTGCAGCCGCAAATAAAGCATCTTTGTGACGATGCGTTTTCTGAAAGAATATTACATATTTTTCCATCCACCATAGTCAATAAAAATTTATGTTGGATGGAAAAAATTCTACCTGTGCTAGAAGTTACTTCTGTAAATAAATTGTTGTTAATTTGCTGCTTAATTTTTTCGGTCTCTTCTAGCACAAATTGTGTAGTTTCTTTCGAAAATGCAAATTTGATGGGACGACAAAGCCTTGTTGAACTAGGACTGGGGTTTTGCCACACTAAAAATGTATTGTCCTCATGGCTATGTAGGATGATGGGAACCAAACAAAACACAAACAAATATTCGTCAGAAAGATGCTGTTGACTAAATTTTTGCTTATAATTACTGTGACCAGAGCTTCCGTCACCACCCCATTTGGACACAAGAGTAAACACGGAAAGGTTTGACTGCAACAGAACTTCTTCATGAGCACGCACTAAGCGTTCCGTTGTTATGTCAAGAATTGCTTTCACACTTATCTCAGCTGTAGTTTCTGTTATGAAAATATGCTCTTCGGATGGATAACAGTCCTTTTTTGCCTTCTGGAGGCTGTAATATGAAGGGAAAACTTCATTACCAGTCCGAAGAGCATATTTTCTGGTTTGTTTGTATGAATGTGAAGTTGATTTAGAATCTATATAATAGGCTAAGGCTTCCTCACTTGACAAAGGTCTGGACTCCCGCACACTGTTATTCTTCAGGTTTTCCTTTATTCTGGAAACTGTAGAAGGGCTACCAGAAGCAATTGTCCTGATTATATTTGCCGCATCTCGCTTCCAATTCGCAATCGCAATCCCGATTTTCTAACTACCACTTCTGCGGCAGTTGTTAGCTCCAAAATGGTTCGATTTTCAACCAAATCTTGAACTCTTCGCAGCTTCGTTCTAGAATAGACAAAAAAACGATACTGTTAATTTCATCGACATGGAAAAAAATATTCAGCTCACTTTTTTGAAGCGTTAGCCAGAGAGTCCAATTTTCGCCAGCCAACTTGACTCAGACTGGGGCCAGCCAAAAAAAATTTTTCTTGGGGAATTCCAGAAAATGATAACTGAAAAGCATTTTCGTGGAGCCAACTTTCATTTTCTCCAACGAACTGAGACTTCTTGCGAAAACTTCTTCCATTTTCTTTCAAATACTTTGGATGTCTTCGATATTTCTTTCAAAAGGATGTTTTCTTGCTCACTAGTTAAAGAGCGACCTAAAGTGTCTTTGAAATGAGTGCAGAGTTGACGGTTGCGGCCTGCTTGTTTGGAAAATTTCTGCCAAAGTTCAAAAAATTCTCGGCGCGACACGGTCAGCAGGGTATCTAAAAAATCATAATTTCATGACTAACGCAAAAAAGCGCTCAACCGGAATGGTTTTATTTGGTAGAAAAAACCATACTGATTGATTTAAAAATAGTCTCCATAGCGGCATTTTGCGGCATACTTAGTAGATAGTCCAACGAAGTTTAAGAAAAATTTCTTTTATGTCATATTTTGACAACTTCGGTGATTTCATGCAATATTTGGTACAAATGTTGAAAATATATATATACAAAATACTTTAAATAGAGTACCTACCTTCAGTTAACAAATCCATGTCACGGTTTTTATTTTTTTTTTCTTTTTACAATAAAAATACCCACTTTAAATTGGCACAATATTGCATAAAAATGCAGACACAATTATTTTATCTGTTATCAGTTGACACTTTGAACTTCGGTGTCTATGATACGGTTGACATTCCAAAACTGGAATTTCTGGTTTTTAGCTCTACTCACCTTTCTTAATAAGCGGTAATTAATAAAAAAAGCGTGTCTTGACATGAATTTTGTCCCGCTAGCTTGTATTAGGCGATTCACAGTGCGTCGTACCCAGGGTTCTCAAGAAAGGGTAATAGGTTTCGTTGTTGCCATGGAGAACTTGTTTCGTAAGCTACCTCAACCACCTTCAGAGGAGAGAAAGCTTCAATTACTTAGACGTAATCTTTTGCCTTATTTGCAAACCCGCCTTGCGACTCATCAAATTTCTTCCGTTAAAGAACTTATTCGTTTGAGTCGTGCGATAGAAGAAATCGAACAGCGTGTTCAAAGATTTGTACCGCCGCCGACTAATTTCAGACAAATGTTAGAACCTGAACTTGCCTATCACAGACCTAATTATCATGTAAGCACAATTGATCCCCACCTTTCATCAGACATTAACGATCAAGGAATACAAAATAATACGGACTCCAATAATTTTGAAAGTATTGTTGTGGATGTCATATCGGGAGAAAAGCCGTCATGTTGGAATTGTCGTCAAGCAGGACATAGATTTCGTCAATGCCCTAATCCGAAAAAACTGTTTTGTTACCGCTGTGGAAAAGATGAGGTCACCTCAAGAACATGCACAACTTGTTCAAAAAACGTAAAACAGGCGAGGCATTAGGCCGAACGTCTTGCCTAACGTCTATTGACTTAGAGGCCTCAATTCGTCCTAAAATTTTACTTGATTATGTATTAGCTCATGCTAAAGATGATGAAAGACCATACTTAAATGTAAATATATTCGGCATAAAAGTTCTTGGATTATTAGATAGTGGAGCTTCTAAAACCATACTTGGTGAAGCTGGTTGGAAAATTCTGAAACCCTTGTGTAAACTTAATTTAAGTAACTCTCATTGCACTGTGGCGAATGGTGAATCGTGTGGTGTCATTGGATCTGTGCAACTTCCTATACAACTTAGAGACCGTGTAGTACTCATGGATGTTCTTGTTGTTCCATCCCTTCCTCACTCTCTAATTCTCGGAATCGATTTTTGGACCAGAATGGGAATCGTTCCTGACTTGTATACTGGTGAATGGAAGTTTCGTTCAAGTACAACTGGTACTATTAAGGTTTGTGCTATTCAAAGCCGTGAAGCACTTTCAGCTGATCAACAACAAGAACTGAATGACTTTGTAGAAGAAACCTTTTCAAAAATGGGTGATAATCTTGGCTGTACCAAATTAGTAGAGCTGGTAATCAAGACTAATTCACCTCCTATCAAGCAAAGATATTACCCACTCTCACGTGCACTACAGCTTGAAGTAAATAAAGAATTGGAACAAATGTTGCAGGATGATATCGTCGAACCCTCTGTATCCCCATGGTCGTCACCAATTGTAATGGTTAAAAAGAAAACAGGTGGTTGACGATTTTGTGTAGATTATCGCTCACTGAACCGAGTCACTGTTCCTGATAGCTATCCAATCCCGTACGTATCTGCCATTTTAGACAAATTACGAAACGCAAAATATATCAGCACGTTAGATATAAAATCAGCTTATTGGCAGATACCTATTGCAGAGGAATCAAGGCCACTTACCACCTTTACTGTTCCGACTCGAGGTCTTTATCAATTTAAGCGTATGCCCTTTTGTTTGACTAACGCACCAGCTGTGTGGCAACGCCTCATTGATCGCGTTATTGGTGTTGAATTGGAAGAATTTGTATTTGTCTATTTGGACGATGTGATTATTTGTACGCCTTCCTTTGAGGAACATATTCGAATCCTGCGTGAAGTAACAAACCGTCTTGTTCGTGCTGGTTTAACTCTGAATAAAGAAAAGTGCGTCTTTTGTAAACCAGAACTCAAGTATTTGGGCTATGTTGTCAACGCGTCCGGTCTTCTGGTTGATCCTGAGAAAATAGAGGCAATTTTGAGCATCCCCACCCCAAAATCTGTTAAGGAAGTAAGGCGAATTATTGGTCTCGCATCGTGGTATCGCAGGTTTATCCCAAAATTTTCGACCATAATAGCCCCTCTTTGCTCACTCACAAGAAAAAATATTAAATTTAATTGGGACCAAAATTGCGAATTAGCGTTTAATACAATCAAAGAACACCTTGTGAAAGCACCTGTTCTATCATGCCCTGATTTTGATAAACCTTTTGTCGTGCAATGTGATGTCTCAGACTTCGGACTCGGTGCTGTGCTTTCACAGGTTCAGGATAATGAAGAACGTGTTATTTGTTATCTTAGCCGTTCTTTAACGAAAAATGAGAGAAAGTTCACGACGACAGAAAAAGAGTGCCTTGCTGTCTTATTTGCTATTGAAAAACTTCGACCATACTTAGAGGGAACAAAATTTACTGTTATCACCGACCATTATAGTTTGAAATGGTTAAATATCCACCTCTTGTAAATCCCGAAGATGAATGGCTTGTAGTGGTTCCCCGAGAACGTCGATCAGAAATAATACGTTCAAATCACGACCCTCCGACATGTGGACATTTAGGAGTGTTTAAAACACTATCTCGCATCATCCAGAAGTATTACTGGCCCCAAATTAAATCTGATATATCACGATACATTAAGAGATGCCGAACCTGCATTGAATCGAAGCCTCAACAGCAGGCCCCCGCTGGCCAAATGTTAAGTCAAATACCAACTGTTTCCAGACCTTGGCAGGTAATCAGTGTTGATATTGTTGGTCCACTGCCACGCTCTAGCTCTGGCCATTCGTATATATTTTCTGTTTGTGATGTGTTCAGCAAATTCTGCTTATTTTTTCCTGTTCGTACCGCTACAGCTACGTCTATTTTAAAATGGTTGGAAGATTACGTAGTACTAATATATGGGATACCTAAGAAACTAATTGCTGATAATGGTCCCCAGTTCCGCAGCAAAACTTTTCGAGATACTTTGGAAAGCTATGGCATAGAAATTCGATATACCGCCAATTATCATCCTCAAGCCAATCCCGTGGAGAGAGTACATCGCGTATTAAAGACTATTCTTACGTGTTATGTAAGCAAGGATCAACGACATTGGGATAAATTCCTAGCTAAAGCTGGTTGTGCAATCCGATCAGCAAAACATCAGACTACAGGCTTGACTCCAAATTTTGTAGTCTTTGGACATGAAATTAGACTACCTCATGACGAAAACGCCTCTTAAGAAAATTCAGGAAATTATGATGCTTTAGCGTGATCAAACGCTTTGTCGAAAGTTTTTGTGGAGGTTCAGAATCGCTTAAAGCAAGCTTATGTGAAATCAAGTCATGCATACAACCTTCGTCGACGAGATAATCGCTTTGTGCTAAATCAGAAAGTTTGGAAGAAAAATTACATTTTACTAGCTCCTAAATTTACAGGACCCTATGTTATTTCCCGTGTTCTGTCACCATGGACTTATGAACTCACGGATTCTAATGGGCGAAACTGTGGTGTTTGAAATGCCAAAGACCTAAAAGCTCATCCACCTGATGACTCCATCTAAACTCCATCAGACTCTTTTTCTCTATTTAATCTACATTAAAAATAAGTATATAATTTTTTTTGAGTTCAAGTTAGTTAAGTTTTTTTATTAGAAAAGATTTTTCAAATCTTTTTTTTTAAGGAGGGGAGGTGTTGTAACGGGTTATATTTTCCTAACAGAAATTTAGAATTTTGCTATACTTTTATTTAAGATAATATCTATAAAATATGCTTGCCAGTTCCTATAATCTTCATAATTGAAATAAGACACATATTTAATGTTTTTTTTTATCGTTTAATTCAAATTTAAAATCACAATCTCAGTAATCCTAGGTTAACTTTATAACAATAAACCAAGTAGTGGAGACCTCCATAGGCACATTCTTCTCATTCTGAAACAAATTATTAAAATTAGCAATTTTAGGTACAAATTGGTTACGTGATTATGGAGTTGACAATTTTAGGCTAAGTTAAGTAAAAGAAATCAAAGTTTACCTTGTATTCTGGTGATAGCTCTCTTTAGCTCTTATTGTATTTGTTGTTTTTCAGTAGCATCAAGCCCCTTTGTAGAAATAAAGCTGATATTTTTCTGAAATTAAGAGAAAGCACATTACATAACCTTTAGTAAAAACAATAACAAACAATAAGGTTAGGAATTAGAAAAATAGGAAATCAGAGTAAAGAAAATTTATGTGATCAAAAATCTTCATTTTGAAACTCACCATTGTAATTTTAACTAACATTTTGGTATATCCTAATTATCTCAAAACAAAAATAAAAGTTATCTAAATTTAAATTAATTTTGAAATATCTGTCAACTTCATTAACAATTAATAGTACCAACATCAGGGTTTTATCAAAAATCTCTAGGTTTCTATCCAACAGGAGAAAGAAAAAGTGACAGAAGGAGTTAAAAAAAGGCAGACCATATTTTGAAACTTTTGGTTGTCTTTATGGCATTTTTGCCGATTTTTCTTCGAAAAATGGGTCCATTCTAATTATTTTGGGTGACTTATAGTTTAAGTGTCCTATAGCTGTGCTAGCTGAGTTAAAATTAGAATTTTAGTGGAAGAAACCCATTTTTCATTCCAAGTCACATGTTCTTGACTCTTTGGAAAGGCCAATATATCATTGGTAAGTTTCATTTTCATCATTCTCTCACAAATATTTATTATTAAAACTAAAATGTATAATTTACCTACCTTGGGTTCTCGAACTTTCTTCTATTGCTTGATTTGTTTCTTTTAGGCCTTTTTTTTTTTTTTATTTGGTGTTTTGGTCCAATGTTCTTGTGTGCTGATGAACTTTAACCATGGCACAGTCACTCTGAAGCTTGCTTGCAGTCTCTCAGGAGTCATGTTTCAAGCTGTATGAAACTAGGCCTGCCAACCATATGTACATCCTCGATGCTGTTGTGAGATTCTCGACAGACTCTTCTACGTATCAAATATAATCAACTTCAGGTTTGATCTGTGTGTGTTGTCTTGGGAACATACTTGACTGTCTGTTAGTGTTATTATGTGCCAAATAGAGCTATTCCATTTTGATAATAGAATTAATATATAATGAACTTTAACGAAACACTTTAAATTATGTCTAGTCTCTAACTTTAAACGAATAGCACTCAGTACGCCGCACTGTTGTTTTATGAATTTGCACATTTATTTGTAAACTGGGTTAAATAGGCCTATTTCGAAAGTAATTATATCACTGACAGTTACTGTACTTAAAACTTGAATGATGTAAGTTTTGTAGCCTTTTGATTTAAGTTAACTTGGTATAAAACCCACACTACTTCTTTCTGAGATACTTAACATAGTTAAATCTTGATGAGCTTTCTCTCGTACCACTTATTATTAAATATATAAAAATTTAAGTGCAACATGCAAAATTATTTGGAAGAATCCTAGGTTAGGTTACGTCACATCTTACGACCTCTTCCTATATTTTATAGACAGCTCTCTCTCTCTTTCTTTTGCTCATACTCAGGAAATAGTCGTAAGAGAAGGTAATAATTATTAATATCTTTAATCTCATTTATTAAACTTTATATGAACTAAGTGTGACTATAATCTATGTATAAAAAAGGTTAAAACGGTAAGTTTTCGTAAATATATTTTTTCAATATTAAGGATATTGGTGTTATTGTAAAGTTTTTGTAGTTTTCCTGTTTTTCTTAAGTTCATCCGGTCTCGGGCTTTCTGTTAAGGGCCATAAAAACAGGTGGCGCATACTTTTTCTATTTTTACCCCGACCCACTCTACCGATCACTAGTTGTCTAGTTAGCCGCGGGCAGCCCAGCCCTATAGACCTTGGAAAACCGAAGAGTACCACCAAGTCCATCTAGCGGCCGAGTTTCAAAGTCCTCGCCGAGAGATCGATAACGGTTCAACAGTTCTCCCTTTAACCCTTCAATCTTTAATAATATTAAAATCAATCTTCAATATTTTATTATACTTTTATTAATTTTAACAATAAAGTCTACTAAAATCGAACCCCCGAGCCCCGAGAGCAGCAGGGGCCGTTGCAATCTTACCAAGGTTGTCAGAGAACCTACATATTTGTCACGCATCGTTACACATAGCGAAAATCCATTGGACCTCTTTCTCACCACTCACCCAGAGCGTTATCGGTTTTCAATTTCCGTCCTTCTGGGTTCCTCTGGCCACGATCTAATTACTGTTTCCCATCCCATGCAACAGGAAATTGTAGAATTTTGTTTGAAGAAATCTTAGATGTATCCAATTAGGTACAGAAACATATATACTACATTTTATTAAAACTTCAAAACCTCCCAACAATAAACTTTCGTTTTCAAAATCCTGTGATAAAGCCAGGCTAGAGAAAATCCGTGCTCATAACAATTTCCTTAAGAACCATATCTATCTTCAGGTTAAAAGCGAGGCGCGAAATTATTATAATCGCATAATTATCGACGCCAAAAATGCCTTCACCACCTGCATAAAAGGCAAAGTTCTTTCTTGTCAAAATGGGCGCCAAGCCTTTTGGTCGTTTGCCAAGAACATTAACCAAAACTTCTGCAAAAGCTCCTTTCTGCTCTTAACCTCTGATGATAAAATCGTCTCCACCTTTAAAGCAAAAGCTGAGCTTTTTGCAAAAAGCCGCAAATTCGACTTTATTCCTTCCTGTTTACTTCTCTCTTCGATCAGTATCAGATTTTATATACAATATGCACGAAATTATCTACAGAGTTAAAAGGGTACGTGTTCTCAAAACAGTTAATACCAAAAAGTTCTCTGGCATTGATGGTATTCCGGCCATAGTTCTAAAAAAGTGCGCTTCTGAACTGGCGCCTATCTTTGCAGGTTATTTGAAGTGTCCTATGAGAAGGACATTTTTGCTAAATCTGTTCCCAAGATTCAAAACTCTTCCCTCTAACTAGACACCCTCTTTAGTCATTGCTGCCAGGAAGACACGAGCATCGACAAGCATGCATCCCTTCACCTTCCAACTACAAAAACCAAGGACTTTCACTTTGTCCGGTCCTTTGTTCCTAGAGTGTCCCAATTATGGAAGTGCCTTTTCTTCTTCTCCTTATCTGCAAGTCTTTAAATCACGTATGAATAAATTTTACCTGTCTTCACTTAAAGCAAACACGGCACCTAGTACTTAAGCTTTCGTGGTATGCACATATAGAAAAAAAAAACATGTTTGATGCTTACTCTGCAAACAATTTGCCTTCCACCACTTTGATTAAATTAAATTTATCTGTGCACGAATTTGTCAATGGTATAGCCTTTTCCGGGGCATTTTCTGTTTATTTATTGTAGAGTGATAATGGACAATTCAATTAATGCTTTTATGTTTGCCCAATGAAATTAAAAACTTTCTTAAAGGCAATAAATGTAAAAAAGGTCTCTCTACAACGTGTTTCCTTCTTCGAAATGGTAACATAATTAGCAAGATTTTTTTTAAATATATAGACAAAACTGTCAGTATTCTGCAGTGATAGCATGGTTTTTTTTAAAAATCATATAAATAAAATTTTTAGAGAATCAATAATTTCTGACCTTAAACTTCGATATTCATTTTCGATTTTATCCTCAATCATTTTCAATACAAACGTTATCTTCTGGTATAGTTTTTTTATTTGTTCTGAGGCATTATTTATTAACAGTACTATTCTACTTTTGACGTTTCCAAAAAAAAACATCTAGTAAAAACATACAATAACAAACTTAAGCAGGTCACTATCAATTTTCTATATACATCCATTTTTTATAGTATCTTTTAAGGATTGTATGTGTTTTAATCTCACTTCTGTCATAGTACAATGGGCACTGTCTATTCAAAATATTGGGGCAACTTATTGTTGTTTAAATGTGACATAGCCTACTAAATATAGTAATTAAAAAAATATCTGCGGAAACTTCTAGTTTTTATAGAATCAGTGTGTGATTCACATTTTTGCATTAATATTTAACAGCCACTGCCATATTTCTGTTTGGCTTTAATGTGCTACTGACCCGGTGTTGATCCATCTAACGGAACGGATTGTTGATCTGAGTGTCAGTCATTAGCAAAACTACCGTCAGGTCTCTATTATGGCTTATTTTCCTGTTTAAAGATCCACTCATTTTAATTTTTGCTGAACAACTTTCGAGGCACAAATAAAAATATATTGTTATTGCAAACTTCTTGACTTTATTAATTTGAATAGTTGGAGTTGCTTTAATTGATTCACACTTTCAGGTTATATTACTAACATAAAAATAAAAAAAACCTGCATTTTCTGGCCAGAAACATGGCAATTTTTTAATTATTCAATATTGCACAAAGTTTTTAATATAAAAAGTAATTAAATTAAATAGATTACGTGATTCAAACAATGCTGGCATGTTTACTACCGAGTCATTATAGAAATAAGACACTTAAGACACTAAAAATAATAGTTTCCACAGGATTTTTTAGAAGTCAAGAAAAAAACATGTTGTGGATTTCAGTTTGGGAAAAGGTAAAAAATAAATTAATAAAATAATGATTAGGAGTTTTCGCACAAAATTTTTTTAATTAACGAAATCAGGAGGCTTTATAGAAGCCGAAAAAAATATTTTGTTATTTCAGCTAAAAGAAAGTTGAGCCAAAATATGGCTTCTCGGATAATAGATTTCCTTTCGTTATTCTATTGCGTTTTTTGTTTTGGTCTGATCCAGGTTCATTTTGTTTTATATTTCATTGGAAATAGAGTTAGTTTTTTTTATTTCGCTCTCCTATTCCTTAATAGTCGATTTTAGATTCAGAATATCCGGTTTACTGCCAATTTTTTCCATCTTGCAAAGCATGTTATATAATCAGTATAGCATATTGATTTTCTGAAAGTGAATTTGGCAGATATGCCAACGTTTGATTTTGGGTCTAGTTTATTAAAAAGTACTGTTTACTTTTTAATAAACTAGAATCAAAATCATACGTTGACATTGGAGTTTGTTTGTATTGTATTGTTGTATTATTTTAAGTCAATAAATAAGAAAAAAAGGTTTAAATTACATATAAATGTTAACCGACATAATAGTGTATACGCTTAAGTAATTTACCTAGATGTGTTCTTTTAGAACTTAAACATTCTGATTTGAAAAAAAAATAAAATTGGAGCATTAGGTAATTCGTTGCCGATTTATAGAACATATCAATACGTAATGATAGTTGTAATACCGCTACAGTTATAAAAAAGTTGTACCAAAGTTTCCTTCCAAAGGAGTTTAGGTGAGATAATTAAGCTATAATAAGGTTATAATATAATTAAGAGCTGGGTTTTGTGCATTTAACAATAATATTTGACAGATTTGTCCTATTCAGCTATCAACTGATTTTCATTATATTGTGGGTAGACATAATTTCAAATACAATTCTTCACGAAATTCATTTGCGAAAATATTGGAATAATTCAGCTCTATTTCTGTTTGATCCTACATATTTATTTTTATCTAATGAAATATATAAGCTGTAGATCTATAATTTATAGAATATACTATATACCATATAAGCATATTTTATGCGCTAAATAATTAATAAATACAAAAATAATCTGAATGAGAAAATTTCCTTTTGCAGAAATGATAAAACTTACTATTTAGTAAATTCCCATAACTGTTTACATTTACAATAAAGTTGTTCGTAAAATAAAGAACATATGGGATTTACAAGAGATACGCTTCATGACGAAGTTTGACCTCATGATCTTGTGTATAATTAAATAATATGTATTATTAATAATAAATGCTATAGATATAGAGTTTTAACAATATGTGTACGGTATTCATTATTCAGATATACTATATATTTTTTGCGAATATGTTTTAAAATAGTGGTCTAAACATAATTTTCTCCATAGCAGTTATGCCTGTGTGTTCTTAGAGAATTTTATGTATACAAGCAAGTCAGGAAATTGATTTTTTGGGTACTAATACAGCAAAAAGCACAAGAAGCTGTGTATTTCTCTTTTAGATTAGAACTATTGGAATGGAGATCAGGTGAGCTGACTTTTCCAGATTATTTATATTTATTTGTTACTGCGTAGGATTACTGGGTTTCTACCTCTTAGTATGGGTTTGTCACAGTAAAGTGTCTATTAGTTGTTTTCTAGTAGGGGGAAAGGTTGGTAAGAGTAAAAAGGTTCAATTTGTTCAATGACATAGACACTATAAAGTTTGTTAAAGGCTAGCTGCTACTTTATTATGTCTATTTAGTCCTACTTTACATGTCAGAACTGGACAGATACAAGAAGGCGGCCAATTGTTATACAGTAAGTATTACATTTTCTACAGAGATTACTCGTTGATTCTTATGTAAAATTTCTGATACTTTTTAATGTAGATTACCAGAGCTTGTATAGCTAACATATCTAGAGAAACGTGATTTGCATAGAGGTTCATAATGGAACTTTCCACGCAGATCTTTGTTATTTGAAATCGCATTCTTCTCTCGGTTAACGATGGTGTGCCCTGCTTCTACAAACGTGCGATGTTAGCAAAGTATTTTCTGAGGGAGTGTTGACGTGTTCTTTGTGAATAACGACAACTTGCTGTATTATAAATATTCAGGATGAAACACTCAACTGAAATAAATGTAATAACTTAAAAACTATTCGTATGTTTTACCCATCGTGTTGATGTTCTCGACTCCGGATCGTTTGATAATGTGCCATCTCTGTAAGAATTATGATGTTATACATTTATTTTTTAAATGAATTACCCTGTATATTATTTTTTTTTTGAAATAGTGTAACATTCTAAACACATCTTAACTAAGATGACCTATACTTAACTTAAACTTTTTTCCACAAAATTTCGTTTCAAACTTGTCATTGTGGGCTAATAAGAGTCCTCTCTCTTTTATCGTTCAAACGTTTAAAACTAGAACGAAATGACTTGCACTTTCCTATCTAAACTTTTTAAAAATAAAAAAGATGACATGTGTCATGTCAAAATTTGACAATTCTGTTCAAACTGGAAATTGATACCAGTGTCGAACTACGACGTTTTCGCCTAAACTCGAAGATGATGTTATCTGATAGATTTCAAAACGTTATGGTATATGTTACAAAATATGTGTTTAGAATGTTTCACGGATCTCAAAAGAAAAAAATAATCTACGGGTTATTGCATTTAAAAAATACTTTTACGGCGACACAATTCTTACACGGAGTTTACAGATTTTTGAAATCAGTTAAAAAATGCCGGAGCTATAAGTATTTGTTTTATTTTGCTCAGTTGGCCATGCCACAAATTTTAATGCCATTTTGACTTTCTAATAAGGACTTGGTTAGTAGTGTGAAGAAGGAAAATTGTTTTTAAAATGAAATTGCCTAAATTTTCTTTTTATTAAATAACTTTTCGGTATTATTTACCAAAAAAGTGTTTTCATTTTTTTTCAATATCTGGACCTATATATTTTAAAAATGAAAATTGCAAGAATATCGTTTCATTGCATTTTTTAGTAAAAACTGAAATGATTTAGTAATTATTTTTAAATTTTTTGAAAAATATTAATAAATAACGTAATTATTTTTTTTAATATACTACCCATATTCAGACCGATAATAAAACTTTAAGTTATAAGGCAGGCAGCTTCATATTCAAAATTTTAAAACTGAGCACTAAAGCAATTCAGTATTTATCAATATGAAGCAACAAAAAAATATTGTTGCTACTTTAGTTTTAAAAATGAATGAGTCAAAGCATATAAAAAATTGAAAAAAATAATTTTAGAAAGTAATTTTTATTTTAATGTAATTTTGCTTAGTTACTGTACTTACTAAGCCTAAATTGAGAGAGGAAAATTACGTTAATATTTGTGGCATGCCCAACTAAGCAAAATAAAAGAAATGCTCATGCCTTCGCCTTTTATTATCAGATTTATATCGGAATGTAAATACAAATTTGAGGGTTTTCATTTAAAAATTCACAGATGACAACAACAAAATTGCGGAACATGGGCTAAAAGTTGACAAATAGTGTTAATTTCAAATTCAAATAAAAAAAGAATATACATGAAAAAACAATTAAAAGTTACTTCTGGTTTTTAAGTCCGGTTTTACCGGAAGTGATCGCTACTTTTTTATGGAGTATCGTATCGTAAAATTAGCTTTTCAACGATATATCAGAAGTTAACTTTTTTTCAAAATGACGGCTGGTCAACCATTTCTCGAAAATTCAACACTACAGCTTTATACAAAAAACACAGTCAATATTTATAAAATACTTATTTTAAACAGTCCAAAATAAACTTATTTCTTCATTTTGTAAGACTTTTCTATTTATAAATCGTGTAGAGTACTAAGGGTTATTTTTTTTTACTTCTCGTTTAATCGAAATAGTAAATTACGCCATTAAATAGCACCTTTTTTTGTTACACTCATTTTCGCCGTAAAATTACCGTTTTAAAGATGTGTTGAATGTTGGCCTTTATTTTCAAGATGGCGATATGCCTGCCATTTTTGACAAATCAGGATATATTTTATTTAATGGCTGTTTTATAGTCATTTTTGTTAACATCCTTAAAAAGGTAATTTAACGGCGAAAATGACTGCGAAAAAATATACAAGGTGCCATTAAAAATATTATAAAAAATTAAGAACAACAAAAAAGTGAAATAAAAATAAAATTTTATTATCCAAAACGATTTTTAAATTAAAATATTCTAAAAAAAATAAAAATACGCTTATTTCGCACTATTTAAAACAAGTATTTTGCAAAACGTAACTGTATTTTTTTCATAAATCGGCAATGTTGAATTTTCAAAAAATGGCTGCGCAACCGTCATTTTAGAAACAAAAGTTGACTTGTGAAGTCCACAAAAATATACAGGGTTCTATTTAAAATGAAAAAGTAGAGTCACTTCCGGAAAAACTGGAAGAAACTTTCAATTATTTTTTTAGGAGAAAATTTGCCTCTTATTGAGTTATATAAATATCTCTTTCAAATTGATATTTTTAAAACTAAAAAAATCGCGGTCTGTACTCTGTCTCCTGTGTCACCCGGTATATTCTTAGTTAAAAATAACTTTCTAGACTTCAGTGTTTTGTTCAAGCAAAAGTGCAAAACTTATCTTGCACTATTGTAGCTCGCCTCAAATGATTTTTGAGGACTTATGAACTTAATACTTATTTATACTGTTTTAAAATTAATAGCAGGATAGTCCTTTGTAGTTTTGGGATGTGTTGATTTTATGAGCCCTCTAATTTAGCTGGTCTTGTGTAACTTTAGCCATAATTTAGTGCATAAAAATTATACATTTTAATTTATTATTTTAATAATAAAATTTATTATTTAAATAATTAGAAAAAGCTATGAGGGTTTATCCCTACACTAAAATGAGCTCTGCATGCTTGCAGGGAATACTTGTTATGTGAAATGTGTTAGCGTAAAATTTATACCCACAGAATTGCGCTTGCTAATAATTATTTCTACATTACAGCCACATTTGCAAGATATTATATATGTATATGATTGAAAATGTCATAAGATCATTAAAATCCTGGCTTATGTAAGAGAAAATAGAAACATTATGGATTTTACCGTAAATAACTGACATTTATGACAAATTAGCTTTAGGCACAGATACTTTGCTAATTGATTTTGCTCAAACCTTCATTAACGTATAAGTTAATTATTTTTATCACTAAAAGGTATATGCAATTTTATCTTTTTTGTATGGCTCATGACAGACACGCAACTACATTAGAAATGAATTTGATTTGTGATCACATACTGAATTATTAAATTTATCTTGCAGTGTTAATATGTTTTAACTATTATGCATTTTCTACCGAAAACGTTCAAATATAAGTCAAATATGAAAATAAACTACAGATCAATTGATAAGAATAATAAAAGTATTATCATATTTTTAAAGCCCAATATCTCTAGTTTAGGTAATGAAAATCCAATGCATTGATGTGTTAATTAGGTTATTGTATTACTTGAGCGTAAGTGGAGACCAAAAGTAAAGAGGCTTTAAACTAAAGCTAATTCCTCAAAATGTATACCGCGAATTCAAATTTTGTTTGTACATATTTAGTACAGAGTGATCAAAAATAGCGACATTTATAAACAAATTAATTTTTAGGAGGAGTCTGCACATTGGTTTCTTCTACACGTGATAAAAAAATAACATGTTTTTTATAGCTATATAGGCTTGACCAAAAAATTTAAATTGACATTATTAAATTCGACTTCACATAGGACTCTGGGTCGGATCCGGGTCACCTAATCCATGTAAAGCCCAATTTAATATTTTTTAAATTTGTTTTCTATCAGTCTATATAGCAACAAGAACTTTCTTAAGAATTTTTTTTTAACTACAGGACATATCCAAACCAGTTTAAATTGCATTGATAGTAACAACAATTCCATTTTGACTTACCGTAACATCAACTTTCAATTCATCAATATAACCTATTTAGATCACTCGGAGAAAATGAAATAGTCATGAAAGAGGCAATGAAAGAATATAATGTTAAGTATCAATAAAAATTTAAAAAAATTTCAAATTTGGGTAATGTATTTTTTTTGATTTTGCACGATATTATTAAACGCTCTGTATAACATTTTTTACAGAAATTCTTTTAGGCCCTGGGTAAAGTATTACAATAATATATTTAACAAGAAAAACTGCATTTGATTTGCTTAATCTGAAACAGTCATATTCGGTTTTAAAAACAATAGCAACATTTTATACCAGTAGATCACTAGTTTAACCAATTTTACATGCCGAATTATTTCGCAAGGCTCAAATTGGTTCACTACTGATCAAGTCCCGTGTAAATATGGTTGTCGGTTACCCGTTGGCCGTTCGTTTGTATTTAATTTTTCTAAAGTTGACTTTGTAGCATAAAGTTCAAAATGCAAAAAATATACCATTGAAAAACACTTTTAGCACTCATGTGACCAAGTTTTGTGTCGTAAGTCACTATCAAAGTGCTATTCTCCAAGCTTGAAAAACGATATACTACTCGTTTTGATATAATAGATAACATACATCATAGATATTTATCTAAGATAATTTCTTTGATAGAATAGCACTATATTATCTTATACATATAAATAGAATTGTTAAAAATATACATAAGTTTTTGAGCATTTGTTTAATTGTTTTATATCTGCCACAGAAAGTTTTGTATTTTTTCACGTCATCTGGTTCGTTTTTATTCTATTTACTTCAGCTATTTATCAGTTTTTAATATTTCGAGTGACCACTGATTAATGACTGCCCCCCTTTCTCCTTTGTTTTTTTAAAATATCAATTAATTATTTGTTTTATATTGCTTACATCTCAAATATTAACGTAATTTTAGGCTTCTAATTTAGATTTAACAAGTACCGTAATTAAGCAAGACTGCATTTAAGATACGAACTGCGTAAATTGTATTCATATAAAATTACTTTTTAAAATTATTTATCCAAATTTTTTTAATGTTTCTACACATTTACTTTTAAAATCAAAATACCAACAATATATCATTTTTTAATAAATTCTAAATTGTTGTAGTTAAATGATTTTAGTATTTTTAAAAATGAAGCCGCCTCTAATGGTTTAAATTTGTATTATTGGTCTGAGTACGGATAGTGTATAAAAATAAAATATGCAAAATAATTGCGTTATTTATGCTAATATTTAATAAAGCAATTTAGGTTTTACCAATAAATGCAATAAAAAGATATTGCTGCTATTTTTGTTTTTAAAATAAATGGGACTAAATCTTAAAAATATTAATTTCTTTTTCTTTTAATAAATAATACTAAAAAGTTATTTTATAAAACAAAAATTTGGGCAGTTTTTGTTTTACCTGCAATTTTCCCTCATTACGAGAGTGAAAAAAACTGCCAAACATGGGTTAAATATTGACAAATAGTATCCCATACATGCTCACAAAATTTCAATCTGATATTTTAAAAAATAAGGAAAAAAAAGGCGGAATACATTAATCTGTGGTCATCCGGTGTATTAATAAACTCGCCTTTTTTGATAATGAAACAATTTTACTTAATTTACTTAGAGTTAATTTATAATTTATTATTTTAATATACCATACGGCCTCTATATATAGCAATTTTAATATTACAATTTACAATAATACATTTCTGTAAATGAAACCTCAGTAGTGTTACTCGCCAGATGTTGTCTTGTCTTGTGCAAAACGAACATGGTGTCTCGTGTAGTATTATAAATTGGTCTTTTACCATCGGGGTTGTTTGTCAAAAAAAACCGATATACTAAAGTTATTTAATATTTTTTTATATAATAAGATATACATTTTACGTTTATTACGGTCCAACGGATTGATGTGCCAGTAACCTTAACAGAAAACCAGACCAAGGGGCCCCCATTTCAAGAGAAATTGGACGTCTGAACTTCAGACACTAATGTTGACTTTTCTATTATTTAATATCTAATGTAACAAACCTATAAGAAGGCAAAACCAGCTATTCTTAACATCGATAGTTATGGGTTATAGGTATTATCCTCCATTAGGTTTTGGTCGTTCCTTGCTTTTAGTCTATTTCGTAATTAGGTTCACTTCTTATTTCCAAATCACAAATTTGTTATACTGGATATGTCACTTATATTGTAATAATAACATTTAACAATTACGAAGTTTGCTTTATACTATATGCGTAATTAATAATCCTAACTAGATTAAATTACAAAATTAAGTATAACATTTTAACAAAAAAGTCACAAATGTAATGTAAACTAGATAATGATCCTAAAAATGTCCAGATTAGCAAACAACAATTTATTCCATATATAATTACCGTAGATACATGTAGAAATGGAAAGATTGTGCATATTAAATGATTATATTAAATTAAATTCAAAAAACTTCTTCCATAAGCAACCACTGAACCCATCTTTAAATATTTATTCCTTCCTCTTCTTTCTTAGAATACATTCCTTTCTTGATGCAAATGAAGTTTTCTTCGCGGTTTCGAACGATTACAAGCATCTTTGCGATAATATGAGGTTCCAATATGTCTTCGCGTTTTATTATAGTGTCTGCAATATTTACGACTAGCTCGCCTTGCCTTATTATACGCTGCGGTACGATCAGATTGTTTTGTCCTGTGTCGGTACTCGACTGCGAGTTCAATAAAGTATCATCGGGGCTACGGAAAGCACCAGCAGGATCGTGACATTCAATTTGCCCATGCGTTGAACCTACGTAGGAACCAACATCAATAATCAACATGATATGGTAGGAAATAAAACAAGTTTATGGCCAATTCAACTCTGACTCACACATTGATTTAAAATATAAATTTAAGTTATAGATTATTTACTAAAATATCCTAAAAATTTAAAGTACATTATTTGGATTTTGCTATCAATAACAACTTTAATACATTCATTTTTACCTTTGATAACATCCTCTCTACATTATTTGATAAAACTTAAGAACACAACAATTAATGTTTCAAACACTTTAATATCAACCTGTTTCAGCAAATCAAGATATCTATAACCTGCTGGACAGATGAACTTAACCATGCAAATTTTTGGACAAGATTCTTGTTCAAATGTTCAGCATTGTCTAGCACTTCGTATGGAAGTTAAGACCTAGGAGGAGCAGATGCAGAGTTTAGCAACAAATCTGTTATCTAAAATGTTATGTAAAACTTTGTCATTTCTTCGAATTTTTCTCTCTCTCTCTCTCTTCTTGTAAACGGGGTATTTTAATAAACTGGAAATTTCTCTTAATATATTAAATGTATTCGATTAGTTAACAGAATAATGGTGTCCTGTTCGATACTCCAAATCATAAAGAATTTCAAAAGTACATGTTTCATCCATTTAATCAAAGAAAGAAATATAATCAAACCCCTTAAAAGATCAAGGCAATATTTATCCACCTCACATCGATGAAACCAACCGAAAAATGCTAAATATCAATAGGTATAACGACTACTAAAATATGTTTATACAAATACATCTTTTAATATCTTTAATAAAGAATTTCATTCGACTGTGAAAATATATATTCTTCCAATAGACTGACTAGTTTTAGTTGTTGATTTAAACATATATATTACGTCTTACGTCTATTAGGAAAACTCGGGAGTTATAAAGATATATTTTTCAGAACTTGGTGAAAGCTATAATTGACATTGATTTTTCTAATTAAAATATTTTACCGTTTGTGTTACATTCGGTCTCCATGGAAAGTAACCACAATTGTGTTCTTTTAAATGGAACACCCTGTATAATTTTAACTTTTTAGATGCTCCGTAGAACAGTAACAGAGCATTGTCAAAGCATAATTTCTTCTGTCTCAAAACCAATAGTGGACATTTCCCATAGAGAAAGTTTTTAGCAGTCATAAAAATAAGCCTAAATTCAATTTATCGATAATACATTTATATAACGTACTACAGATTGTTATTTACCCTTATAATTAAAAAATTGCCAGGTATATACAGGGGGGTCGATAATGATGTACCAAAAACCAATTCTAGATTAAACTCGTCAAAATAATGATACTGAACCAAAAATGCTTAGTAAAATGTCGCTCATTAATGATATACAAGGTGTTAAAGTTTAAATCCCGAAATTGTTATTTTTCTATAGCTTAGAAATATGATTAAAGTGAACTTTTGTTGTGGCCATAATTAAAGTGAACTTCTGTTGTGGCCATAATGACCTGAATTATCAGTATTTGGTCATTTTTATAAGATTTCAAAAAGGAGGCAAGAAAGGTGGACATCAGGCAGCTATTAAAAGCAATAATCGGACGCCATCAATATTAAGAAACCTAAAAGCCACATATTTTATTACTGGTAAATTTATCTAGATCGTTTTTATGTTTTTCCATTTAATAGTAACTATTTTCTAAACTTAGTGGTAGTTAAAGTGTAGTTGTATTTGAATTTTTAGGAAAACCAAATAAACTAGTGAACGTTAATTATACAGATACAGATATAGTAACTAAGGAATAAACTCTATACATGTAAAAAATAGGGCCCTACAATGAAAATACCGCAAAAAATACAGTCAGGTTCGGTTTTATATCCTACGCCTGGTATAATACTACTTTTAATACACAAAGACCATTGCGGAAACCTCTGTGGTTTTTTATCTATGAGAGACAAAGAAAACATATACTGTTTTTTTGATGACAAAGAACTCTTGATGTTTCTTTTCTCTCTTAATAACTCCCAGTTATTAGAAAAAATGCTGTCTAGTTCTATTTTTAAAGTTTTTAAACCGATTCTAAGGGTGACTACACATAGACAGCTGATAGCTAGCTTCGGCAACTCGGCCCCGGCAAGGATCACCAAGCTACAATAAATAGATCTTTCTTAAATTCGTAAACCAAAGTGTATGTTTTGAAGCACAAAAAAAACATGTAAGTTTAAACACGTTTTCCATGTGTTTGGATACACATCAGCTTCTACGTGTGCGCGTGCGTACCAATCATTCCTGTAAATAATGTTGAATAAAATTTTGGTATGTAACTTTTAATTGACAATACCTATTATTACTCCGACTACATGCTTAACAAACATGAAAATTATACTAGCAAATAAATAATTTCAAGAGAAAGATAAAGTAATTTCTAATGAATCTTTAAAGTTCATGACTCACATCCGCTGAAACGGAGAATTATAGAAAAGCGAACGCCCACTGGCCATTACTTATAAATCCATATAGGCAGCATCTTATAGCTCCTATGATAAATGAGCTAGGATGCAATTTCGTGAATAAATAATAGTAATTGAACGCTTGCTAAATATAGTTTCCTCTTTTGGTTGCCAATTAGATAATTATGTGGCTGCAATTGATTCACAGTTTTGATTATTGCGCGTTTGTTCTTACAGGTGGACATTTATTTTTATACTATGACGGGATCCTTTTTTTAATAAGAAAAAAGTGATATTAGAAAATATTGACAGTTTGTAAGAATAAAACGGTAGTTCGTGCAAATAACAAAATGTTTACTTAAAGTTTTAAGTATTTTTTATGACTACTTTATTTAATTTACTAACGCTTGTTGTTGTAAATGTATTTTATATTCAGTTTCAATGTATGCAATTTGTCGAAGACCAGTATCTTAAGTTAATAATTTCAAAATACATGCAGCTCACGCGGAGAAAACCCACCTGATAAGTAAATTTGTGTTTAATAAGCAATATTAAAGGCTACTTCCATATTTGTGCAAGATTAAGTACTTACAGAGTATGGAAATAAAAACTTAGGTTTAATGCCAAGTCGCGCTTGATACAAATTTATTACTGATTTATTTTTCAGCGGCTGATGTAATTTGGTTTTTTTCAGGATTCATATTTTTTTCTAGAAATGTCTATACTTGTAGAAAAAATACAGTTCGTAAGTCTTGCACAAAGTGTCTTGTTTACACTCGAAGGCCGCTCGGTGAAGTGCAGCCAGCGTGCTAACAAGACTTATTTTGCGCACTAGTTAAGAAATATACTATTTTCACTTGATTTTGTACAATGGCTAATTCGATACAAAAACGAAATATAAATGTTTATATTCGGGTTAATTTCGCATCAAATTAATTGATTTGTGACGTCAATATATCTTGAAAAATACTGTTTTAAGGTAAATAGAAAAATTATATCTTCATAAAATTATAGCAATTTTTAATCAAGAGCGTACTTTCTCATACGAATCTGTCATTTTCAACCGCGCAAAAGTACCGTAAATTTAATCGAGTAAACTGTTAATAAATAACCTAGATTTAATGTAATGTAAAGATCATCGTTGCAGTCTTTGGGAGAAAAAGCTAAAAAACTACTTACCGATTGACTTCAAATTTTGGTCATAAAGTAAAGCTTATATGGGGATGTCCTGGTAATATTTTGGTAAAAATACAATACGGCGCGGGAACAAAATGGCGGCCTATAGTGTAATGTTAAAAAAAATATTAATAAAAAACTAATTATTCATTTTCTCAATTTCTCAAATTGTTACATAGTAATATACTGGTAATATTTAGGTATGAATCCAAGATAGCAAAACAAAATGGAGGTTTAATAAAAAGTTTAAAAAATCAGCCTGAAAAATTACTTATTAAATTAATTTCAAAATTTGTACAAACATTAATTGTGACATAGAGTGAGAAATGGTAAAATTCTGGTACGTAAAAACTACTTATTCAATTTATTTTAAACTATGCCCAAAAATCAAGTGTGGTATAAGTAGAAAATGGTAAAATATTGATACGAATCCAATTTGGTCAAACAAATTAGCGCACAATAAAAATAAATGAAAAGACAGAATATATGTATGTGTTATTAAATGGCAATACCAAATAGAAGGAGAAATACACGAGGGAAGTTCCGGGTCAAGGAAATTGACTGATTCTTTAGAAATGATATGAGTTTATATAGGTATTTACTATCTTCATCCAATTGGTTATATATATATTTATATTTAAACATTTTATTAGGCCACCATTTCGCCGTCAGAATTCGCACTAAAAATGCATCAATCTATCTTGGTTAAAAACTCGATTTTTATGCAAATTTTCATGTCAATTATATATAAGTGAATGTTTAGACATTTTATTAGGCTGCCATTTTGATCCGCCATAATAAATTTACAAAAAAAATTACCAATTTATCCTTATAGTACACTTTATTTTTGCTTACATTTTGAAATCCATTCGAGGAGATTAATATTAATATTCTTTTTACATTTTGCAAGCCGCCATTTCGTTCCGCCATATTGGATGTTTACCAAAATATAACCATTTCATCTCCTTATGATCTCTCTGATTTTTAATCAATCAGTTTGAAGTCAGTCGGATAAGTATCGGCAGACAGAAAGAGACGACCGACATACTGACGGAAACCCGAGAACATATTTTTCGGGGACCAAGAACCCAAATCCCAAAGATCTGCAAAAATCTCATTAAGTGATTTTTTTCAGGATTACAGTGCTTTCCTCTTACAAAGGAAGTAAAACAGGAATTATTTTATAAAACAGATTTTAATATAGATAATATAAAATTCGAATAGAAAAAAATTGCTGGTTTAAAATAATATTATTCACAAGGCCAGTATTTTAAACTATATTTATGATCTTCCTCAGGTCTACAATATACGTCAACTGGAGTTCTTACGGTAAAAAAAATATATATAATTTCAGATTATTTAGATTTATTTTTAATTATAACTTGAGCCATCGTTTTGACACAAATCTGTCAGTCCCACGATTATTTTTACATTAAATTAAATCTAGGTTACTTATTAACAGTTTGCTTAAAGTGACCATCCGTCCCGATTTAACAAGCGTCCGGCTTTTAACTTTCACAAACAAAATATTATTTCAATCATAACTATTAACCCAAAATTTCGTTGCAAGTCCGTCATATTGTCTCTCCGTGCTACAGTTTACACGCGGCAAAGAAGTTTCGAAAGGACCCTTAGAATTAGAATGGCCGAAAGTGACATCTATTGCATCTATTGCAAAACTACAAAAATTTAGAATTTTCTGTAAATTCGATCCAAGAACAACACTGTTTACGCTGGTAGGGTTCGGTATTCTGCACTGCAGTCACTGCACTCCGTTGCGAACTACGATTCCGATTAACAGTGCTCTATATAGTTTCTTTGGGGATTCCCGCAGTCTTTTTTGAATTTCTAACTAAAGGTAAATGTTGTTGTTTGTGACATGTTTTTTTAATTCAGGTGACTGGTAAGTGTTTTTCGCACATATTATAATTTAGAAGAACAAGAAGCTAGGCTGAATAATAAAAATAGTGCCAAAAGGAAAATGCAATTTTTCCATTGAATTGCAATATAAATATCCATTTAAAAAAAAAGGAAAACTGGATTCAACTTTGTACTTAATCATTTTGATAAAAATAACATCCCTTATAATAATATTCTACAATTAATTCAATGCGTATTATGTTTACCCGCTACTAATGCTTGTACGGAACTGGTTCTTTCCATGATAAGTAAAATTTGGTCAAGTGAAAAAACTAATTTAAATGTGGAAACTTTAAAAGCTTTGGTTCTTATAATATATAACCCTGAAGGAAAATATTTAAAGTTCTATAATGAATAAAGTGAAAAATACTAATAATATTTAACGTTTAAATTTATAGTTTTCTTTTTTATTTTTGATAGCCTACAAAAGACTTTATTTTAAACACGTCATCCTCAAGCTAGATTTGGGTTAAACTGGCTTTTAATAAACTTTAAACCATATGTCCCGCTTTTTAAGTTTTAAGATCTGGTCACTTTAATAAGTTTGCTCAATCAAATTTACGGTTTTTTCCGGAGTTGAGGATTATAGATTCGTATCGGAAAGTACGCTCTTGATTAAAAATTGCTACAATTTAATGAAGCTGTAATTTTTCTATTTACCTTAAAATAGTAATTTTCAAGATACATTGACGTCACAAATCAGTTCATTTGATGCGAAATTAATTCGACTATAAACATTTAAATTTCATTTGTGTATTGAATCTTTTTCTACATTTGATTTAAATACTCTTGGGTTATAAGTTTCGCCACAGGTGGCTTTATGCTGCTCCGTGGTAATAGAATATTAAGAATATTAAGTCCGGTGAAAATTTCTCTTGGTAACCACAAAAATATACATGTAATACAAAAAAATATTTTTCTACATGACAACGTCCACACAGCCCATTAACTGTCAATTAAAATAATATTGCAGCTATACTAGAAACTCGGAGATACTGTTATTTTGCTTTTAAGGGGTACATATTTGAGTAAAATTACGTCAAGTTGTATTATCAACAAACGATTCATTTTAACAACCATTTTTTTTTAGTGAAAATTTTTGACAAAAAAAAATGAATTACCAAAAAATCTTTAAAGATACCTTAATGATTTTCAGAACTCACAGAGTAATATTTAATTTATTATAAAAAAATATGCAAAAACGTTATTTGCTGTTATTATTACATTTATTATTAGCTTTTTAACAAAACAAATTTACTGCTGAGTATCAGATTAAACAATATAATTTTTTTATATTGTATAGCGGCGAGCGGGGTCAGTACAGCGCGTAGCCGTGTGCGGCTATATTCACTGGAAGTATAGTTAGTCGAATTCGTATTAAATAAAAGTGCATACCACTTATTTTTTTAAATGTTATTCTAAATAATATTATTAACAAATAATTTACCAATGTTAATTTTACTTATTAGCGAAGATAGAATAAATAAAATAAATCGATGTGTACTTGATGAAATAATTAACATTTTTCTGTTTGTTTTAAGCATTTTATTCGTTTCCTTATCTTCTGAGAAAATTTTGCATTTGCTTTGTTCTTCATCTATAGCTGTATAGTCATGGTATTGGTTCGTATTCTTTACTATAATGGCTTGTACATAACGTGATTTGTGCTTTTCTTCGTGGGAATTATGTTCCTCCTGAGAACAGTAACCAAAATGAATATTTTTTGAAAAACTTTTTCGCCCATTCAAATAATGACTATGCCGAATTAGCGATGTCAATTAAAGACTAGTACAATATGTGTGTCTTTTCACGATTCTTCCTAAGCCATCATATGTTCATCAAAGTTCCATTCCCCATCAACATCAGCCCGTTGCGATGGTTAATCAGGCTTAGAAAGTTATACTTATTTTTATGTACCTCCCACAACATTTTTGGTTTAATTATCATCAAGTAAAATAAGATTTTCTATATATGTTTTATACTCTGGCAAAATTTTTAAATTCATTAGCTGATTAAATGATTATGATTTTTTTTTATTTAAAGGATTCAATATTTGATTACACGACCTTTTTTTATAACTAGAAATATTATATTTAATAACTAGAACTTTAACAGTAATTGATACACTTATAAGACACGTTTTACGAAAAAGCAATGTCTTCTTCGGTGTATATAAATTGATATCAAACGAAAACTCAAAACTCAACGTGTTTCTTAGTACATAAAAGATCAACTGATTTAAAATACATGTTAATAATGATGAATTTACACATAATTTTTTTATTTATGCTAACTTCGCTAATAAGTAAAATTGATGTTGGTTAATTAACAAAGAACGAAAGCTTTCACGGATTTGGACAATTAAGAAATCATGGTTCTTGGGACTAGACCGTGTGAAATTGGAATTACTATCTGACGTTTCGCCTCAGCTCAGGAGTATCTCTATTGAAGTTTTTTGTATGTTTAAAAATTTCAATTGATTCTCTAGTTTTTCGTTTATACAATCCTGGAATCGTGAATGGATCTGTCAGTTCTATCTTTATGGTGGTAAATAAACCACCAGATACCGCTAAAACTCCCATTAAATATGTCTGAACTGCAATGCTATTTGATATTACACGCGTGGGTGATCATAAATAAAGCAACTTTGCATTCACGGTAGCTTTCGATTTTATCGGTGAAGTCCTCTTGGTACGACATAAGCCTACCAAGTTACAGGCTGCTTCAAATTACAGGCTTTACTTGACATTGTAAATTTTAATTGACCTCTTTTTATCGCGATTATTTTTAGCATATTTATACTAGAATTTTTTCTTATGTTTCACGTGCTGTTATTAATTTAAAATCGTCTTTGGACGACTTAAAACATCAGGTAAAAAATAATAGGTTTGTTTGTTGTTTGAATATTACCCAAGCCTACTATTTAATTATTTTATGGTAATATGCAAATGCAAATAGCTTGGAAATTGTGGTAGATAAATATGTCATAATAAATATTTTTGATATGAAGAGAAAAAGCTTCATCGAGCTGTGTTAAAATTTAATTAGGTATTGCCAGAAATTTTGTTTTTAATGTGAAATTTAAAAACTAAATACGTAAACATGCCTCACAGAACCCCAACTGTCAATTCGCGTTATAATATAAAATTAATATTGTAAACAATTTTTTTTGAGTTTTTCACAGATAGAGCTTTTCTACGTATAATACCGTTTTCGTGGTGCCGAAAATGTAGAAACCTGTCAAAATTTAAAATACCCGACCCTGCTCACCAATAACTGCTTCACTTCCCTGCATCCATGTGGTTGTCGTCAAGTTTATACGTTTATTGCCGAATCAACTTGTCGGTAGTGTTCGAAACTGGAACAGTCCCACTGGAACAGGTATCCTTTGCCTGTTCCACGTACCTGTTATAAATTATGCCGAATCTGTTACGAGTATGCTTCAGATGGGTATTTCATACTTAATATTAGGTAAAATAATAATATATAGTTTTATAAAACAGGGGTTTCAATTAATTTTTATTTTATTATGCGAGTTGATTTTGCATATGAAGAATATCTATTATTTTTTATAATTCTATATTACAATTTAAATCTGTATTTGTACAGTTCGTAGAGGAAATTAAAAACAAAGTTAAGAGAATGTGTTTTTTCACTTTCCTCGTAAAAGAGAAGAATAGCATCTTCCGAGACTTTTTCAGATCTTCACTTTTTAGATCCTTAGATGTTTTCTTAATTCCGGAGGTCTGTTCGAAGCTTAGGGTAAGAATTAAAGTAGAGATCGCAATTCATTCATAAATCACGTTAGGGGTATGCGCCAACATGATTCCCCTATTTTTCACATTCTATCGACCAATGTTTACGATAAAACAGGAAGTGGGGATGGCCCATGCCCAACCGTGGCCATTTGTTGACGAATTAGTGACAGCGTGAGTTTTCACTTCCCGCATAAGGAAATATCATTAATCGTGAAAAAATTATCGTTCCGGGTTTTTACAGATCTTCATGTTTTTCCATTACTGTCGGTCGGTCGGTCTGTTCCGGTATAGCTAAAAAAATCAACTTAATGGATTAACTTTAATTTTATTTAATTTTCCACAAAATTTACGTCTGATATAAAAAAAAACATTTAATTAGGCCACCCTTTTGTTCCCCCATTTTGAATTTGTCTCAACATTTTTACCACTTCATCCCTATATAATATTTGAATTTTGAGCAAAATTTGAACATAGTCGATGCAGTAGTTTTCTGCCTTGACTTTTATAACATTTTATTAGGCCGCAATTTTGGATTTGTAGTGAAATTTATCAGTTGATGATTATGTCACACCTTATTTTTCTGCAAAATTTTGATAAAATGGATAAGCATTTTTGACATTTTAATAGGCCGCCATTTTGTTCTGCCATATTGCATTTTTGCCAAAATGATACTACGTCATCATCATATGACCTTTAATTTTTAATCAAAACTTGAAGAAAATCGGACAAGTAGTTCAGCTTTATCGCGGACAGACATGTAGACTAACCGACGGAACTGCGAAAACTGTTTTTTTGCAACTAGAATACTTTCCCCTTGCGAGGAAAGTAAAAAAAAGCGAGCGCTATAAGATAAAAATAGAATAGCTAATTGTCATATTGTTATTCCATGTTAATAGCTAAATTAAAAAAATAAAAGAATTTTTTTTAATTTTCAATATCCTAAATCTTAAATTCTAACCAGTTTAGAACATGTTTACGAACACATTTTTACTTTTAATTACCCAAAGAATCACCATTTAAATTCCTTTACTTCACAGCACTTATATAAAAAATTGGCCCAACTTAAGTGAAAATTAAAAAGGGCCCAAAATCATCCGAAACTTTATTATTTCCCCAGATTTCATCCAAAACCTAGTAAATTTCGAAATCCCAGTACGTTTTTTTGAGCGTGAGACGCCCTTTGTCTATTTTAATATAGTATAGATATTCTATAATTATTTTAATTCTATGATAGGAAAAACTATCGTAATCGTCAAAAAAACCACTTCAGAGTCTTTCATGTATCATTTTGCTTCTGCGGATTCTCACATGACCCCCGACGAAATAAACGTTCTATTATACTGAACCGGATTGGTCAATACGTCAAGTGACCCAAAATAAGTGATCAAGGTATCTTCCATTAGACATAACAAGTCCCCTTGAAAAGGAAATCTGTTTTCTTATTGATTAAAACACAATTAAACGGCCATTTTTTTACACCGCACCATAGTTAAGTCAACTAAAGTTTCTAGTCCTCGCAATGTCCAAGATAAAGTAAATAAAACTTATTTATTAAATATATAAAAAATCAGTCTCTGTGACTTGCTTTAGGAGAGCAGTTCTAGGGAAATTTAAGGTTTTTTAACTCTACGTCTTGCTAGTATACATCTCCATTCCCCGACTTCTTGATTTCATCTATTCTTGCTATCGTCATTATGAGCACAACCCGACATAAAAATGTTTAATGTTCTCCCCACGGGAATACTAGTAGCTAAAGGATTTATAAAAATCCTATTCTTATATAAACTAGATGAATTAATATTTATTACGGATAAGATTTAATTCTACTTTGATATGCAAAAACAATTGACTAATTAATGGCAAATTCTACAAAAAAATAAAGGATTTCTATTACTAATACATTGTAATTATTAAAGCTACTAGATCCAAAAATGCTACAGGTGGTCTTTATGCAGTTTGTTGATAATTTTAATCCTATTAGTACCAGTAATTACGCTATCGCCAAGGTATTTATAATTGAAATTGCAATAGAATTTAATATCAAGTGGGGCAGTGATATTATTGCATTAATCAATCTGAGTATGTTTGCTGATCTTGCGACTGACTAATTTTAAACTCAAGCTGTGCCTGCCATTCTTACTTAACTGATTACCAAGAATTATTCCACAGTTAGTAGGCCACTAATTTGTTTCATTTTCAAGTACAGTTACAACTCAGTAAACATTTGTATACTTTACATCTTTTTACTTAGTTAGAAAAAGTCTCATTGTATGGAGAGAGTATTATTAAAGAGATGCGGCACATACAATTTAAGCCAGGGTAGTAACTTTTTACCAAGATTAGAGTAGAGGAAGTAGGTCTATAATATTTTCTTATTTAATGTTATCGGCCGTATATTGTTTTATCCGTATAAACACTGACTCATATTTACTATATTTGTCGAAAAAATTGTCCATATTGCCCAGAGAGACATAGTTCTAATAATAAACATAGAAAAAGACTCCAAGTCTCGGACTCAGTAAATTAGACGCGTGCTTTGCCCTTTCGAGTATCATCTGACAAATAGAATAAAACTCAAAAGTACAACAAAACAAACACCTACTAGTAATGTAGTACTTTATATTATATAATTTTACAAGTTATCCTACTTTATAAAATGTGATTAGCTTTATCGTATGCAAATTGCTCTACATCGCGATGCAAGAATAAAGATAACAATTACATTCTTAAATTAATTTTCTGTTATTATGCAATGCTTGATGTAAATGACATAGCGTCGTCAATTTATTTGAAGTGTAGCTAACTTCCATTAGGAAACATAAACTTGTTGGACTTGCATTGTCTTTAGTTTAATTTATTTACGTTTTAATCAGCAATAAAATCATATCATCATCAATTGTAAACTAACAGTATGCGCTTGATAACGTTCGGAGATATATAGCTGGTCGAAAGGTTGTGAATAATGTAAACCAAAAACAATGCAAATTACGCAATTGAATGAGAAGTAAATGAGGTCTAGTATATTGGAGAACAAAAACACAGGATGAGATCAATTTTATAACTATCGTGCACAAAACGGATCTTGGAACAGGATGAAAGGGGGAGGATTGTCAAAAACAGGCGGTTCCAATACATATTAGGCAATCACCAATGAGTAATGCAGCATTTCCATAGTTACTTGCATTTTTTCATAGCCCCAGATTCGCGCGACGAACTTTATATCTCCAGGGATAATAATAATTTATTAGTAGACTCCCCGTTTCATGAAAAGTTAGAGACCGGTTTTTTCGGCCATGATATCGAAATGAGATAAACTAAATAACATTTTATCGGAACTAAACTATGCTTCTTGAAATAGGATAGAAAGTAACATGAATGGTTATTTTTATAGATGATATGATACAGTTTTTAAAATATATATCCTAAATCAATTTTTTTCCAAAGCAGTTATTAAATAAAATGAGGGGGAATGAAAAATGAATCTTAAACATGTGTACATAATATTAGTAAAGTTACCTTGGTAGGAATAGTCCGCTCTAGGGAAGCGTTTTTAACAAAATGTTTTTTTTTATTGATAACGCTGATGCCGTTACAACAAGTAATAACATCATCGCCATCTTAAAAATCAACCATGTACTCTAAAATAGAAATACGACATAAAACTTTTTATAATAAAACTATTATATAATCGCGGACCTTTTCCTTGTTTATAGATAAATACAAGTGTGTAAAACGTTCTTTCAAAATATTTCAGTTATATTGCAAGTTGATGGAAGAAATGCAGCAGTGGAAACTACTTTAAAACTTTTACATGGTTACCATCTTAATCACTCTAGGATATTTGCTCGAAAAAACTAAATCGAGCGTTAAATTTAGTCATACTTTACGCTACATTTTATTCCATAGGAAATTATTACTAGATTTTAGAACTACTTATGGTGTTGTTCATTTTTATGAGTCTTAATAAAATAACCAAGGAAAGTATTAAAATATTTGAAAATCCGTTCAAGGTTCCATTGCTTTTAGAGTAAATTAATTTTTCACATATTTTCGTATTATCTGTACAAAGGTCATAAGGATTTTAAAGAAAATTTATAATAATCATATTCACATCATATCATATCATATGCTTAAAAATGATTAAGAATCCCACTAATCAAAGTGAAGACGCTAGAAATTATTTTACAGAAAATGAAACATATATATTTTGAAATTTGACTGTAATACACTGACCAACTGTATTAACTACTTCCAAAGAACTTTAAAACACAATGAATTTTTAAAAATATTTGTTATTCATATCCAAATTAGGCCTTTAAATGAAATGACGGCGCGGCAGCGACGGTCAGAATAAACAAAAACTAAAGGCTGCCCAAATTAATGTACTGGCTCTCAAGACATAAGAAGACCGCAGAAAAAAACTTGACCAAAAAGGACTGAAGTGCCGCAACCAAAGATCTGCTCAAAAAACAAGAATAAGATCGAATGAAAACTTCGAAAAGGAAGACGCGGAAAAAAGTGAAGATATTATTAGAAGTATATAAAACTGTTGGTCGTTATATTTCTAAAAAATAAATAATATTCCAATATTTTTATTACTAGGACGTCAGACATAAAGTGTATTCTTAGACATCATACTGAATAACATAATAGCAGGTTAATTCAATAATAACAGAATTATTCGATTTGGGTATAACTGTAGTTAAACATTTGATAAGATGAATGGCCGGTATATTTCTTTCTGGGAAATTGCCCGATTAATATTTTAATTACCGAAACATTCCGCATTTAACAATAAATCTTTTAACCTTTATTTTAAAAATACAAAATTTCTTTCAAATATACCCGACAAAATAAACACATTACATTTTTTTCGAAAACTTGTGTCTTGCTATAGGTCCGTAGTTAGAATTTTTTTACACACGGTTTTCTATCACGAAATTTATTTTAGACTTACAGTACTATAAATCTATCTTGATTAAGAATCAAATTTAAAATTCAGAGATTTGCCATTTATTAATGCTTTTTTTTAAGGGGGGGGGGGATACGTGCAACATCCGGAAACTTAACATAATACTTCGCTCACTAATTAACATAAAATAGAGACTGGGTTACTAAGTGATCTCTAAAAGAGACCCCGATCTTTTTACAGTTTTTTATAATATCACAAACTTCAATATTTGCAGACTTCAGGATTAGTTTGAAATGATAAGTACATGCATTGAAAAAATGAAATGATTGATTAAAAAAAAAAAAGTTCAATACACAAGGGTAAACCTTGTGGACTGAATTAATTAAACGGTTAATCCAACAATTAAAAAATTTTAAATTGCTGCCTGCACGCACCAATTGCTAAAAACAATATTCAGCAGGAAGTGAAGTTCAAACGAGAAAAAAAAGACGTTTCGAAATTCGAAATTAATAGAATCACACCAAAAATTAGGGAAGCAAATGAATTAAGACCAATCAAAAGTAAGAAATAACCAGTCCGGTGGGGTTGGAGGTAGAGCCACTACCAAAAATTAAAGGAATCAGTTATGAAAAATATAAATGATATAAGGTAATTATTATTCTGGATGTGACATAGGTGACAGAACAGTTAATCATAAAATTATTGTCAACCTTTTTTTGACGGCACAGGCGGAGGCCACAAGTCACAAGTTCGGCCATTATCCAATTCTAGTCCAGCCACATGGTCACATGGAATAAATCAAATAATATACATTTTACATCCTTTTATTCCTATAAAAAATCATGGAAATGTTTGAGCTTGTTTAATGTACAAACTAGTATTGTTACTATTAGTAATAACATGTGAGTACTTACAGCATTTCATTTAAAATCACAGGCCTGCGGTGGAATGACGCCGGCTTCAGCACTATAACTACGACCATACTACAAATGCAAATGGCCGTTTTATCCTTGATGGTAAATCGTATGGTGGTTTAAATTTAACATTTTTGATGGTTAATTTAACTATTTAAACTTTATAATAATCATTTAGAAAATATTATTTTAAAAGTCATATTCATTAAACACTTAAAGTTGTACTCTCAAATAATTGAATGTTTCCACTTACATTTTTTTGGCTCAAAATAATAAGGTAAGGCTAGTTCACAGTTTCAGTAAAAAAGAAAAAAGCTTCAATAAAATAAAAGTTACGGTTAATCTTATTTTAAGAGTTTATAGGTGCTGAATAGTCATTAAAAAAATGACCAGAAAGTAGTGTTACAAAACAATAGAGTTGTTGTCAAATTAACGTATTTTAAGTTGACTTAACATTCTAAGGGTTAAGAAAACGCTTCATATTGTTAACAACTCAAAAAAGGTTGGTTAACTATTTCATGTGTTTTTCAGTGTGGCTCGTTAAGCTCCCAACATGAATGTCGCTTATTTCTTGTTCTTGACTTCTGGGGTAAATTAACAAGTCAAACAAAATATATATTTAAAATAAAGTACTACTTAACTGTATAATAAGTGTATAATTTGACTTAACTTAGAAAGGACATGGTCCTTTTTAAACAAAATATTTCTGGATTAAAAAAACATGAAATGCCGTGTCAATGGAGTGTAAACACTTCATCAATCGAGTTGATGATTTTAACGTAAAAGTGGACATTAGTTGCGTATGCATTAATTACGTTTATGCGTAAAAAAGACAAATTATTTTTTTGATATCAGTCCATACTCTACTCTTTGGTATGAGCTTATTTTTGTCCAGATTACCTAAACCCAGAGAGAAAAATTTGGGTCAATTTATAAAAATGGGATTTTTTGAATATTGAAATATTAATTATTTAGCATAAAAATGCACTTTTAAGTATAGCAAACAACACACTGTTAGAACAGGTAGAAATGTCAAAAAATTATTTTTCCAAACCAGGCATTTTGTAAATAAGCATTTTTTTAAATAATAACACAAAATATTGTGATAAAAAAAATACGATTATTTTATAAATTACAGATTGTGATCAATTAAATTTATCAGACAAAAAGTTAGAAGCCATTTTCAAGGTATTAACATCCAAGCATGTGCATAGAGTATCAATTTGTAAACGAGACGTGAATTTTCGAGACGTGACGAAAATTTAAAATTATATATAAAACTATTATCAGAAGTCTATTTTAGTTATATTTAAAACAATATAACAAAAATACTCTTAATATAAACAAAAATAATATAATATAATATAACAAAAATACTCTTAATAACCGTAATGTGAAAATCAATATAACACTAAATTGGAAAGCAAGGTGTTTTCTGAAAAAAAAAAGAGAAATCAAAACCGTTACGATTAAACTACCACGGTTTTCTTAGTTAATTATTTCTATATATAGATAGACGAGAGCTGGCTTCAATACTACTTGAGGACAGTGAGCAATAAAGCTGACTCGTCTTCAAAAATACTTTTTTTCGGACGGTTTTATAATACATTCCTCAATGCTGATAAATTTTGTTCCGTTAGCAAAATGAAAATTAAGTTTTTATTTATTCAAGGTATTTGTCGAGAGAAATTTATTCAAGGACTGGTATCATCAACATCACAAACTTGTCCAATATTAAGAATTTTTGGGTCACTCGGCTAAAATAAAGTCTCCATTTTCAATTTTTTATGCTTCTGGTATACTTAGAAAACCATAAACTTTTTTAAATTGGTCGAACAGCTGTTTCTCTTCTGAATCTGAGCAAACATTAGAATAACTAAGGTTTTCGAAATATTTTTGAAACTAGCCTTGTATAGAGACATTTTCTAGTCCATAAATTTTGAATTTAAATAACTTAGACGACGACGACCTAAACAACTCGAGTTGCTTGTATTCCAGCACAACTAGTAGCATTGACATTTTAAATAGTTTTAGATCAGATGGACTAAGGTGATCAGAACTATTTGCTATATAGAAAAAAACTCAATTTGTACTCCAAGGCAGGATGATTTTAGAACTAAATTTAAATTAAAAATATTTTATCCACAGTTTACCGTCCGATCAGCAATTTTTTTAATACATCCGACTCTATCCAGAATCAGACCAGTTTTTTTAACTAGTTTTTCGGTTTCTTATGTCAAGTTTCAAAAACTTGCGTGACCTTCCATTTATTTATTTATTTGAATATTTAATTTTTCTTCGGAAAATAAGTTTTTCTCTTTTTGTAACAATTTTGTCGAGCCCGGGTGATTCTATTAACTTCCCGGATGGACCGATTATTATTAGTTTTTATATTCTTTTATTAAATGTATATACATTTAAGTAGTATTTATATATTCATGGGTTCGAGCTATTCCTGCGCCCCGAGTGATCTTATTACTAGTTAGTCTCGGAGCCATATGCGTCGTCTAGTCAGCCTAATTCCCCTTTACCGGCTCCTCTTGGATAGACAACCAACAATTCTCGCAGGGAATATTAGAGGGGAAACCAGGGTTGTCTGAAGCACAGTTACCTCTATAGTACCGTAAGTATTTTACGCATTTTATGCCCCGGAAGCGGTCTTCTCGGATGACAACTTTTAGGACTCCGTATCAGAAGAGGAAGAGAAGGCTGATGAAACCGGTGCGATAAATGCCCAGCTCAGTGTGTCCTCTTCAATTACAAGCGCATATCTTAGTGTACTTACCCCTGGACCTCTCAAGGAAGACCAGGTTGTCAACTGACTGGGTCTGCGATATGGTCCCTGTCAACATCCACCAGTTTTGTAGATTGAAGCCTTACCCCAAGACAGTCCGAGAGTCGGGGCGGGTGTAAGTAAAAACCCCCTTAGGTAGGGTTAAGTGATCTCATCTTCCAATCCCAAACTCCAGAACGTAGGGTACAAGGGCGCCCAATATATTTTCCGTTGCCACTTTAACTTAGTGGTAGATCTTATACAACAAATGCGACATATTCCAAATGCCCAGAATTACGGATATGTCGATTAACGCACTGTTGCAAAATTTCCTTATACTTAGCGAGAGGACTAAAAAGGATAAGATATTCAGGAGATAGTGCGATCCATCTATTGCTTGAGACGGCGTCAAAATGAGAGTTTGAAGAAAAAGTAACGGCAGGTTCAACGCCAATGATACATGTTCTAACAAATACTTTGCCCACAACAAACCGCTAGTTATCATGGTCTATCGAGGACTTTTAATGAGCCTAACGTAAAAGTATTTACTTCAGATGAGGATTTCCCAAATAAATGGGCATTAAAGACAATGACACACCTTGGAAGCGTCGGGTTGAAACTGGCAGGAAGTATTATTGAAGATAGCGGCATCTAGTGTGGGATATAAGGTGGATGATAATATCCGGTAGGACGACTTTCGAATATATAATAGGCGGATCATAGACAAAAACATGAAATTAATCCTACACGGCAAAATGATAACGGCCGAAACACAAAATCGGACACGTGCAGACACTGAGCACCCCGTGAACCATTATGTAGTCATAGCAGGGCAAACTTAAGATCGTGCTAAAGAGGCCATTAAGGCCACTCGTTTTTATACGAAAAAGAAATGTGCTTAGACGAAAGCAGGAGGAAGGCAAAACTGAGAGAGGCTTTCTCATCCGTCACCGGTACACCTCGCATTTCGTTGAAAGTACTTGTGGGAACAGTATCAGTAAGAACGCTCATACAATGGCGATTTTGTGCTCATGCCCATCAGCAAAGGTCGGGATAGGCGACTAAAGGAATTCCGAACCTCGTCCTTCTGTAGAACTACAGCGCCACAATGTTTAGTCTTAGCTTTGCATCTACACAAGTCGCGGTCAAGGTCTGATAGATCCAAACGATAATAATGGTTCTTGTCATATGGACTGCATATTGGTTCCGAGCATAGCCCGTCGTCTCATTGCCCTCTTGCTTTGGAGCAGTTCTTGGAATAGACGCCGGTATTATCGCCTAGCGTTGGCAATTCCTTATGTAAAAAAAGATGATACCAGTATTTAATTTGTGATTGAGTATTTAGAGCCAATAGCGATATTCATATTTTTTAAAGTTTCAGAAAACCTTTGTTTCATCTTTCATGAAGCCTTTCGTATTAACCTCTAATAAGGTTTTTTATATTAAACTCTATCGAGGCCTTTTTAATTTCTATGTATATGTATATGTATTTCTACCTGAAAATTATATCGGTATATTCGTTTCTACCCACAACATCCCTCGTACAGAATTTCACTATATACATATAACAGTCTATATTCGCATATAATTATTTGGCAATAACTAATCCTATAAAACGTAATTCATTTTATTTTGTTAGTTTTTAATATAGTTATTATTATTAATATTATTATTAATATTATTTTTACTATTATTACTAATTATTTTTTATATCTTTATTTATATAGTCTATATAAAATAAATTACGGCCTTTATTATTTTCCACCATAAAAAAGAGATCTTATTCCAGAAAATGGAATTTTACCGAATATTTAAATTTTTTATCAGGCTGCTATTTGGTTCTGCTGTGAAGGAACATTTTACCAGTCTATCCTTGTTTCACACTTGCATTTTGTGTAAAATATAAGTCAATTGGATTCGGAAGTCATTATAGTTACAAAAACGTTTAAATATTTTAGCCACAATTATGTTTGCCATAATATATTTAACAAAAAATTTTGCTCGCGATAAGTATCTTTTTATAATGATTTTTTTACATATTTTGAAAAAACGCAAAAATTTTGTTTCGAAAAAGTCCTATAATTTATTTATTTATGAAAATTTTCAAAATCTGTAAGAACATTAATAAGGCAATTTTTTATCAAAAATTGCACCTATAAGTTAGATTTTACATACGACGTTTCGATTTTTAGAACCATCATCAATTTTGTTTTTTCTTATATATATATATAAATATATATATATATATATATATATACATATATGTATATACATATATGTATATACTAAAGGTGCAAAAAGTGCGTAGAGAAAATATTTAAACGTTTTTTTGAATTATCAAAGTTAAAAATTAAAAATTAATAGTGTTAAAAGGCAATATGTAATTCAACATCTAGTTCTACAAAAAATTAGTAAAAACTACTCAATAACATTGCACAATGTTCACAAATGTTCAAATGACCAGCCGCAGATAACACTAACATTTTTGCTCAAGTATTTTTGGTTTTGAAATAATAGAATGCTTTTAATCTGTCAAAAATGCAACGTTTAAGTTTTATTTAACATTTCGCTGTTTTAATAATTGAATAATATCAAGTATTGATAAATTAAATTGAAGAAATGTTTGATATGTTAGTGTGTTATATTAAAAATGAAAGAAATGCAAACAGGGCCATGGATGTGTATTCTGACACGTACCTACCCCGAAAGACGGCAGCCTGGCAGAACTTATTTTTAAACGCTGGTTAGAAACTTGCTTGAGTTTGGCAGTTTTAATAAGATTCGCACAAAGAAGTATGCAAAAGACAACGAGCAACGCAATAGGCAAATCCTAGAATATTTTAATGAAAATCCGACTTCATCTACAAGAAGAAGCGAAACAGAACTTCAAATTCCAAAATCTACCGTTCATGGCGTCTTAAAAGTAGCTAAATATCGTCCTTACAAGCCAACAATTGTGCAAGGACTTCAAGCAGGTGATTTCGAAAGAAGAATTGTTTTTTGTAATTGGTATATCAATAGATGTCGAGAAAATCCCGCTTTTTGCAATAAAGTCATTTGGTCAGATGAGACTCATTTTACAAACTGTGGCATTTTTAATAAAAAAAATCACCATTATTGGGCTATTGAAAATCCGCAACTACGCGATCCACGCAGGCTGCAAGAGTGATTTGGTTTTAATGTGTGGTGCGGGATGCTTGGTAAGATAAACATAGTCTAATTGAATTGCTTATAATTCAATATTTTCCATTACTTTTTAGGAAATCGTCTCATTGGTCCCTTTATTTTTGATCAGACACTGACAAGCCCAAGATACCTTGCCATGTTACAAAATCAAATAGTTCCTGCCATTCGAGAAGCTGTGCCAGATGATCAGTTTAATAGCTTGTGGTTTCAGCAAGACGGTTGTCCTGCACATAACAGCAGGGATGTACAAACCTTTTTAATAACAACTTTTGGTGAAAACGTAATATCCAACAGTGGTCCTGTCCGCTGGCCAGCTAGATCCCCGGATATCACGCCGTTGGATTTTTATTTATGGACGAATTTGACCCCCCAGAAAATAGGCAAGTTCTTGAGCAGCGAACCCGAAATATTCTAGAAAATATAAATAGAAATACCATTCAACGGGTAATCAGAACAGTTGAAAGGAAATGCGGACACTGCATAGAAAAAAACGGTCAACATTTTTAATCCTAGTATTATGTAGCATTTTTTTATTAATTTTATTAAGTAGGTAGTTCATACTGATTTTCTGTTAATTCTTGTAAGGTTAGTACTTTTAAATCGCCATGAACGGTTGACTTCAGAATGTGAAGTTCTGTTTCAATTCTTCTTATGGAAAAAACCAGATTTTCATTAAAATATTCTAATATTTGCCTATTCCATTCCTTGTCATACTTGCAAACTTTCTGTTGCGATTCTTAAAATTGGCTAACCCTAGCAAGCTTCTAATCAGTGCAGCGCTTGAAAAGAAGTTCTGTCGACAGTCGTTCTTCGGGGTACATTATGTGCAGTGCACATAGTATTAATGTTACTGAGTAGAACTTACTGATTTTATGCAGAATTTAATGTCCAATTTAAAAATATTACTATTTGAAACTATTAAATTTTAATTTATATCGATAATTCGAAAAAATGTTTAAACAGTCTTATTTCAAACGCAAAGCCTACTTGGGCAAAGATGTTAGTGTCATATGCGAGTGGTAGTTTGAACATGTGTGAACATTGTGCACGAATCAATTATGTTATTAAGTAGTTTTTACTGATTTTTTGTAGAACTGGATGTTAAATTACAATATATTGCTATTTAACACTATTAACTTTTAACTTTTTACTTTGATAATTCCAAAAAACGTTTAAATATTTTCTCTACGCACTTTTTGCACCGTTAGTAATAACCTAATTACAAAGTATGATACACCGTTGAAAAGCTAAAGAAAAACTCTTTTTAAAACAGTTAAAATCGAACACAGCGGCCATAAGAAAAAACAAAATTGATGATGGTTCTATAAAATCGAAACGTTGTATGTAAAATCTGACTTAATAGGTGGACTCGACGTAAAAAGTTGCTTTAATAATGTTCTTACAGATTTTGAAAATTTTCATAAATAAATAAATTATAGGACTTTTTCGAAAATGCAGTTTTTTGGTTTTTTCAAAATATCTCAAAAACTAAAAAAGATAGAATCGCGAGCAAAACGGCGTTAAATTACAAACATAATTGTCTAAAACTTTCTCCATTTAAACGTTTTTGTAACTATCACGGTTTCCGAGATCCCAATACTGTCATAACCAATTTCGGACACACTGTATATATATATATATATATATATATATATATATATATATATATATATACATATATGTATATACATATATATATATAATACATATATATCAATAGAAAGTTTCTTTGGGATTAGGTCTATAATTTTTATTTAAACAACATTCTTAACAAAGGCAAGAACTGCAACAATAAGAAATGACAACATTTTTAACAAACAAATAGCTTTTCATAACTAAGCTTAAAAGTAACAACTTGTAAAATAAAGTGTACTGTTTATTTTACAAGTATATATCAACTACTTTCAAATAAACACGTAAACTGTGTGTTTGAATTTAAATTATAGATCTAATCCCAAAACTATATACTATATATATATATATATATATATATATATATATATATATATATATATATACATATATTTCACTTCTTGAACCTTGCAATTTATAAATATCAAGTACTTTCTTGGGATTAGGTTCGTGGATTGAAACAAAAAAACTTTAATTGACGTTTCGCCCGTCCATTTCAGGCTTTTTCAAAATATTTATTTCTGCACATCTAGAAATTAAATACAGAAAGTGTATATACGCAAGTTAAAAAATAAAAACAATTAAGGGATAACGGCACGCATTAAAATTATTAAAAACATTTAGTTAAAATAGTACAGTGCATACCTTGATAAAGATGTTATTTTGCCTTGCTTGGCGGTGTGGAGGTAAGTGATACACTGGTTAAAGAATTCTATTGTTTTTTTATACATATATCATTTAATTTTTTTGATTATATTTACATTGTAGACATTATTGGTGGATACGGGTTGTTTTAAAAGTATTTGTGTGAGTCTGCCAGTAATGACAGTATACAGTATGTATTTATGATTGATGGAAATAATTTATAACAATTGAATTAAATTAGACTGTGATATATTTGGCTGAGATTGTCAATGTCGTTCCGATCGTTTACTGTATTTTTTTTTCTTCAATCATAAATACATACTGTATACTGTCAGACTCACACAAATACTTTTAAAACAACCCGTATCCATATATCCCAATAACATCTTTCTCAAAGTATGTACTGTACTATTTTAACTAAATGTTTTTAATAATTTTAATGCGTGCCGTTATACCTAATTGTTTTTATTTTTTAACTTGCGTATATACACTTTTTGTATTTAATTTTTAGATGTGCAGAAATAAATATTTTGAAAAAGCCTGAAATGGACGGGCGAAACGTCAATTAAAGTTTTTTTGTTTCACCGGACTTAGACTTTTTGTTAGTGTGTTTCATGCCAGTTGATACTAAGAAAAACTTATTAGAAAGGATTAATTTCCATTGTCACGAAATGAGGCACCATGTGGCAGTCTTCAATTCTCAGAGCTAGGGAATTTATTAAATTAGAAGGGGACCATTTGAACCAACTTAAAAAAACATTTTATAAGATACCTCATACTACCGTACTTTTCTTACAGCAAAATGTCTGAGCTATTTGAAAACAGTATTAAAATCTCGATACCAATGCATCAATTCCTTTTACTCCAAATATCTTGAGAACAGTAGTGACTTTTAACTAGAGTTAAAAAGCACTCTCAAAAACCTTAAGCTTTAAAAAAAAACAGACTGAGTCTCCTACAAGCCAAAGAAATACTAACAGCAAATTTGAATTTCTCATATCAAAAAACCCAGATACAAATTTTTAAAAGTTATTCTCATAAAACAAAATCAAAAATATTCTGGGACACCCTGTATACAGTATACATTTGCAGTTGTACGTAATCGTTCACGCGGTGATATCGCTGAGGTAGTGATTATATTACCGCAAAAAAACCTAAATTTCAGTGAACATGTAGAGGTATGTGGATGAGGATTTCAAGTTGTCACTCATCCAATAACCAAAAGAAGTCGATGTTACTTCATTCTAATAAATAGAGTATGATTTAGTTATAATTTTTGAAACAACGCACATTTTTCGTTTTGCTTTTTATTTTCTGCTTACTTTTTCAAGTTGTATAAGAATTTCGTATATGTGCCACTTTATAATGTTAAAATATTTGACGCCTTCTTCATTTTAATATTTTTCTCAACTTTTGTATCAAAATATGTAAGTACCTGTGGCCCTACCTGCATTGCTGCATGTCTTTCAACATTTAAAATCACCACTATTTTACAAACCGTGTATATATTTGAGATATCACGTAGAAATTTTGCTACGTGACGAGTTATACTCCTGCGTGATTATCATTCAAAACTGGCGCGGTGAAAACGAAAACTATATTATGCACTGCTAGTTCATTTCGAAAGCGGTAATCATGAAACTTCTTATTATTTAAAAAGAAATAATAGCTGCAACTTAAATAAAATTATTTTGGGTATGTTTTGTAGGTTGGCAGCATATTCAGTTTCTTGGAAGAATTTTTAAAGCTTTTGCCACCTTTAGGAGGGATCGGCCGATATAATTTCTTCACGGTCTCACTGTGACACACAATCATACTACCGGAATACTGCGTCATATTGGGGTCCGCCAATTCAATTTAGAAAAGGGAAAATATGAAACGCTTAACAACTTAGGGATTGAAATGAAATGGTTTACGTTTTGACGTTAAGTCTAACGCTACTGTAAAAACTAAGAAAATGAAAACTGTAAATATCTGAAAATGAAATCAAAATTAAGAATTAAATAACTATAAAATGTTTTTTTAAACTAAATTCGTTTTTGACTGAATTTTACAAATTTTAAATCCATTAATAGGACTTTAAAAATTCACATTTTTACGAAAGAAAAAACTTGACGAACTTGCATTGTTTTTTTTTCACTAGAAGGAATTAATAACAAAAACAATGCAAGTGCGACAATTAAGTCCTTTTCGTATTACCACTTTCAAAGAAATGGTACGCATTATTAAATTTTAAATTTGTCAGATTTTTTGCAAATGTATTAACAGATAAAACATTGTTCGAAAAAAAACTTGAAAATGATATAAATCTTGGTAAACGAACAAAAGTAAACATCCAATGTTAAGCAAATTACTTTTTATTTATTTCTTAAGGCCTACGCTCTTCGTCTCACATAGCCCCGAGTTGTCAGTGTGTGACTTATTGCACAACATCGGCTGTTACATGGCTATGAGGTCGTCTTTATCTCCTTCTCTAAGTAATATTTTCATGAAATGTTAAATTAAATTACATTCAACATTAAAATTTAATGGAGAGATTAATGACATTTTTTCATAAAATAATACAAAAGAAACTACTATCAAATTCACAATAAAAAAGTGTAAAATAAACAGTTAATTATAAAATAAAAAATTTTGAAATCTTTCAAAACTAAGGCATTTTATTCCTCACGTAATCCTTAAATGTTCTGTTCTTATAAGCTGGGAAGGAGGCTAAGTACTCTTTTCAATTTACAGAGTGTTCTAATTCTAAATAAAATTAAAATTGTCTCTTTTTCAAAAAATTTACGAATAGCCTTTATTTTAAAATAGTTAATTTAATGTCTTTAAAGTTGAAAAGCCAAGCCACCATTTTGCAAATTTCAATTATAAAACGTACACAAAAAGGGACAATATGTTGTTGTGCCAAATTTCAGTTTTTTATCATGACATTGACTGTGGACATTAACGGTTACACTGTGCGCCATGTTTTCAACGGCAGTAATAAATCGAAATAAACTGATTCACCTGGCAATTACTTACGTCTTCCTCGGAATTGTAGCAGAATTCAAATGGATTAAATTTATTGCGCAGGTTATCTAGAAACCATCCAGGTGAAAAAAATCAATTACGGCTTAAATTTAATTTTGTTACGACTAAATTTTTATTTAACACAGTGTAACAAAATCGGTAAATTTACCATTACCCACAACTTTCCTGGTAGAGAATTCCACTATTTACGGTAAATAGTCTATATATACGTATAATTATTTGGTGATATCTTTATACAAAATTCTATAAACTGTAATTTATTTCATTTTTTTAAAGCTTCTAATTTCTTTATTAATATTATTACCAATTTATTTGTCATAACATTTACGTAGTCTACAAAAAAATATGTCCTTTATTATTTTCGTCCATAAAAAAAAGTTTGATTCCGGGAAACTGAATTTTACGGAATATTTGAAAATTTTATTAGGCTATTATTTTCTTTTGTCATATAGAATTCGCACTAAAAATGTACCAGTCTATCTCTGTTTAACACTTGATTTTTGTGCAACATTTTAAGTCGTTTTGATGAGTACGTTTTGATTGGTACTGAATTTTTAAACATTTTATTAAACCACCATTTTATTCCGTCATAATAGATTTACACAAACATTTTAGTAGTTTATCCTTATACCACATTTTATTTTCGAGCAAATTTTGAAGCCCATTTGATAACTAGTTTCTTAATAATGATTTTTTTTACATTTTGTGACGCAGCGACTTTGATCTGCTATATTGGATTTATGACCCTTGATTTTTGACCAAATTCTGAAGTCGGGCATATATTCTAAAATGTCTCGTCAATACTCATTCTGTTCGAAGTATATTTCATTAAGATACCATTTCACTACAGGGTCAAATTGAGCAACATGCCGTACTAGTTAGAGAATTAAAAAACACATATAAAACCAGAAATATTAGTGCTAGTATACTAAGGTATTTACTCTTTTAAATTAATAGTTACTTATTTATCTAATAAGCGTCCACAAAACTATTAATTGACTAGAAAAATACATCACATAACACCAGGCTAAAACACAAAATGACTTTGAGACATCTATCATACTATTTTTTATCAGCCCTTTTGAAGAAACTGTATTGGTGTCAAAATGTTTTAATACAGGTTATTTAGGAATTCTAACTAGAAAACACTAAATTACAAGTGCTTCGATTATATTAGCTATAAAAATATAAAGCATCTTCTAAAGTTTAAAAAAATATATACCTTTTGTGATCTAATGTAAGCCAAAATTGAGTTTCCGCCTGCGAGTTGTCTTATTTTGGAGACTCGCTAATGTAGATACAACGAGGAAGTCAAATATAAGTAGGTTAATTAAAACAAATTAGGCTTATGGGATATTACGACATTTTTATTTAATTACATAGTCATCTTTATAATTTAAACTCTTAGTAATATCGTTTAATATGTTTTAAAATAATATACTAGGTGTTACTAAAGAGCTTTTATGTTGTATCAGGGCCATTAATTTTATAAGCAAAATAAGCTTTTAAACGCAGTCATTTGTGATAACAACGATGAGTCTTAATAAGTATTCAAAATTTAATGTTAAAATTATAGACATAATAATAACGGCTTGTTATACCGGGAATGAGGTTATACTTAATAAAAACGAACTTCATCGAACTTTTTAAATATAATATGGAATGAATTTTTAATACGAATGCACAGTCTCTAATAACATTTTAGATTTACATCATGAAAACCAATTTAAATTAAATACAAAAATATGAATTTCTTTGTGTTATTCGGTAGAAAATCTAAAAGCAATTTAGAAACAGGAGGAATTATTGTTTTTTCTTTAATCAGAAAATGATTGATTACGCTAATCATATTTTGATAATTTGCGCTAACCGAAAATAAAAAAAATGATTAGATATAAAAAAAGGACAAAATATAATGCTTAAAATGAACTGTCATCCTACGGAAATAAAATTTTAAAATGGATGTTCAAATTTGCTTTTTGATTGTTCCTCCCCTGGTATTGAACGAAATTTGTAAGAAATACTGCTTTCTCGAAAACGGCTGTTCCAAATTAATTAAAAATTTTGAGGAAATTAGTAGAGTATACCAAGTAAGAGCGTATTGGTTACTTAGAAAATATTGCTGCTGTAAGAGAGAGTGTTGCCGAACCTCCGAAAACAGCAATTCACCACCGAGCACAGCAACTACACGTTAAAAATACGACTGTGCATAACAATTTAACAAAATATCTTCGTTTAAAGGTCTACAAAATACAACTAACAGAGGACCCCCAGAGGATATGTTATCAAAACAGAAATGCAGAATATGGGGTGAGGATAATCCGCGGATGATACTGGAGAAGCTATTGCACTACCAGGGAGTTATTGTTTGGTATGTTTTTTGCGCTAGAAATCTTATTGTGCTTTTTTTTCGAAAATGCAGCCGGCAATGCAAGTGTAACAAGTGAAAACTGATTAAAAACTTTTTATGGGATGAATTAGGTAGGATAGAATCCAGCGTATGTGGGTTTAACAAGACGGTGCTACTTCGCATACAGCCAATGAAACACTTGATGTTTTAAGGGATTGATTCCAAGACCGAATAATTTCACGTAGAGGAAACGTTAACTGGCCTCCTAGGTCCTGCGATTTAACGCCCTTAGACTTCTTTTTAGCCGTTTCTTAAAGGAGAATGTTTACTCTGATAATCTTCAACACACACAGCACCTTAGTCAAAACATAATTTCTGCTATTGATGAAATGTCGCAATTATATGGAAAAGTTGTAGATAATTTTGCCAAAAGAATGGTATCCTGCCAAAAGTCAAAACGTCACTTGCCCGATATTGTTTTCCATTATTAACAGCCATATTTATTTTTAAATATGGCTAAATAATTTCGTAATTATTTAGCCATATTTATACTTTAATTTTAAAGGCTCAAATTTCTTTTAGCGGAAATGTGATATATTCATTATTATTTTTTTTTTGGTTTTTATAAAGACTTCTTAATGCGGTAATTAAAAAAATTCTCTTGGGAAACACCCAATTTTTATTTTATTTATTTTTTACCTTTTTCTTAACTTAATTATTTATTTACATTTACCATCGCCGATTTTGATGATTTTTGGTACACCGATAGATTTTGGGCTGCTAATCACGAATCCGAAATCAGATTTTTTCAGCCACGTTTCGTCGACATGTTCAATATCACCATTTTTGCGCTTCTATTTCCTAAAACTTATTGGTTAATTGACATTGACTAAAATATATTTCATTTACTTGGTGTATTACATATACTAAAATTATATTAATAAGAAAAAAAATACACCACGAAAAGACACCATGATTGTTTATGACATATACTATGTTGGTTAACCTGAAATTCTAAAACAATTGACGTGAGAAATTTAAATTATGTTTCTGTTTCAAATTTCGAGTAACATTTGAAAATTGAAAATTAATTTTACCTTAGCATCTTTTTTCATTTTCGTGACAAATAGAGATTTATATAGACGTATCAATTTCCCTCGTTCCAATCTCTTTTTATCTTCATTAATTATATTTTTTACGCGCTCTGTATAATTTATCTGAATGTAAAACTAACATTTTAATTTAAATAAAATTTTATTCATACGCAAATGAAAAAAGTGTATTAAAAGTGGTGCTACTTTTTGCGCCTGTATTTTATCCGTCTGTGATCTTTTATTCACATTTTTGCATTAATATTTAATAGACATTGCCATACTTCTATGTGGCTTTACCCTGGTAATACCCCGGTGCGGATCATTTAACGGTACTGATTATTGATTTGACTGGCTATCCTAGAAGTATGAGGCAAAACTACCCACAAACCTGGTGCTAATCCGGGGCGGATCCACTTAACGCTACCAAATATTGAATATAAAGGGTTTTCTTTTTTTTTCTGTTTAAAGATCCACTCATTTTAGTTTTTATTTAACAACTTTCTAGACACAAATAAAAACCTATTATTATTGTAAAACTTTAGACTTTTCACATCTGAACAGTTGGCGCTGTTTTAATTATTGACACTTTCAGGTTATGTTACAAACATAAAAATTAAAATCTCTACATTTTCTGGTAAGAAGCATCGCGTCTTTTATTACTTAACTATTTAATATTAACGTATTTATTAATTAAGTAATTAAATAAAATAGATAGCATTATTCAAACAATGTTGGAATATTTACTACGGAGACATTATCAGGCACAAAAAATAAATAAAATAAAATTTGGCGTTTCCGCAGAGTAATTTTTTAATTACCGCATTCAGGAGGCTCTATAGAACCCAAAAATTATTTTGTGAATATATACCACATTTCAACTAAAAAAAAAAAAAAAAAAAAATTGAGCCCACCCCTTACATTCTTAGATTTTCTTCTAAGAATATTTTCATGGATGTACCATAGACATAGGACGTACATTAAAACACAAATATTATTGTGAAATCAAAGTAGGAAGCACTCTTTGGATAAATGCCGGAGACAGATTAAACAGAAAAAAAAACAATTTGGTGTATGGTATAAAGTTCTATATTTTGTTGAGGGGTCCTTAAAAAATCATATGTTTGATTCATACCTTTCCTATATAATACTGTAAAACACCAGCTTTAAATATCCATGCGAACAATCACATCTAGTTTCGACCTAAGCTTTAAAATAATGCAATATAATTTATTTCTCAACAAGATAAAATTAGCCAACAACTTTGTATAAAATTTTGACCTACGTTCTATATGGATGCTGTTTATAATAAAGAAGAGTTACTCAATAACATAATTGAAGATTGAAAAGAAAGACACACTTAAACCTACAGTATCAACACTCCTTGATCTTTTAATGAAAGGGTTTGAATTGCGTGGATTCAATTTATCAAGATTATTCTTTTATTGTGTTCTGTTGCGCAAAGTTAAAATGGGACTATTGCAATAATTAATTGCGTTATTAGTCCTAGTTTAGTTTATCTTCTTGTTGTACCTTTTTCAGTACGGATTACAGGCAAATGATCTTATTATTTTTGAAAATGTTTGTGTGTCTAATAATTCTCTTATATAACCTATACAAATTGTACGGCTTTTTTTCATTTTATTTACTCAACATTTGGGTTTTCTTAATTTTTTATTAATTTCTTACTAGCACACTATACTGCATTTCCAATATCGGCTAATTATAAAAACTATTTTAGGCTATAAATTCCTTCAAATGAGATATTATACCTATAAACCATTTTAGCTGCAAGAGGGTAAAAGAAAGAGAATCAGCTAGAATTTAAAAACACCTATCTCACTTTCTTGCTCTTCTAGCTGACAAGTAGCAAAAGCAATAGTTTGAAGTAAAAATAATTGTCATTGCTGATACAGGAATTATGAAAAAGTAATTTTATAGTTTATTATTGTAAAATCTTGCAATGTATTTATAACGAGATTTCGTTTAGAAATCGTTTAAAGATCTCGGCTAAAAGCTAATATGAATCGTAGAAAATTCTAATTTTTATGTTTCGACACTTTTCGGGTTCGTCTAGACGAATTTCGCAAGTTGTTAGCAAATTCAGAAAATTCTTTACGGATACGTCAAGAAAAAGTCACCTTGTAAATGTTAAAATTTTGAGCTTTTGGAGCTGAACTTAGGGTAACTACTTTTTTTATCGCAATGGTACATACCGATACTTCTCTGGTAGGTACATACCTTCAAAAACGATATTCAGAAACAAATAAATACATGTGAAAGTTTTTACGCTATACAAGAATAATAAATATACCAGAAAACTACTTGCTAATATCAGTAATATCTCTAGATGTTACGTCCTTACACTAACATACCAAACGAGCTTATACCCACAAGTATAAAAGAAAAATGGGACAACACAAGTATCGTTCGAAGAGTTTACAGAAATCATTACAAAATTACTCTCTTAATTAATTACTTCCAATATAAAGAAAAATCTTATCAACAACTAGATAGATGTGCAATGGGATCTCAAATCTCATCAACCATAGTACAATTAGTAATGGAGTTCTTGGAGGAAAGCGTTTTGGAAAAACTAAATTTTTAACCTTTATTTTTTAGACGATACGTACGTTGATGACAATTTCGAGAAATAAATTAACTGAAGTTTTAAATAATTTTAATAATTTCCACTCAAAATTACGGTTTACACATGAAATAGAGAAAAACAAAAAAATAAACTCTTTAGACATGACTTTGTTAAGAACTGCTAATAAAATAAAGACTAAATGGTATACTAAAGACACCTGGCCAGGAACGGGATTAGCTGAAGCCAAATCGTTATTGAATTAAAACTATTTAAGTGTTCCCTAATATTAATTTAAGATGGAAAAATCCATACAAGTTTATATCTGTAGTAACCTTAAGTATACCTACTCATCAAACAACCTGCTTTTTAATTGTATATTGCATCAAATTGTATTTATTTATTTCGCGGTGGTCCACCGATGTAAAGCGGTCGAACTGTGGTTTCCTGCATGGTTGGTTCGAATCCGGGTACATACTGTAAGTCGTGCGGTCGAATATAGAGGTTAAAGTCCATAGAAGTGTAAAATGTATCGAATACATGCATGCTGGTTAGAGGCTGGATGGGATGGATAGAGGAAGTTGAAGTAGAGGTTAGTTGAAGAAGACACTCACTGGTTGCTAACTGATAGGTCACTGGTTAGAGAGTAAAGACTAACAGTAACCCCAGAGTTCGAGAGATGTGTGTAGGCAGGAGGTTGTCGAAAAAGTGACCGTGGATCGTGATTCGCAGCACATGTTAAACTGTAGATCCCGGCCAGAGTGGCCTAGTAGTGAAAAACGCGTTAAAATTAAATAACAAAAGCAATGAATTTATAAAATTCACTATTATGCATGAATTGAAATTGTCAACTATAAACAAAAACGCGATTTTATTTTGTTACATTTAAAAATTATTGGCTACATAAATATTTAAACCTATTTTTGGAATACATTTGTATAAAATAAATACTATACTATTAAAGAGGTCAAATAGGTAAAACTTTTTAGGCTTTCATAAAACCTAGCCCCTATGGGACTATTTTTTAAATAAGATGCGTGTGTTAAACCCCAGTTTATCTTATTAAACTAATAAAAGTGCACGTATTTTGGAACAATGCGCTAAACCCTTTTATGCACTTTGTAGTAGAAGTGGTTCAGTTGACCCATCTTTGGGCCCATTGGTAGGCTAGCGTTGTCCTACAATATATTCTATGACTGATGACAAAGCAGGACACTCATTCTCTAATTTTTCGTTTATAGAATCCTGGAACCGGAGTTCTTTTACATTTATAATATGTCCAGTGCTATGTTGGTGCTCAAGTACACCGGAGTGAACAATTTGTTTCTTTTCAAGCATACTTCATATTTCCTTAACTCTAGTAGATATTGAGCGTCCTGTTTCTCCTACATGCACTTTTCTATAGAAGCAAGGAATTTTATATACTCCTTCTGTTTGAAGCGATACATATCTTTCGATGATCGCAAGTATTGTCCAATCTTCTTATGTGTATTAAAGATTGTACGCATGTTGAACCGCCGAAGTAATCGTTTTATTTTGTCTGTGGTATCATATAGGTAGGGAAGAATTACACTACCTAACGGTGACTCTTTATCATCCTCCTTTCGCGTAGTTGGATTAGTAGTGGAGAGTAGAACCTTCTAATTGAACGCGTAATGTATCTCCCTTTTCCATGTTAAAGAAATCTAGTGAGTTAATAACCTAATAATAATGGGTTGTGTGCTGGATGGTGACAGGAATTTGCATTTAGCTATTTATTGGTATGCGTGTGTTTTCTATATGCAGAATGTACTAATCGACCATTCTTTAATTGAACGAATATATCTAAAAAGGGAATATTTCCATTCGATTTAATTTCCATTGTGAATTTAATATTATGCTGTTGTTGACAAAGGCGGTTCAGAATTATGAATAGATTTCCCTGTCCATGAGGACAAACAACAAAACTATCATACACATACCTTAACCAATGTTTTGGTTTTAGTGCAGCGGATATTAAATCATATCCTCAAAGGCTGTTGCATTTTCTTATTTAAACAAAACTGAATTTCTGTTGCTAAAAAATGCTTGTGGGAGTTAATTGTTTCCATGTATTTTTACAAACCATACAACCCCGTAGAGTTCTATCACGTTGTGTCGTGTCGGGTTTTTCGCATTCTTTTAAGGGTAAGTGCATCGTCTAGTTCTTACTAGAAATGATCCAGATACCGTGACCGCGATGTTTGCTATTATTATATAGAGTTTATTCGGTTGGTATATCTTGACAGAAAACAACAATGAGAGTAATATCCTGTGTACTACATTTGAGAAAGGGGATAAACAAAATGCTAGAAATGTTAAAAAAATCATTATGAAAAAAACTGCTTATTCATTTTACTTTAAATTGTGCATAAACATCAAGTATTATGTTGGAATCAACTGGTAAAATTTTAGTACGAATCCAAAATGCAGCCTGAAAAACTACTTAATGGATTATTAATTCCGTCCGTCCGTCTGTCAGTCTGTGTGTCAGTTCGCGACAAAGCTTAAATACTACTTACCCGATTGACCAAAAATTAAGGGTTATATGGGGATGGCCTGATAATATTTTGGAAAAATCCCATATGGCGGAACAATGATAAAAAACGTTTGCTAGAGTGGTGTATATTTGGGGTCAAATTCCAGAAAAAAAAAAGTATTTTTTTCAATTGTCGACGTTTCGCAACTTAATTGTTGCATCCTTAGAACACATATATAGATCTTATATCCTGCATGAAACCCATATTATCAGTACTTTTACTCCATTGTTCCGCATATGTTACCTAAATATTAAGTTTCTAAATAGTTTTCTTTAACAATCCTTTGGTTTTTATGTTAAAGTGGTGTATTAGATGGGGTTAGGATCCAGTAAAAAAACAAAAGACTATTTTTAATTAGTCGACGTTTCGCAATTTTATTGTTGCATCTTCAGAACACATGTAGATTCTATATCTAGAATGAAACCTATATTATCAGTCTTTTCATATTCCGTTTCTGCAAAATCGACCAAGTGTACGCTTATCTTTTTATTAGTAATAAGCCTAGGAAAATGATATATTCTGTATTCCGCAATTAGGGACAGAAGCTGCTTAGAATCAGTGGCGGCTCGTGAGTATATTGAAGGGTGAGGCTACATGAGGTTAATTTTGTTTAAATGTGAATAAATTTCCACGTTACCCATGAGGTATTATTCTGCGACGCGTTGACCTTTTTTTTTTAATGGAGGTCATCGCTAATGGCCCTACTAAACCATTAAAAACTAAAAAAATAAACTCTAAAAAAAGTAAATAAAAAGTAAACAAAACAAGTAAAATATGTACACCTGTCACTAAAATATAGCGGTGATTGCGATAATAAAAACATAATTTAGTTTATTAAAACTTAAAATAAATAGTTGTATGAAATAAGATAAAAAAACTACTTTTTGTACATTAAATCTATACGTCTGTCTTTTAAGGTTGCAAATTTATCTACAATTTGGTCGTAAAAGTTTTGGTCTTCACTAAGTTCTGACAGTAATTCCTGCTCTATTGACATAATTGCTAAGCCCGAAAGCCGTTCTTGTGTCATTGTGCTTCTTAGGTAGGTTTTGATCCGTTTAAGACATGAAAAATTTCGTTCGGCCGATACACTTGTTGCGGGAATAGTTAAAACTAAATTAAAAAGCTTATATGCTTCCGCAAAAATTGCTTTAAAATCTTTAAATAACAAAGCTAGACTTTTTTCGACATCTAAATTTGAAAATTGTTCATCCCTATACAATACAGAAAGCTCATTCTTTAATCTATCTCTGTCAAAAATGTTTGGATAATTTTTTAATAAATTATTTAATAAGTCGTCTGGAAAGCATTTAACATATTCCGAATATTTTGTGCAATCGACTAAAGCAAAGAAATTTAAATTATTGAAATTTTCAAACCGCGTCCCTAATTGAAGAATTATACAATCTATTATTTCGAAATATAATATTTTATATTTAGTAAAAATATCAAAGTCGCTAGAACATTGCCCTCGACGTGTGTTAGTTGGCAGAATAGTGGCTTTTTTAGCAATATTGAAAAGTTCTTTGAAATGGCCCTCGTTTCTAAATTCAATAATTCGTTGCTTGGCAAGGTTTATTTGCGAAATGCAGTAATTTATATCTAAATGCTTTAACTGTAATATTTGAAACAGTACATCAGTGCAACTAAAAATGTGTTTATAAATATGCGTTAAAAGGCAAAATTCGAAATCATTAAAATGCTTTAGAAATCCTTTTGCACCATTAATAGATTCTGTTTCAGAACTTAAGTCATTAATAATAGTTTCAAATACTATAATTAAATTGTCCCATTCATTAGCCACTAAGTTTAAAATTTTAGACCGTGTATACCATCGCGTTTCTACAGCTCGCGGAATTCTTTTACCTACTATCTGATTAAGCACAAAAGACCGTTTTGGTGATTGGTGGAAATAATTTGGTATTCCTAATAAAGTGGCAAAAAATATACGACTTTGGGTAATCAGTTTTGTTCCCTGTTGTAAAACTAGATTTAATCTGTGGGCGCAACAATGAGTAAACATAGCTAAAGGAGCAATAGATCTAACTTTTGTTTGAAGCCCATTTATTTCACCTGCCATAACACTAGCCCCAGCGTAACACTGCGCGACCAATTTATTTTTAAAGTCATAAGGCTCTAAGCTGTTTTGTATTAAATGAAAAAGGCTCTCTGCTGTTCTATTATCGCTAACGTCAAAAAATCCTAAAAATCTTTCTTTTAAAGATCCGTTGGTCACATACCTAACTGTTATCGAACACTGTGATTTTTCTGTTATATCAGTACTATCATCCGCAATTACGCCAAAAAAACAACAATCGGTGTCATTGATTTCTTTTTTTATATATTCTTGAATATAGTCATCTATGCAACCAATTAGTTCATTTTGTATAGTCTTAGATTGTCCCGTAAAAATATTACTAAATTTAGCACAATGTTCAGTAAGTTCGGCATTTCTTTTTATTAAGCATGCAAATATTTCCTTAAAATTGCCACGGTTAAAAGAATCTGTTGTTCATTATGACCTCGAAATGCCAAGTCCTGTTTATCCAAAGTAATAGTAACATCAATTAAATAATTTAATAATAAACAGTTTTTTCGAACATTTTCATTATAAACAATTTTATTAAGACTTGCATTTTCTTGTAGTGCATCCGCAATAGTCGCCCTATTTTGCTCCAGTCTTGTAAATGCTACCGAATTTTTAATATGCTCTCTTGAACTTTCATGCGATTTTACTGCTCGTGAAAAATTTTTTAAATCCGAATATCCTCCCCCTGAACTCTAATTATTTTTGACGCAACCTAATAAAATACAAGGCCAACAATATAAGCTTTCTTTATAAATACTTCCGCATAGCCACCTATAAGTTTCGTACCAAGATATTTGAAAAGTTCTTGAATATTTTTTACCTTGCCTCTTATCGTTAAATATTGCTAAAATTTTCGGCGTCGGACGGCTACCTAATATCTGTTTCTTTTCAGTTTCGCTTCTTCTTAAAAAAGGCGTTTCAATTAATGAAGCAATAATGTCGTGAATAGGATTCATTTCAAAAGCAAAAAGCAAATACAAAAAATGGAACGGTCCAACTTACCAAATCAAAACAAAACAAAAACTTACTCACGCGTATTTATTCACCTTAAAAGACAGAACGCCCTCAATCAACGATTATCGCAATCTATTTTCTATTTCTTTCTCAGCCGCACGCACCACGTAAAAAGAAGCTGTTGGAATATTTCGCTAGTCGTGTGATTTAAATAACCAATAAAAGCATATCCAAGCTACAGATTTATCGCCTCAAGAATGCAATAGAAAACGCGTGCATCGGCAATCGCCATCCCGCTCTGTCGTAATCAGGTGACTCGCCGGCATCGGCACCGGCCGTTGATAAATAGGTCAGAAGTCGAAACTTTCCAAGCTAAAATTATTTCGCCTCATTCGAGAGCATTTTCTTTAGGAATGGGTTTGCACGGTGGGTTTTTTGATGTGGTCAGAATTTATTTTCTAAAATATTTATTATGGGATTATATTTTGTTTTTTTTTTTAATGTTATTATGTTGTAAAACTGTTAAAAAGTATATTTCTAATTGGTAATAGATAAAAAGTTATATAAAAAAATTCTCTTTTCCTTTATTTTGGGGGTGAGGCGCGGCCTCAGAGGCCTACCCTGACGAGCCGCCACTGCTTAGAATATAGCAGTACTTAAAAAACATGGTCCTTTAGGAATGTTTGTCAACTTCACAATACTAAAATTTAGGATGAATAATGATAATAATAATTTAGATCCGAATTATATAGTTAAAATATTATACCCTTTTGTAATTTAGTATAGCTTAATGTGAAAATACATCTAAAAATTAAAATTTATTATTATATACATATTTTTCTACAATAAAACCTTTTAAATTACACACATACCGATAATTACCTGACATTAAAATTTGAAAATGAAACCTTAAGCTACTAGAAAATTGATTTATAATTTTATAATACCCAATAAAGATACCTCCAAGTGAATGCCGATCATCCGAAGTATCCATTACTGATGTAAAATCTTCATTATTTATTTATTGGCGGGCATAAAATAATCTGGCCTTAGGATATGAGAGTCGGTAATATATGATTGGGTTGAGTTTTGATTAATATATCCAATTTAAAATTATGTTCCCGTTCTATACTTCTTTAGCGAAATCGATTCAACATTTCTCATTGAGTTTATTTTCAAAATTAAAATCAGTATTGCTTGAATTGTCTAGTACTTAATTTTATTTTTAAAATGATTTATTTAAGATATAATGCGCATTATTATATAAAAATATATCTATATAATACCGGGTGACAATGAAATCGTTTCCCAGTCAATTATTTTTATATGGTTTGAGATCTTTTTCAAAATTGGAATATTTATATAGTTATTTAAGAAACTCATTTTAGCATAAAATATATTTTTGTAGTACTACCGGTATAGCCGGAAGAGTCAATGACCTTGAAATTTTAAATGAAATGACCCATATTTTTTCAACCTGTTAAAATCTTCGTAAAATTCCCTACAATTTGATATTTCACACCATATGTGAAATGTCAAAGGTTTCCATGGAAACTGCATTTGAAAATCTGGAAATGTTCACACTTAATTTTGTTTTCCTAGAAAACAAATGAAAACACGGTATGGCATCTGGTATGCCTTAGACTATTAAACAAGAGACATAAGAGCGTGATAGAAATACCTTTATTTTTTTCAAAATTTTAATATCGGAAAATTGATTTTTAACTGGATTTTTTGAGAAAACTCTTTGAGATAGAGGAACGAAAATTTCACTTCCCAATCTTACATTTTTACTAACTTTTTATTTTTGTACAAATTAGCTCCCAAAAGTTTTTATTTTCAAAAATCACTTATGGAACTTTTTGATTTTGCGTTATTAACAAAAATAAATTAAGCAACTGTCAAGTTTTAAACTATATAATTGTTTTCTTTAATATAAATAAAGTAGCCAGATTTTATTTTTCAAATTTTAAGTTAGTAAAAACAAAACACGGTATTGCATCTAGTATGCCTTGGACTATTAAACAATAGACATCCATAAAAATGAAAAAGATATAACCCTATTTCTTTTCAAAATTTTCATAATTTGCAAAAAATTTACACATAATAGCTAGAAACATCAAGGAAAGGTGATAACAAAACAAGAGCTAGTCATTAAAATTTTCGAAATGGCCACCATTTTCTTCGTAGCACCTTGTACATTTTTCTACAATTTTTGAGGCAATGTTTGTGCAATGTTGCTCAGGTAGCATTCTAACAGCATATCTTATTCTGTTTTCTAGATCTTCGATATTTTCTAGAGCGCTACGCTGATACACAACTTCCTTAATGTGTCCCCAATAAATAAAATCGGTAAATTCCTTTACCCGGAACTTCCCTCGTTATGAATTATTATTTTTATTGGGAAGAGTGAACTGTGATCCAAGTTAGTTCGGTACATAGTCACAGTATATATGTGTTACATATACTGTCTTCATTTTTATTGGGCGCTATTTTGTTCCATCATATTGGATTCCTATCAATATCTTTACCATTTCCTTTCTACCTATGCCACACTCGACTTTTGGGCATAAGTTAAAATAAATTCAATAAGTATTCGATATTCACATTTAATTTTTCTGCAAAATTTAAAATGAATTTTTCTGCAAAATTTAAAATGAATTGAACAAGTTTTTTTTACATTGATTTTTTAAAAATTTTAGTTGGCCGTCATTTTGTTTCGCCATCTTAAATTGAAACCCATATTATCAGTCTTTATCTACTCCGTTGGTCCGCAGATATCCTAGATATTAAGTTTCTGAATGGTTTTCATTAACGATCCTCTTGTTGTTATGTTAGAGTGGTGTATTATTTGGGATTAGGATCCAAATAATCCAGTATATAAAGGAAAGACCCTGCAAGAAGATCATTAACGAAAACCATTTAGAAATTTAATATCTGCGAACCAACGGAGTTGGTAAAGACTGATAATATGGTTATTATGCAGGATATAAAATTTATGTTTCTTGAGGATGCAACAATAAAGTTGCGAAAGTCGTCATTTTAAAAAACTTTTGTTTTTTTTACTGATAATGTGGATATCATGCAGGATACAAAAATTTATTTACCTACTCCATTGGTTCGTAGATATTTCCTGACCCCAAATAATACACCACTCTAACATAACAGGAATATCGTTAACGAAAACCATTTAGAAATTTAATATCCGCGAACCAACGGAGTTGGTAAAGCCTGATAATATGGTTATTATGCAGGATATAAAATTTGTGTTTCCTGAGGATGCAACAATAAAGTTACGAGACGTCGACAATTAAAAAAAAATTTGATTTCTTTACTGGATTCTAATTCCAAATAATACACCACTCTAACAAAACAAAAGAGGATCTTTAACAAAAACCATTTATAAATCTAATCTCTGGGAAATATCTGCCGACCAACGTAGTAGGTAAAGACTGATAATATGGGTTTCATGCAGGAGATGCAATGTATATATATATATATATATATATATATATATATATATATATATATATATATATATATATATATATATATATATATATATATATATATATATATATATATATATATATATATATATATATATATATATATATATATATATATATATATATATATATATATATATATATATATATATGTATATATATATCCTGAGGATGCAACAATAGAGTAGCGAAACGTCTACAATTTAAGAAAAGACTTTTTACTGGATCCTATCCCCAAATAATACATCACTCTAACATAAAAGCTGTCCAACGTAGTAGGTAAAGACTGAAAATATGTGATTCATGCAGGATATAGAATCTATACGTGTCCTGAGGATGCAACAATAAAGTTCCGAAACGTCGACTAATTATAAAACGTCTTTTGTTTTTATTGGGGGCGGATTCCAATCCCTAATATACCACTCTAATATAAGAACAAGAGGATCGTTAACGAAAACGATTTAGAAACTTAATATCTGGAAAATACCGGCGGAGAAACGGAATATGTAAAGACTGATAATTTGGGTTTCATTCTGGATATAGAATCTACATGTGTTCTGAAGATGCAACAATAAAATTGCGAAACGTCGACTATTTAACAATAGTCTTTTGTTTTTTTTTACTGGATCCTAACCTTCAGCTAATACACCACTTTAACATAACAACGAAAGGATTGTTAAAGAAAACTATTTAGAAACTTAATATCTGGGTAATATATGCGGAACAATGGAGTAAAAGTACTGATAATATGGGTTTCCTGCAGGATATAAGAAAGAACGAAAGCTTTCACGGCTGTGGTCAATTAAGAAATTGTTGTTCTTGGGATTAGACCGTGTCAAAATGGAATCACTTTCCGACGTTTAGCCTTCGATTGCACGAGGCATCTTCACTTCACGAGATCGGAACACTGAATGTGTTGAATTCATAAAACATATTTTTTTCGCATCTAGGGACGCTAAAATGTAAAGACATGTAAAACCTGAGAGGGTGATTTGTTCACGATTACATGCTTTTTATTTGGCCGCCATTTTGTTCGGTAACCTTGAATTAGTACCAGAATTTTACCAGTTGATCCCTATACCGCCATAAGTTATGACACACAATTTGAAATTAAACCATTAAGCAGTTTTTCAGGCTGACTTTTTAAATATTTTATTAAGCCGCCATTTTGTTCCGCCTTGTTGGATTCGTACCAAAATATTACTAGTCGATTCCAATATAATACTTGATGTTTTTTGCAAAATTTGAGATCAATTGGATAAGTAGCTTTTTAATAATATTTTTTTTGAGACTTGACTAGGCCGCTATTTTGTTTCGCCATATTGGATTTTTATCAAAATGTTACCAGGTCGGCCCCATATGACCCTTAATTTTTGACTAAAAATTGCAGTAAATCGGGTAAGTAGTCTTTAAGCTATGCCGCGAACTGACAGACTGACAGACAGACAGGCAGACCGACAGACGGACCCACGGAATTGATAAAGCATATTTGTTGGCATCTAGCGACGCTAAAACATAAATATGTGTAAAACCTGAGAGGGTGATTTTTTCACGATTACACACATTTTATTTGGCCGCCATTTTGTTCGGCCATCTCGAATTTGTACCACTATTTTACTACTTGATCTCTATACCACAATTAGTTATGGCACACACTTTGAAATCAAACTATTAAGCAGTTTCTTCAGATTGAATTTTTAAATATTTTATTATGCCGCCATTTTGTTCCGCCATGTTCGATTCATACCAAAATTTTACTACTTGATTTCAACATCATACTTGATATACTTGATAAAATGTTACCAGGCCATCCGCATATGACCCTTACTTTTTTGACCAAAATTTGAAGTCAATCGGATTTTTAGCTACGCCGCGAACAGACAGACAGACAGACCGACGGAATTGAGAAAACATGTTTTTCGTCATCTAGGGACCCTAAAACGTGAAGATCTGAAAAAATCTCGGAGAGTGATTTTTTTACGATAACAATACTTCTCTTTTACGAGGGAAGTAAAAATTTAGAGGCGTGAGGTCCGGAGACCGGGCCGGCCATCTCACTATCCCGTTCGTCCCTATCCAATGGTTTTCAAACGTGCGATTTAAATAGTCACTAACAATATAGGAATTATGGGCCGGAGCCCCTGCATCTTGATGAAAGTAATCTTGCTGAAAAATATTTAATGGAAGGCCGTTCATAGTCTTCAACTGTGATCTGTAATATTTGAGGATATTGTGCACCAGTTAATGGTTCGCGAAAAAACACTGGTCCAACAATTCTAGTACCCAAAATACCCATCCAAACATTTAGTCCAATATCGCACATTATTTCGGTTAAACATACCTAGGTTAGTGAACCTAGACTCATCACTAAATAACACTAAATTTTTGTTACTCATCTGAAGAAACCATTCACGATAATTCATTCGTCCTTCAAAGTCATTGTATCCTAGGTGCCGATGAAATTGATATTTATAAGATTTAAACCCATATTTTTTCAAGATTTTTCTAACACTTTCTCAACTTATTCCACATTCTTCAGCAATCTGAATCAAGTCGGATCAAAATTAACGGAAGCCAGTACATTAATTTCAGCTTCTTCACTTATAATGAAATATTCTTGCTCGTTGATATTGGGCCTTTCGCCCTTTTTAAAGTATTGTACCAACCATGGAAAATATTTATCACTCGGTTGAACACAGTCTGGATATCTTTGTTGATAAAGTCTTTTGGCTTCTCTTCTATTTTGGTTGCACTCGCCAAAAATCAATAGCATATCAACTTGACGGTTACCATCAAATTTATTATACTGCACTTTTCTTATATTTTTAAATAAGGGCAAAATTATTTATGCACTACAAAAAGGGAAGAAATGTTTAAGTGACAGAAGATTTTCTTTAAACAAATGCCACAACACCATACAAAGATGGATACCTATCCATGGCCTTATGAATATTATTTCGTTGGAACCTGTCCATAGATGTTATCATTGCTTTGGAGAAATGTAATGTGTTGTTTTCGACAATATTTTGATGTGGTTTTTGTTAAAATAGGTATGTTGTAGGTTGTAGGTATTTAACGCTAGAAAAACAGGAACAAAAAAAAGTTAAAATTTGAAAAATAAAATCTGCCTAATTTATTTGTATTAATAAAAATTATGGGGTGGTATAATACTTTTTTTGAAAAGTTAATTAATTTATTTTTGTTTGTTAATAACGTAAAATCTAAAAGTTCCTTAGGTAATTTTTGAAAATACAAATATTTGAGAGCTAATTTGTATAAAAATAAAAAGTTAGTAAAAAAGTAAGATTATAAAGTGAAATTTTCGATTCTCTATCTCAAAACATCCAGTTAAAAATCAATGTTTCAGTTAATCGCACGGATCTGGATATTAGACAGACGAGACAAAACGAACTTAAGGTAATATCTAGTGCTTTAAAGAAAAATGGTTATACAAATCGCGCCATAGAGAAAGCTATGAATGCACAGGTTTCCCGAACAACGAACAACAAAAATTATGAACCGGGAAAGCAACGAGTAGTCTTACCATATGTAAAAGGCACAGCAGACAGAATCGGAAGAATTCTTAGGAAACACAACATACAAATAATATACAAGCCACAAACAACTATAGGTAAACTACTCGGAAACCCAAAAGATAAAATCAAACTGGAAAACCATGGAGTATACAGTATTCCGTGCTAGGACTGTGAAAAGTTGTACGTGGGGCAAACTAACAGGCGAATACCAGCAAGAGTGTAAGAGCATAAACATCAGAAATAAACAAACAACCTCACCTTTATACCTACATCATCAGGAAACCGGCCATAAAATAAATTTCGATGGGTGTAGGGAGATTGCCGATATAGAACATTATAAGACCAGAATAATCCGAGAAGCCACAGAAATTGAAAAACAAGGTGATTTGAATAAAAGGGACGAATCATTAAAACTACCAACAGTATGGAACACAATAATCGACAAATCTAAAATCGCAACTCAAGCGCAATTAGCGCAACAACAACAGCACCATCCAGAAAACATAAATAACGAACAACGCCTGCGCAGATATAACCTTCGGCCCCGAGTGGGGGTATAAAAGGAAGTGTCGCAGTCACCAACACTTCAGTCTCTATTCGGACGCGAGCAAGAAAGCTTCGAAAATGCCAAATGTGATTTTGGCGAAACGTCAGCAAAACTGTTATTTTCAGAACGACAGTAGTAAACGGATGTACACCCGGAATGAAAACACATTGTATTTTTCCATCCATGAAGGAATAAAAATCAACATCTTAATCTTATCTTAATTCAAAATAGCTATCCAAATTAATCCAATCCAAAAATTAATTAACTCTATATTTAATTCTAGATTGCATAAAATAAACAGCCCAAATCAAATTATACCAACCGAAAAAAATACAGATAAAAATAAGTTTCTATCAATCCCATACGTACAAGGCCTTTCAGAAAATATAAAAACTATTTTTGATAAACATAATATAACCGTATGCCACAAAAGTTACAACACCTTCCAAAAAATTTTTTAGTTCTCTCAAAACCCCAACTCCAACCAATCAAAAAACACACACCATATATAAAATACCTTGTTAAGACTGTCCTGGAGTATACATCGGTCAGACTACACAATACCTCAAAAATCGCTTAAATGGGCATAAATATGATAAAAAAATACAACTTCATTAACAAAACATGAGAATGAAACATCCCATAAATTTAATTATAAGGACACACAAATCTTAAAAACTGAAATAAATCAGAAAAAAAGGGAATTCTTGGAAATGATGTACATTAAAAAACACGAAAATTCAATTAATGACAAAACGGAAATTAAAAACTTAAACCAAATATATTACAACGTAATAAAATAACTGCATATATTCTGCAATTTTCTCGTAAATCTAAATTTAAATTTTAAAATTAAATGGCAATTTTGCAAAAATAAAAAAATTGTTCAATTTTCTACATTTTATCTTAAATGAAATAATAATAGGTAGACTAATTACATAAATATAAAATAAATGCGCTCGTTCTACATACCAAAATAATAACAATATAAAACACCTTGTTTTTTAACCCAATAAAAACAATATATATGACGAGCAACAGCAGCAAAACGAATTTTAATTTCAGTCAGTCAGTAGTTTTAAGTATGTATATACTGTATTTTCACATATATGTAGAACAAATTTTAAGTGTATATGTCCCATTTGTGAATGGATTAAAAAAATTTACCTTCTTAGGTGAGTTATAGTTATACATCCAATTTGAACGTTTTGTTTTAAAAATAAAAAAAAAGTAATATTAATTAGGTTATACGTGTTTATTAAATTTCTGTATATATGTATATATCTGTGCAGGGGTGTACTTATGTATGGATGTATATGTATATAAAAGAACATTTGTATCCTCTTACACAAAACAAAAAAAAAGAAAAAGGTAGACATGTTTATAAGTAAGAATCCAAAACAGCATTGTTTGTTAGTTTTAGTGACCTGTATTAGAATCCACTGATGAAGGCATGTTGCCGAAACGTTTGGGAAAAAAAGAAAAAAAAAACAAATTAAAATGATTTCCGAAGAATAAACAAGTTTTATTTTTCAAAAAGATAATTCAGACCAAAACCCCAAGAAAATCTCCTAAGAATATAAATCAATTGGTCCAGAAACTCCATATAATATATATATATATATATATATATATATATATATATATATATATATATATATATATATATATATATTTTATATATGTGTTACATATACATTTTTAGATTCCTACCAATATTTTACCAGTTTCTTGCTACCTATGCCACACTTGAGTTTTGGGCATAATTTAAAATAAATTCAATAGGCAGCTTTTATATTAACACGTTTAGTTTTTCTGCAATATTTGGCCGTCATTTTGTTTCTCCATCTTAAATTAGTACCACAAATTTACCAGTTTATCTCTATACCACACTTAATTCTTCCACAAAAACTGAAATTAATTTAATAAGTAGTACTTTTGCTAGGCTGATTTTTTAAATATTTTATTAGGCCGCTATTTGCTATTGATATGGATTCATATCAAAATATTACCAAGCCATTCCTATATAACATTTGATTTTTGTGCAAATATTAAGGTAAATTAGTTAAGTTTTTTAGTAATAATTTTTTTAACATTGTTCCGCCGTAGCCATTAGAACAATATTTTATTATGTATCTATAGGATAATAGATAGTGTGTACGGCTACTGAGCGCAAGACTACATACTGGGTAAGATCAGTGGTGTTAGCTCATGGAAAACAATGGGAAACAACAATAAGTATAAATAGACCATCCGCCCCCATTTTCAACATGCATCCCTCATTGAAAAATGTCCCCCAAAACGTATTCCATTGTTTTTCTTTGAAGTCCATGTTTTCTAATGAAAACCAAAGAGCTAAAAATTCTAACGAAAGTTCAGAAGACATAGCCTTTTTCCCTTTGGTTGTTGTTACCTTAGTATAGAAGAGATAGATGACCTTTTTAGGCATGAGTTGTTTTTGGTTCGTAATATATTTTATTTTATTATTTTCCCCTATTGACTTCCATGAAATCTTGTTATCTCCATTTGCCTTTCAAAAATCTGGCCATTTTAGATAAATATTATGGCTAGTAATATAAATATATAAGCTTCATCCACCGAAAACATTTTTAGAGAGCATATGCATAGTACAACACATCACCAAAGTCTGATACGAGTACAGCACTTGTAGAATGAAGATTTTTTGCTACTGGTTACCAGTATAAAAAAGTATATAGTTTCGTGCACTCCAGAAAGCTTATTTACTCAAGCGAAAGTATGGCGAATTTTAAAATGATAAAATAAAGTTTATTCGTCTACTAAAAAATACCAGTTTCGATCCTTAACTATATAGGAAACGCGAATGAAAGGATGTAGCCATTGCATTATAATGTTAAAACTTTATGCAATTTAACCATTATATTAAAACTTTCACAAAACTGATAACTATTTTTTTATCTTTAAATTAGCACCTCCGCATCAATTAGGTACTGGTTTTCAATTTGTGTTTGAGGCCTGATTTATCTAGCTTTTGATTAACCTATTAGTAAATGTAATACTCCCTATTGTACGAAATCTGTTGTTTTGCCATAAACATTGAAATTAATTTAACTGACTATAAGGTTCAAGAACTTTAGTTTATTTTAAAACTTTTGCAAACAGGAGTAGATTGTTTAACTTAAACTAGAAGTAGTGTTTGCTAAAATCAAGTGTGTTCACTGTATTCTAGCACAAAATGTCGCAGGGGCAACTTCTGCCTTTTTATACTCGTTTCCTTATTTTTGAAACCAGAAGTTTCAAGTTCCAAATTGCTAGTTCCAAAAGAAGTTCGATAGTTGAGTCTCCTTTCCTACTCTTGACAGTTAAGATAACTTTCTGACTACAAACACTAAAATCATTTTTAAGAAGAAAAATGCTTATTAAATCTAATATAAAACCTCATTAATGGGCTAAGTTTATTATAACAAGTTCTTCAATTATACCTTCAAATGATAATCATATAAATCCGGAACTCCAATAATAAAATAGGGATAAGAAGTGCCACCTGTGTAAAGCATCAGATCATACAGCATGGGTAGGTCTTAAGGCATAGTGGATGAAAAAGACTAATGATAATTTCAACATTTTACATATTTCTATATTAGATAAATTGTTGGTACATTTTTCTTATAAAAGTGGTTTGATTAGTGGATTTTGAAAGAGGTGCCAACATTTAGACAACGAAAGAAGCGATGTGTCAGGTTTCACAACTGGTTTATCGCATCTGTCTTTATAATTCATGCATTTCGAAAGAAATAGCATGGGTATTTTATAGCTTTCGGTATGGTAACTTACTTAATCTAGTTATTCTGTAGATTTTTAGATAAATTGTCATATTCTGCCCTGTAATTGGATACTCTCCACATCTATTGTACTGTGCTGTATAAAAAAATTAAAATTAAAAACGCTTCGAAGTTTATCGCTGTAATAAAAAAATATAAAAATTTTTAGTTACACTTTTAACGGTGTAATTTTCATAGAATTTTAAACAAATTTAATCGTTCCAGTACATTGACATTTAATCTCAATTCTCATTTTCTTAACTTACGTGGGTGGCCTCAAGTGTGTTGATAATTCAGTTTTCGTGATTGTGTGGTCATTTATTCGTCGAAATGTCTGGAAGTGTCGTGACCGCTGTTTGATCCAACAGGCCATCACAGATACATTTACATAACGAAATAGTATAATGCGCAACCAATCACAAGCAATATGCCAGCTGCCATATTTGTCATCTTTATTTAACATAAGCATTTTCTACAAGAAGGAATTCCTACCCTGTACGCTATATATTGTGCAAATTCGGTTCTGATCAAAACGTTTTTTTTATATATATAAATACCGGTAGACTTTAGGGTCTTGATCCAATTTTCACTTTTTTTCTTCTTTTACTTCCTTCATAAAATGGAAGTATTGTAATCGTGAAAAAATAACCCTTCGAGATTTTTTCAGATCTCTACTAGTCCCTAGATGACGAAAAACATGTTTTCTCGATTCTGTCGGTCTGTCTGTTCGTAGCATAGCTAAAAAACTACTTACCCAATTGACTTCAAATTTGGGTAAAAAATTAAGGGTCATATGGGGATGACCTGGTAATATATTTTTAAAAATCCAATACGGCAAAACAAAATGGCTGCCTAGTGAAATACTAAAACAATTATTACTAAGAAAATGCTTATCCAATTTATGTCAACTTTTGAACAAAATGGCGGTTTAATAAACTATTTAAACATTCAGCCTGAAAAAACTACTCAATGTACTGATTTCAAATTGTGTGCCATAACTAGTTGTAGTATAGGGGATGAACTAGTAAAACTGTGGTATTAATTCAAGATAGCAGAACAAAATGGCGGCCAAACACAATGTTTGTAATCGTGAAAAAATCACCATCTCAGGTTTTACATATCTTCGCGTTTTTGCGTCCCTAGATGCCAAAATGTTTTATCAAGTTCGACGGTCCGTCTGTCGGTTTGTCTGTGTGTCTGTCTGTCAGTTCGCATTATATCTTAAAAACTACTTACCAGATTGACTATATATATATATATATAGATTCTTCGATAGATAGATTCCTACCAATGTTTTACCAGTTTTTTGCTACCTATGCCACACTTGACTTTTGGGCATAATTTAAAATAAATTCAATAGGCATATATATATATATATATATATATATATATATATATATATATATATATATATACGTCAATCTGGTGTGTAGTTTTTAAGCTATACCGCGAACTGACAGACATAAAATATATTTTTTAGCATCTAGGGACGCCAAAACGCGAAGCTATGTAAAACCTGAGATGGTGATTTTTTCACGATTACAAAAATTTTATTTGGCCGCCATTTTGTTCTGCTATCTTGAATTAATACCACAGTTTTACTGGTTCATCCCTATACTACAGTTAGTTATGGCACACAATTTGAAATCAGGACATTAAGTAGTTTTTTCAGGCTGAATGTTTAAATATTTTATTAAACCTCCATTTTAGATTCATACTAAAATTTCACCAGTTGATTCCTACATAATACTTAATTTTTGTGCAAAAGTTGAGATAAAGTGGATAGACATTTTCTTAGTAATAATTGTTTCAACATTTCACTAGGCCGCCATTTTGTTTGGTAATATGACGCTTAATTTTTGACCGAAATCTGAAGTCAATCGGTTAAGTAGTTTTTTAGCTATGCTACGAACAGACAGACCGACAGATAAACAGAGAGACCGACGGAATCGAGAAAACATGTTTTTCGTCATCTAGGGATTCTGAAAGGTAGAGATCTGAAAAATCTCGGAGGGTGTTTTTTTATGAGGGAAGTAAAAGAAGGAAAAAAAATGGAAATTGGATCAAGACCCTACAATCTACCTGTATATTATATATATATATATATATATATATATATATATATATATATATATATATATATATATATATATATATATAAAAAAGACGTTTTTGATCACAACCGGATTTGCACAATATATAGCGTACAGCGCAGGAATCCCTTCTTGTAGAAAATGATGAAAAATATGGCAGCTGGCATATTGCTTGTGATTGGTTACGCATTACACTATTTCGTTATGTAAACGAATTTCTACGAATAAATGCCTACACAATCACGAAAATTGAATTATCAACACACTTGAGGCCACCCACGTAAGTTAAGAAAATGGGATTTGAGATTAAATTGACAATGTACTGGAACGACTAAATTTGTTTAAAATTTTATGAAAATTACACCGTTAAAAGTGTAACTAAAAATGTTTATGTTTTTTTATTACAGCGATAAACTTCGAAGCGTTTTTAATTTTATATATAGCACAGCCCAATAGATGTGGAGAGTATCCAATTACAGGGCAGAATATTACAATGTATCTAAAAATCTACAGAATAACTAAATTAAGTAAGTTACCATACCGAAACCTTTAATATACCCATGCTATTTCTATCAAAATACATGAATTATAAAGACAGATGCGGTCGACCAGTTGTGAAACCTGACATATCGCTTCTTTCTTTGTCTAAATGTTGGCACCTCTTTGAAAATCAACTAATTAAACCACTTTTATAAGAAAAATGTACCAACAATTTATTTAATATAGAAATAGGTAAAATGTTGAAATTATCATTAGTCTTTTTCATCCACTACCCTATGCTGTATTATCTTGATGCTTTACACAGCTGGTACTTCTTATCGCTATTTTATTATTGGAGTTCGTGATTTATATGGTTATCATTTAAAATTGTAATTGAAGAACTTGTTCTAATAAATTCAGCCCATTAATGAGGTTTTATATTAAATGTACTAAGTATTTTTCTTCTTAAAATTGATTTTAGTGTTTGTGGTAAGAAAGTTATCTTAACTGTCAAGAGTAGGAAAGGAGACTCAACTATCGAACTTCTTTTGGAACTAGCAATTTGGAACAATGTAAATACTCACGATTTATCTCATCTACCAATGCTCGGTGTAAAATTTAATTGTTCAAAAAAGCGCTTCTAACACACCGCCAATAAAAATCGCTTCAGTCTTATAGTACGTTTATAAGAGTTTGAGAATATTTCGATAAGTTGCAACACCGCAGCATCGTGTAGTTTTTGAAGTCTTTGTGCTTGAAACTTCTGGTTTCAAAAATACGGAAAGCAAGTATAAAAAGGCAGAAGTTACCCCTGCGACATTTTGTGCTAGAATATAGTAAACACCGTCGATTTTCGCAAACACTACTTCTAGTTTAAGTTAAAAAATCTGCTCCTATTTGCAAAGGTTTTAAAATAAACTAAAGTTCTTGAACTTTATAGTCAGTTATATTAATTTCAATGTTTATGGCAAAACAACAGACCTCGTAAAATGGGGAAAGTATTACATTTACTAATAGGTTAATCAAAGGCTAGATAAATCAGGCCTCAAACACAAATTGAAAACCAGTACCTAATTGATGCGGAGGTGCTAATTTAAAGATAAAAAAATAGTTATCAGTTTAGTGAAAGTTTTACTATAATGGTTAAATTGCATAAAGCTTTAACATTATAATGCAATGGCTACATCCTTTCATTCGTGTTTCCTATATAGTTAAGCATCGAAACTTTTTTTTTTAGTAGACGAATAAACTTTATTTTATCATTTTAAAATTTGCCATAATTTCGCTTGTTAGTAAATAAGCTTTCTGGAGTGCACAAAACTATATATTTTTTATACTGGTAACGAGTAGCAAAAATCTTTATTCTACAAGTGCTGTACTCGTATCAGACTTTGGCGATGTGTTGTACTATGCATATGCTCTCTAGAAATGTTTTCAGTGGATGAAGCTTATATAGTTTATTAGTACATCCCAATGGTACCACTTGAGTGGTATTACTAGCCCAATCTAAAATGACCAGATTTCTGAAAGGCAAATGGAGGAAAATAACAAGATTTCATGGAAGTCAATAGGGGAAAATAATAAAATATATTACGAACCATAAACAGCTGATGCCAAAAAAGGTCACCTATCTCTTTTGTACTAAGGAAACAACAACCAAAGGGAAAAAGGCCATGTCTTTTGTACTTTCGTTAATATTTTTAGCTCTTTGGTTTTCATTAAAAAAACCAGGACTTCAAAGAAAAACAATGAAAGACGCTTTGGGGGACATTTTTCAATGGGGGACGCATGTTGAAAATGGGAAAGATGGTCAGTTTATACTTATTGTTGTTTCCCAATGTTTTCCATGAGCTAACACCGGTGACCGTACCCAGGATAGAGTCTAGCGTTCACTAGCTGCACACACTATGTATTATCCTATAGGTACATAATAAAATATTGTTCTAACCATTTTTTTTATTTGATATTAGCTACTTTGCAATGGAGCGTAATCGTCAAAATATGTAAAATATTTTTACATTTATAACATTGCCTTTTAGCGACATTTTAAAGTTTTCCTTGTAATGTACTAATTACAGCAATTTTATTACAAAATAATCCATTAATAAAACCAATAAAAACGTTTATTTTACACACAAACATTATCTTAACAACCAAAACAAATTAGAGAAGCAGTTGTTGCTTTTTATGGTCGTAAATAAATATGGCGTCTTGGTATGCAGTATCGTAATGGGCGACATGGTTGGGCACATATTTATCCTCTTTAATAATTATTTCAAAAATTTTTGTTTTCTTCGCCAATAGAAGCAACCAAGCAAAGAAACATTATATACAAAAGCAAAAAATGAAAAAAAAATACATAGGCGACTGTTTAGGTATATCTGAGTACGAAAAATAAACCTGAAAGGAATATAGAGATTCTAGGACCAAGTGACCGAAAACTATACTTTTTTTTGAACATCATAAGTCACAAAACGTATGTAATTATAGGAAGTCACATAACCTATTATCATGCGGTACAGTTGTTCTTAATTTAACATGTGAATGATATAAAGGGCAAACCAACGGGGGAAATAGTTATAAAAAAAATAACTCCTATTATTTTTCAGCGTTAGCTATACCTATAAAAAACATATTTTTTAGTGAAAATTATGCATCCAACAATAATAAATGATATTAAAAATAATTAAAAAGAAAATTCTGTAGAAAACAATACAAGGTATATGATATGTACTTAGATTAAGTATCTACTCTAAGGATATGTTTGAAACTCACATTTCAAAATAGTATAAAAAGAAGTTAAAGTGAAAATTGTTGATTGGATATTTTATTATAATTTGCAAAAAAATGTACCTTGAGAAGAGTTGAAAACAGAAAAGTGAATTACGTAAATATGTGGTTTAAACTTCTTCGTTAAAATAATTCATGAATGATCATCGTGGATATTTAAGACAAGGAAATGTTAAGTCTAAATGTAAGCTTAATACAGACTTTTAAGCTTGTGGGAGAGACAAAAAAACAAAGCTAAAAAAGTATAAATCTTTACAAGCATTTATAATGATCCTACTGACCAAAAAATCGGTAAATTTTCTTTACCCGGAACTTTTCGTAATGAATATTTTCTTTTTGTAAGAACAGTGAACTGTGGCCCAATTTAGTTCAGCACATAGTCATTTAATAAAATATATATATTGTCTTTTCAATCATTTTTATTGGTCGCCATTTGGTTCCACTCTATTTGATTCGAACCAATATTTTACCATTTTTTACCCATGCCACACTTGATGTTTGAGCATAATTTAAAATAAATTGAGCAAGTAGTTTTCTACACTGATTTTTTAAACATTGCAATATACCGCCATTTTGTTCCATCATGTTGAATGCGTTCCAAAATTCTACAAGTGTAGCCCTATATCACATCTAATATTTGAGCAAAATTTGAAATTAATTGAATAAGTTTTTTTACGTTGATATTTTAAACATTTTATTTAGCCGCCATTTAATTCTTTCGTCTTCAATTCCTACCACAATTGTACCAGTTTAACTCTATATTACACTTAATTCTGGGACAAAATTTGAAATTAATCTAATAAATAGTTTTTTCAGTCTGATCTTTTATATATTTTATTAGGCCGTCATTTTGTTTTGGCATCTTGGATTCGTTCCAAAATGTTACTAGTTCATGCCCATGTAATACTCGGTTTCTGTGCAAAATTTGAGATAAATTGGGTATTTGGTTTTTTTTAGTTATATATTTTTTTTCAATTTCACTAGGCCGCCAATTTGTTTCACTATGTTGAATTTTTACCAACATTTTACCTTTAGTGCGGTGCGGTGGTGACTACGAACCTCGGACGATAATCAAAGTAAAGCATTGCCGCACGGCTATTACTTGGATGGGTAACCACACGGAGAAAACCGTGCTCCGGCTAGACACGGGCTGCTAACAATAAGTAGTAGTTGTTCTAAATGCAATAACGACTGTGGCAGTACTACCGCGTTCGATATTTGGAGAATGTTGATGGAAACTTTGACTCCGCGCCCGCAGGGCATCGGTCACCAAAAAAGGCCACCGCGCTTTAATGTAAGGGGGGGGGGGGCATTATTTTTAGGCCTCAGGCATTCATGACCCCTACTTATCGTCCAAAATTTAAAGTCAATCGGGTAAGTAGTTTTGTAGCTATGCTTTAAATTAACAGACTGACATACCGGCAAACATACCGACGAAATTGACAAAAAATGTTCTTTTGGCATCAAGGAACCCTAAAATATGAAGATCTCTAAAATTCTGGAAGGGTGATTCGCGTTTGAAAACATTTTATCTGGCTGCCATTGTGTTCCGCCATGTTGAACCCGTACCACAATTTTATTTTTTCAGGCTGATTTTTTAAACATTTTATTAAGCCGCCATTTTGTTTCGTCATATCGAATTCTTACCAAAATGTTACCAGGTTATCTCCATAAGACCCCTAATTTTTTACTACAATTTGAGGTCAATACATTTTGATTAAAAACGAGGGTTTTATACCTATTTGAAAAAACATTACTTATTTCAATCTGTATAAAAGCATTTTTAAGACTTAAATGTGTTTTTATTTCTAGTTAGTTTCAAGAATATACTCTAATAACTGAACACAGTGAATACATCAATATAATAATAGTAAATAAAGTAATAAAAGAATTATACAATTATACCTAGGTTTGACAAGTTAAGACAAATTTCTAAACAAGTTTTTTTTCTGTTTTTAACAAAAACACACGTTTTGTTTAAAATGTTTGATTTATTTTGTATTCAGTTATACATCAGTAGTAAACACGTAATTCCTCTGGTTTCTCATAAATTACATCCTAATCTACTTTTTCAGGCTAATAATTAAGGCTAATTAGGTTACTACGGTCCTGGCTTGATAAATCGTTCAGGGGAATTTTAAAAATGTTCTTTCATTTTCGTTCTGTGTACATTGCGAGGTGTACCGTAAATCAAAATAAGGAAACGCTTTAGTTTTAGTCTACTTTATCTTTCAACGGCAAATAAACAAGATGTGTTAATGATAATATTAGACAAAACTGCAGCCAGCTTTTATTACTATTATAGATGGAATTTAGTTAAGGCAGGGGATTCCAATATTACATAATTTTGGTTAGTTAAAATATTAGTTACTAGATAACATAAGTAGTATTTATTTTATAGTTGTTTACTATAAAAGTTTTGTTATTTGGAGTCAAAAGGAACTCCAACGATTTATAAGATAGTTTCGCTTAAGTGCTGTAGTCGTATTCAACCACTGACAACATTTTGAACTTAGCCGTGGTGTTCTTTTAGGAGATATTTTCCCAAGTATATGGAGCTAAACTTTATCCAGGATCCAAACTGCATTTTTAAGACGTCTTACTATGCATATTTTTGATCATCCAAATATCGTAACCGGGAGATTTGTGCACAGTAGGAGGGACGCACTCTCAATTATGCCATGGTTGACACTGTTAAGACATACGAGATATAATTGCAGAAACAATGGCTCTTTAGTTCGTTATATGTAATATGAATATTTAGCCGGAAAGAATATCTTGCGAACTGTACCTACTATTATATTTAAGTTTTTATGTAAAAAACAGGTACTTACATTTATAAATCATATTCAATAATTCATGTGTAATAATTTTGAAAATATAAAAGAATGGAAACAAATATCACAGAAGCAGTAATTTTTGGAAAATATCCACAATACTTAACTTCTGATCTAAACGCATTTTTTGTTTCGATAAAAAAATGTCTACTTTTTTTTAAATATTTGAATTTAACTGAAAATTTTGGAATGCGGAGTATCTTTCAGATACAGCTATGGGTTAAAGGGGGCAGCTTTAAACAGCGAACTTTTATAAGAAAAGATACATTAAATGCAGTGGTTCATAGTCTCAGCGACTTTTTCAGTGGGAAAAAAGTGCGAAAGATTCACTGGTAGTATGTACATTAGAAAAATATAACGGTAGATTATACTAGGATACAGACGATGATCGTTATTGTACCATAGAGGAACAGCATAGAATATGTTATCCAATACGCACAAGTTGTCTATGTACAAACAAATTGATTTCCGCTTTGGGCAAACATGCATTAATGACAATTAGCAATAAACCAGTAACTTTATAATCAAAATATGTATCAGTTTAATTTATAGGCATACAAAAATAACGTAAGTGAATTGCAATTATTATAATAATTATAATTATTAATTATAATGGATTTTTATATCTTTTTAATGTACAAGAAAAATAAAATGTAAAGTCAATCGGGTAAGTAGATTTGCAGCTTTGGCTCAAACTGACAGACAGATAGACAAACCGACTACATTTTATCGAAATATACAAGAAAAATAAAAACCGAAAACCATCTTCGATTAATTTAACATCAAATTAAGATGAAACTGCAAGACACTATGGACAGAAAATACGAAACGAAGGCAATGTTATAATTCAATTGAGCTCTTAGATGGTGAAGACAATAACCGACTTCAGGCTTACCTAGAAAGCTTTATATATGTTTACAAAAAATAGTTTTTTTTAAGACATCACTATAATAATATTATTTTAAGGTTATATCGACTCATTAATGTACTGTATCAGTGGGCGAACTCGGCCAATTTGTTGCTTTTTCAGACAATTGAAATTATTAAAAAAACAAAAAAACCTGACTAAGTTAGTATATTAACATATAGAAAGAAGCTTGAAAACATATTAACATAAGTGACACTTTATTTTATGTAGGTACCCGTATCCCGTATGAAGTAAAAAATAAAAATAAAAGTACATCTGAATTCTCCATATACCGAAGAAAGATTCTTTTTCGATATCATGTTCGCACCACTAACCTATTTATTGTTTTTATTATAATTATGTTTATTGGGCTTATATATATATATATATATATATATATATATATATATATATATATATATATATACAGATGATTTTTTTTACTCAAATTCCTGGTAATAGAATTATATATCACAACTTACTTGGTTTTTATATAAATAATAATGTTCATTTGGCTAAATGTTTTTCATTTAAGAGAGTTGAGGAGAATTTAGTTTCCATATTTGTTCTGAGATTAAAATGTAAAGCTTGCTCTTTCGAAAATATAAATTCAACCCTAATAATTTTATGTTGGCCATTCCGTAATAAATAAAATAAATTCTTATTTATCCAAGTCATCACATTTTCCAAAACGTGGAAGTCAGCATTCGTACATCCCTTACCAAAAATAATCGATACTACTACACTATCAAATATCCTTGAACAAATAATGCAAATTCAAATACACAGGGGCACAAAATAGCATATTCTTCTTTAAAAATGCTATACCCTAAAGCATTACCTTAGCCAAAATAAAAAAAAACTTTATGCGAATCGTTAGTTTTAATTTTTGCAACAATATTTGTGGTTCGTTTCTAGACTCAATTGCAAAATGCAAAATTCATGTAAATAATTACGAAATTGTAGTGGCGGATACATGGTTGAAAACTATTTTTTGAGTTTTTCGCCTTAAACAAAATTTGAAATTAAAATCTTTACCTGATATGATCAATAGGCAATCTCTGACAATCATTGACATTTTGTCAGAGAAGAGCCATTCTGTTTATATTTCTGATATTAAACATAAGACATATTCTGCTTTTAGTTTTTTATTTGTAGATTTGCTGAAGACGGTGGTAGACTTTCCCCCGAAATGTCCAGAAAACAAACATTTTTCGTTCCTCAGGTACCTTCATAGTGGACCCAGAACTTAAAACTGCCTATTGATCTTATCAGGTAAGTAATTTCTTGTATAAAAATAGTTTTAAAATTCATGTATTCGCTTCATTTGTGGTGTTAAACGAAATATTTAAGTATCTCATAAACTAACTGAGCTTGCCTGGCTTAACATATATAACAGGCGTATTTTTCATTCACTTTGTTTTCTCATAAAATAATTAAATACAAATCCCGTCCATACTTACACGCTAAAGTCACATACCGAACAGACGCAAACAATATTAATATTCGCAAAAAAATACATTTTGACAATTTGTACACATAACAAAGAACTATTCAACAAATCATCCTCATATAATCTATCATGTCTAAGCTTAGTCACTTACTTTTCCTTGTCAGTTCGTTCTGTAGTAAATGGCAAAAAAATCAATGTAATAACAATAATCTAAAAGAGTTAATATAAAATATTTATTACAAACAACCAATGAAATATATCTTTACCTTTCCTATTTTCATTAATTTCTTAGTTCCCCTCCTTAAAACCCTTCTTTTTCCTTCTTGTGCTCGAGTTTTCACTAGCTTAAATAATATAGGTAACACATACAATTTATAAACAAGATTATTTAGGATCATTCCAACTTTTACAACTAATTATTCCATATTTTAATTGTATAAAGAGCATTTCCTGATTATACAAACATAGTGATACATGTCAGAATACTCAATAATAAATGGGTATGGCACAACTAATTATAGTCTTCTTTACTAACAATTCATCATAGGTTCAGGATTGCATGCACGTTTGCAGAACCTATTCATCAATGTCTTTTGTTCAACTAGTTGGTTAAAAAATCACAGAAACTAAGTGATTCAAATGATTAGAAAATTAATAAATTTAGACCTGTTACCCATAATTAAGATGACTGAAAAAGAAGAATTAAGATAACTGGGTTAAAATATATTAGTTATAAACATAAATGGTGAAAGAAAAGCATCTTTTTTATGTAGCAAATATAAAGTATAATTTTTGGTAAAAATTTTTTTCGTTCCAATGATAATTATTTGCAATGCAACAGACAAAAACTGGTAATGACTAAATTTATATCGCCGTTTTCAAGTCGTCTTCTAAGTGAGGCCAACTTTGAATTAACTTGTTTATATCGTAGGCTTGAATGGTAGCCTGATGGCTAAATAGTAGCCATTAGACTAACGTTTTAATAAGATTGGAATTAACTAAGATATTCAAGTTCATTTTTGCCAGCAAATGAACAAAACAAATACAAAACGAAAAGTTTAAAATTGTGACACTTGGCAATAATGAATTGGCAAAATACTTCAAGTTGGAACCAAATCGGATCAGCTGATTCTAAGCTGGCTTTAAACATTTGTTACAAAAGGTAGCGGCTTGGTTTAAGTCGCAGAAAAAGATTCGAAATGGTGCTATTTTTAATTCATTTTTCAATATGCTTACTCTGGACCACTCTGATATTACATTGGATATTTTTTGAAAATTTCAACCAAATCGGTCAAACCATCACGAAGTCTGCTAACAAGCAAAGTTGGGATCCTTTTATGCTGTTTTTGTTTTCCACTTGTTGAATTGTCTTTTAAGAGTAAAAACAATTCCTATAATTCTAACAATTGTTCAGTCTTAGATTTAAAGCCTAAAAGAAAAATCACAGTAGTGTAGCAAACAACATTCAAATCAGTTGTTTGCTACTTCCAATACTTAAGTAAATTCTATCTGGAGGAACATACAACAATGTCAGGTCATTGGATTAATATTTACTTTTGTTTCTATTAATTATAAATTACCTATTTTTGTTCTTAACATCTGCAGATGATATCGGAGATGCAATAACAGCGAGAAGCGAAACAGACTAAATTACTGAGATTTTTAGCATCATTTGGTGATTTTTATTATTAGCATTATATCAGCACAAACTGAAATATGAAGGTGGTACATTCCCCCAAAATGTGGGAATTTTCAACCTGGGTGGTATTTTCCCCCATCATGTAGGAAATTTCAACCTGTAGTTGGTGAATTAAAGGCTTTGTTATTTTTTATATCTATTACGGCATATTTCTCATATCTCCGTTTTCCCTAATTTTCTGTTACTTGTTCTTGACATAATTATTACCGTGTAGTTTCCGAAAATCTACCCATCAGCACGAATCTTTTTAAAATTTACAATCACAACGATTCATCTTTCCGCCTGATATTCTCAACTGCCGGTCTCTTGCACATTCCTTTTTTGGCATCGAATCGACATCTCAGACAACAATAACAATTGTGTTAGAAAGTGCGTTAATATATTAAAAAAGGCTAATTCCCCTAGAAAAGTCGACAACAGTCGTAAAATTAAGAAACTTAAAAGGCAATTGCGTGAAATGCAATAACAATTAAATAAAATTCAGTGATTCATCTTATTCTTCCTATTGTTCAACACAATATTCTTCAGGTAGGTTTTTCTTATATATATTATTACATATACCAAATCGTTTCATATTAAATTTAACAATAGATCTTAAAGATGCATACTTTTTAGTAGCGATAAAGAAAAAATACAAAAAATATTTTTATAGATTTAAATTCATTGATTGCTTACATCAATTTAAGTGTTTATCGTTCGGTCTTAACAGCTCCGTATATATTTACCAAACTTCTTAAACCAGTAGCAAGAAAACTTCGACTTACGGGTATAATAACTGTTTTTTTATCTGGAGGACATTCTAATAATAGGCAGAACCAAATCAGAATGCATCATAAACACCAAAATCACCTTAAAACTGTTCGGAAAATTAGTGTTTATAATTGACTAAGAAAAAACTATGTTAGATCCTAAACAAAACATAACATGTTCCTAGTTTATTTATAGGAGAACGTGTGATACTCCTGACAGCTTGAATAATACAAATTGTGCGATTTTATTTTTAATAATATTTTGGTGGATCTAAAAATCGAGATTCAACAACAAACTCGTACTAGTAATATAAAAGTAACGATCGTGACTTTTAGACAATATAATGAAATCGGGCGATTTCATTTATAATATGAACATATGACAACTTGCGTTGCCTATAAATATCAGATAAAATCGATCGGTTTTCATAGTTATGCAAGAGAGTCTGGTGTTACTTTTAAAAGCTTAGTAAATTTATTTGTTTGGATTTTTGGCCCTGAGAATTATTACGGATGTTTCGAAATTATTTTTTATTCTATAAAACCGAGTGATTTTATATATGTATATTAAAATAAGTAAATAAATGCTTGAAATCAATAAATGCAACTAAGTGGATTGGACTGAGGGTCGTTATTTGTTTTTCTTTTCAGAAGCGTCTGAATATGAACTTTATAAACAAAACACTATTACCCTCATTCAAACTCCTTTAGACTAAATGTTCTACTGTGGAATATTACGACATAAATATAAACAACTCCTACAGTTGCACAAACTCCCTTGGAGCCAGAAATATTCATAGTGGAATGCGAATCATGCCAACAACAACCAAAACAGGACTTCAACATCCTAGGTTTAAAATTAGATTCTGACAATAACGAAGTTAAACCTTTTCTTGACGACATAGTGATTCGTTGGACTCATATTTGCTAAAAGGTGTAACCAAGGAGCAACGTGACGAAGTTATGAACAGTTATAATATTCCAGCCAACTGTAAAGCATTCCCTCTATGGTAAATATCGATATCCAACCTTGCTAAACAAGTCGGCAATTAAACATGATAAACTTATGACGGCAGGATTATCGGCAGCGGCCTCTGTAATAAAAAATGATGCACCTTCCAGAAGCAGTTGCAGGATTTGAATACCTTAGCAGAAGCATGTCACTTATTTACTAATGTTCATAGAAAATTCCGAATCATGCCATACTTAAATACAGACTGCAAAAAAAATTTCAAAAACATTCTAAATAGATGAATTTAATTAAATTAATTTTATTATAAAATTAATTAAACGGCGAACAAACAATTAAGAAAACACCACAGATCATAGGCAACTACGCAGGTACCCTTCCAAGATCTTACAGACTTGCAAAATTATTGCAAAGGACCAAGAGGTTTTAGGATGGGTTAAAAGAATATCAAAATTATTGAGGAGGCAAAAAGGTACAACATTGTGTTTTAAGTTTGCAGCTAAAAGCATCAGGAGAGAAACTACTAACGTGTAAAGTATTAAATGTTTTTCTTATTTGGTGGTATTCGTCCGCCACTGACCAATATTAATTTTTATTATAAATCAGCAAAACACCCTGATATTTCTGAGGCATTCTTTTTTTCTAAAAGTACATCGAGATTCTTCCAAAATATCGACCCCATCGGATAAAAATTAAAAAAGTATAATTTTCAGGAGCGATGATTAAAGCCGAACATAGCCGAAGTTTTTACTTTTTTTTCATATAAAAGCAAAGCGGATTCAAAAACTTTAATATATTTTCTACAACTTCCCAATTTACTAATTGCTTCCACGAGGTACCAAAATACCATAAAATCAAACTGGTGGAAATCGGAAAACTGAAGAATATCCAATTTTCATGGACGAAACGGCATGCTGCCAGTCGGTAAAGGTTCGTAAAAAATTCTTTGTAGAGTTGATAATAAACTGACCAGTGGCGTCGACATGGGCATATTTTTCGAAACCTTGTTGAAACACCATTAAGGTCTCGACGCCGACGGTTAATTTTTGAGATGCCTTTTTTTCAAAAACATTATTTCTGAGAAAGAAAAGTGGCTCCGAACAGTTAAAAATCCATGTCAAAAAAATTACGCTCTGCTTTATACAGGGCGAACCATTTAAAATAAAAGTTTCAATTTTTTTGTTATGTTCTCGACTAGGCCACAGGAAAATATTTTTGCAATTATTCTATTTTTTATTCCGAATTTGTATCCCTTTTTTATTAAAAATTGGACCCCGTGGTACGCCACTGATCTGATCCTATATATATTTTAAATTGGTCCTATATAGCATGCAAAATATAATGTAATATTTTTCAAATGTGTTGAGATATCGAAAATAACAAAAAAACGTTTCGAGGTATAAACACAAAATATCAAAAAGTTTGTGGAAAATAAAAAAGAACCAGTCTCTTGTAAACAAATTAAAGTTAAAAATACCAGAATTCACTTTAACCCGACCTCGTTCCGAAAAAAACAGTTGCTACGCCTCTGGCACGGGTCAGGTAATACCGGACTACAAATTTGGCTTGTTTTTTTGTCTAACAGCATAACTAATGGAGAATCACCAACATTTATTAGGGATTTCGAAACTTTGTAAGAAATAGGGTCGAAGATTGCGTAGAAAATGAGATTTTTCAGAAATCACTATGTAGAATTTGCTATAAAGCAGATATCAAAAAACTTAGACATTACTTTTTTGATATTGACTTATTAAGCATAAAAATCAAGAAAAAAAATTCAAAAAAATTTTTGGTAGATTCTCGCTACCGTCAAAGTTGTACGAAAAAACCGACTTTTGTTTATCACCCTGTAGAAAACTTTATGACACTTTGTAACAAATTAGGATAGGGTACTGACTTAAGGACAAAAATTTTAAGAATCTACTTTAAACCGCAACTTAATTTCTATGTTAGTTTAAAAGTTACAGGTTTTTCAGTTTTACCAAAAACTCGTCTTAACGCACTTTAAGTGGCAGTCAGTTTATATAATATCGTTAATTTATTAATATTATTAATTAATACGATTGTTAGATTGCTATCTAACACTTTTCAATTTTTAATAAAAATTATAACTTTGTTTGTTTAGAAATAGATTATAGAGTATGAATTATAGTAGTATAGTATACACGCTACAAGGCCGGAAGAACAATACGAGTTGTTTTACGGAATATAAACGAGCACTGTAATAACACCTAACCGACGTGTATCGTATAATATTTTAATTCATACTGTTTTTTTTTGTTAAAAAATAATTGCTAATCGTTTAATTATTAATAAACCTTAAGACGTATCTGATATTATAAAAATAAAATTATTTGATTATTCAGATATATTTTATTTCTTCGTTTTTTTTTTAAATATGAAAACGTAAGTTTGTTTCTGCGTCATTAGTTCGACGTCATGTTATCTGTAAAAATGACGATAAACTTAAGAAAATTAGGGAAACTGTTAGGCAATGCTTTAGTAATGTAATAAGCTATTTACCCGTCGTAAACGAGTCCGGTAAGTATACCAACTTGTAAAAATGTTGTATCACAAAAATTAAAAACTGTCAAATATGTCAACATTTTAATACCCTGTATCTCAAAACCGGATAGTTTGCGGACCCCTGTTTACACAAACGAATTTTAGATATAAAAATAAAAACAGACAAAGAGTTCTCTCTTAAACCAAGAACCATGTATATGTAATGTGTATAGATACATCTATATATCTTTTTAAGTAATTGTTACAAATTCTGAAATAAGGTAGCATCATGTTCGAGAGCATAAACAGCTCTAACTTTTACAGAGAGATGTTGAGAAAACGCGTATGTTTCAAATGTATGCACGCCACTGTAAACAATGGGAGCTTGGGTTGAAAAAATCAAATAATTTTTGAAGAGAAATTTATAGGGTATATGTTTTAGTAAAATATCAAGCTCGCGCTCGATATAAATAATTCTCTAAAAGGAATTTTTTAAAAATCAGACCTTTTTGGAAAAATTGGTATAACTTAAAAAAAATATTGCTTGCTTTCTTTTAAGTAACCCTCTCGAAAGATATATTAATATAAAAATTTAAAGCATTTTTGTAGAGACCTGGAAGTCATGAATATTGGAGAAAAAATCATGCTTTTTTTATACACTCTGTATACAAAATTCACCTATGAAATTGGAAAAAATTATGACACTATTTTATTTCCAAAAAATGTTTCTGTTAAATCTAGCAGGCACATGCCGATATCTTTATTAGATTTCCAAATATCTGACTTCAAATTTATCCTAAAAAAGAAAGCGAGTAATCCACTTATTATGAGCTGCTGTTTAAGGCTGAACTGCAAGCAGCTGATGAAAAATCATAGACAAGGTTCAATCGCGTTCAAACAAATATGAAAAGGCCAGAAAAGGTACCGACGTGTTGGAAAAAACAAATATACGACGGACCGTCTCCTGTCTACATCGAAAGAAAGCGCGAGCCAAAGCAATAAAATACAATTATTATTTGACCGGCGCCCGGAATATTTTTTAGGAATTTACGTGTTTAATACGGCTGTCCGTTTGGGATTCACAATTACCCTTGCATATTTATATTTTGTAATGAGTTCGGCAGTTTATCAACTGTGATTTCGATGTTCGGATGGTTATCGTTATTCGATTTTCGATTTGCGAATTTATAATTTATTAGTGTTTTGCGTTTTTTGTTATTGACTTTGCTATTAATATGCCACGTAAATATTCTAATCGTAAACCTACGCTTGGTAGCAGACGAAAAAGTTCAAAACGAAAAATTGATATTGTAAGATAAGTACCAGTGACGACTCTTACTCTAAAATTTAGGGTCGGCCGAGGCTCAAAGCCAATCAAGGGCGGTTTCACGTTGAGGGGGTAATGAAGTAATTCCCCCGCCCAGACAGGTCCAATATGTGTCATTTACATATTTTTACATGAAAATTACGGTTAAAAACTTGGCTATGAAACACTATAGCACCAGAGCGATCTGTTGGGTTGGGTCTCTTGCATATCCATAGATAGAGTATTGATGTAAATATAAACAATGTAATTAAAAAAATTGCTACAGGAAAGAAATTGGACGTTATTCTAGAACTATTTATTAGAGACTGTTTTTATTTCACTTATGCATGCCACAAGTACGATAAAAAATATGGGTATTTATTTTGTTCTCATACCATTTATAATAAAATATATTAACAAACTTTTTGTTTAAATTAACCTCCCCGCCCCCAGAAAGGTTTCCTAAAATAGCCCTTGAGGCCAATGTTGTTTTAATTGGTGCCGCGTCCAAATATGGTCAAATACTAGTCTTTATTTCTTCAATGATAATTAGGTAGGCACCAACCTATATATAGCAGATCTAGGCTAGAGTATACATTTAATAAATAAGAAAAAAATTTTAGTAAAACGCTCTAGTCGGTTAATTTAATTTTTTGATATTTTAATGTATCTTGCCTCAAGTGGGATATAAAGCTACATACATAACCAAAAAAGTATATTTTCCAGCCAGAACCACGATAAAACAAATTGCAAATGATATTTTACAAATAAAACATTTACTTCACATTTCCTCACCACATTTAAACATGTAACATGGAGTGAAAATTACTAATATAATATATTGACCATCATTAGTCATGACTAATGTAAAGAACTAACAAATTAATTTAAAAATAAGCAGTATCATTTTATAATAATTACAATTAATACCTGTAAAATTGTAATATTCAATTGGGAAAAATTCCGGGGATACGGCCACATCGAGACATGCCGGTGTTGGGTGATATAAACTACGACGAACGGTATAGCCGAGGTTATAGCATTGGAAATATGTTTGCAAACGCTCTACGTACCGCGTAAATTAGTAGATGAAGTCTAGCATGTGAGAAGACGGGATCGGCTGGCTGAGCCACCCCCTATAATAAATATATTAGAATATCTGTGGACTTGGTTAGTCAAGCAACGATAATAGGGATACCTACCTATTTGCCTATGTGCCTATGAAATAATAAACTATATTTTGGTTTTGTTCGTTTTTGGGATGTTTATAAAATTATTTTTGAAAAATTTTACTTTTTTAAAAAGAGAATTTTCCCTGTTTATTCCGACCCTGCCGCCCCTGAGGAGGCGTCACTGGTAAGTACGTAATTAGTATTATATTATGGTAGAATATTAGACAATGTGACAGGGTGACTAGTTTTACGGCGTATCTCCCTTATTGGTGAAGATAGAGAGATGCGATTTGCGTGGCACAATGCTACTTATTTGTAAAATGAAAGACGCCTTAAACAATCTTTATAAGTTGGGTCGGTGGATTTTCAGTTGTACGCTATGCTCTTAGCAAAAAAGAAACAAGATGTGAAGTATTTAGCGTATTTTTTATTACCTGCCTAGTGCTTTCGACTGGGCCAGTCTCATTGAAAATTTATTAGTAATATTTTGGTGTTCAAATTAAAAAAAAAAATGAACTAGGAGAGCAGATATTTAGCTCTGGTCAAATATGTTTTAAATTTTTCATAGCTCTCTTCGTTTCTCAGATACGGGGCTAAATTGAAATCATTGCAATGTGAGACCTCACTCATATTTCGACTATGTTTTACCTTATCGAAAAAAAACTAGGTTAAATAGTTTCTTACGTAGAATCCAGTGTCGTAGTCAGCTTTCAAGGCCTTTGCTTTTGAGATACAATGTGTTATTGTTTTAGAAAAATTCTAGATTCTTTTGTTGTTCCGATATGGTAAAAGCTATTTAATTAAAACATAGTGCATTTTAATAGATATATAAGGATTGCATTTTGCAAGTACTTATAAGCTACTTTAAACACAACCATCGGCGTAGTTATGGGTAACCTTGAGAAGCTTTGCGATGCGATTGAAATAGTATGCCACTGATTTTTTGTCAGATTAATAGCGCTAAAGAAAAGAGAAGGTAAAAATACATATATTTGTCTGGTCGTTTTCGGGAAAACGTTTTTTTTACTGCGGGTTAAAGGTTAAAGTTGCTCAAAAATCCAGCGTTTTTTAATACATTTATAAATATGCATGGGATAAATGTATTTTTTTTTCAACTGGGATGTTTCACTTTTTTGTAGGTATGTTTTGAAAAGCCAACAAAAGTATTGTATTGGGTAATTTGAAGAACTTTTTTGAGTAATTTTGTTATACTATTAATTTTACTCGTATATGAAATTACTACCTTTTCTAGTTTTTTTTGTATGAGAAGGAAGTATTTTTTTTTAATAAATGTCGGACTTTAAGCAAGCAATAAGAAAATTTATTTAAAAAAATGCATAAAATGGAAAAATTTATTATTTGTTTTGAGAAATTAATATTAGTGGTAAAAGAGCAATGTCAAACTTATAAGAGTGAATATTAAACTTTGTTAACCTCTTCCTGCCCCCTATGTTACTTAGATCGATATTCCCGTGTTCCCTTTATATATATTTTTTTATATCTGGAGTTTCTTAGACCTTAATGAATTATATTTAGTTAAAAATTTTCTTCGGGATTTGGTATATAAATTGAATTCAAACACTAATATATTGAATTTAAACACTAAAATAGGGTTACTCACGCTCACTACTTGGTGGCATAATTCGATTTCTAAATGGCATGTCTTGTATATTATTACTTTTTTGTATTGTCTTGAACATTCTAACCCTTTTTGTGTTGTTTTCTATACCTAACTGTTTTCAAGAAAATGTCGCTTGAAAATTGACATTTTTGACCCTTCAAAGCTCTGTCTATCATCTATCCTAGTTTTCAATTATCTATTTCCTCACACCAATTTCTGGTTTTACATGAGGTGTCAAATTTGTCAAAGAAGAATTTGATGTCAGAATATAGATGACCAAGATGCAATCCATTTCGTTGCAAGTTAAGTTGTTTGGGAGTACAGAGCCTGAATGGGTCACAAAAATCAATTTTCAACCGCTATTTTCTCAAAAACAGTTGAAATTAGGTATAGGAAACATACCCCAAAAAGTGTTTAGAATATTCAGGACAATACAAAAATATAATAATATACAGGTCAGTGCATTTAGAAAACGGATGTTGCCTCCGGTTTTAGATATAAGCGCGGCTACACCGCATAATTTAAAATATTTTCAAAACAGAGTTCATGTTCATCTATGGTGAGAGCCAACTTTTCTAAATCATCTATTCATTGGTTTAACAGATACTTCTAATGGGCCACTGAGCTTGAATACCCCGTATATACAATATGTTCGAGGATGGCTTTTACAAGAGGTCTAGGGGACTGAGAATTGAAAGGTAGAAAGAAAAGTCACTCGTGATAAATGTTTTGCTTGAAAAATAAATAAGGTTCGCGTTATCAAAAATTAAATTTATTATACAGAGGGCATGAAAAATACAAAAATGTTATTTTGCCTAAGAGTAAAAATGTCTTATTTTGCGAGATACGTAAAAAAAGTCATTCTCGATACATTTTTTTTGAAAAATAAAAAAGGTGCGTTACCAACAATTTAATTTTGCGTTAGAATAAAAATGTTTTATTTTGAAAGATACGAAAAAAAGTCTATCGATATAAGTTTTTGCTTGAAAAATAAAGGTTTGCGTTATCAAAAATTTAATTTTTTATACAGGGGCCATAAAAAATACAAAAATGTTAAAAAAATAAATTCAATAATTATCCCAAACTCACATTTAAATTTTCTGCAAAATTTAAAATCAATTGAACAAGTTTTTTTTACGTTGATTTTTTAAAAAATGTATTTGGTCGTCATTTTGTTTCGACATCTTAAATTGAAACCCATATTATCAGTTTTTACCTACTCCGTTGGTCCGCAGAGATCCCAGATACTAAGTTTCTGAATAGTTTACATTAACGATCCTCTTGTTGTTATGTTAAAGTGATGTATTAGTTGAGGATAGGATCTAGTCAAAAAATCAAAGGCCATATTTTAAATTGCCGACGTTTCGCCAATTTATTGTTGCATCATCAGGACACCTAGATTTTATATCCTGCATGAAACTCATATTAGTCTTTAACTACTCCATTGATCTGCAGATATTTCCTAACCCCAAATAATACACCTCTGTAACATAACAACAATAAAATCGTTAACGAAAACCATTTAGAAATTCAATATCTGGGAAATATCTGCGAACCAACAGAGTAGATGAAGACTGATAATATGGGTAACATGGAGGATATAATATTTATATGTGGCCTGAGGATGCAACAATAAAGTTGCGAAACGTCGACAATTTAAAAAAAAGACATTTGTTTTTTTTACTGGATCCTAACCCCAAATAATACACCACTCTAACATAAAAACAAGAGGATCGTTAACGAAAACCATTTAGAAACCTAATATCTGGAAAATACCTGCGGGCCAACGTAGTAGGTAAAGACTGAAAATATCTGTTTCATACAAGATATCGAATCTAAATATGTATCCTGAGGATGCAACAATAAAGTTTCGAAACTTCGGCAATTTAAAAAAGTCTTGTTTTTTTTACTGGATCCTAACCCCAAATAATACACCACTCTAAGATAACAACAAGAGGATCGGTAACGAAAACCATTTAGAAACTTAATATCTGGGAAATATCTGCGGACAAACGAAATATGTAAAGACTGATAATATGGGTCTCATGCTGGATATAGAATCCACATGCGTCCTGCAGATGTAACAATAAAGTTGCGAAACGTCGATTATTTAAAAATAGTCTTTTGTTTTTGTTACTGGATCCTAACCCCAAATAATACACCACACTATAACAACAAAAGAATTGTTAACGAAAACCATTTACAAATTTAATATCTGGGTTATATATGCGGAACAACGGAGTAAAAGTACTGATAATATGTGTTTCGTGCAGGATATAAGATCTATATATATATGTGTCCTGAGGATGCAAACAATTAAGTTGCGAAACGTTGACAATTCAAAAAAATACTTGTTTTTATTTTACTGGACCTTAACCCCAAATAATACAGCACTCTAACAAACATTTGTTAACATTATTACGCCATCTTGCATTTTTACCAAAATATTATCAGGCCATCCCCATAATATGAGCCTTAATTTTTGGTCAAAATTTGAAGTCAATCGGGTAAGTAGTATTTAAGCTATGTCGCGAACTGACACACAGACGGATCGACGGAATTGATAAAACATGTTTTTTTGGCATCTAGGGACGTTAAAACATGAAGATATGTAAATCCTGAGAGGTGATTTTCTTTACGATTACAAAAATTTGGTCGCAATTTTGTTCTGCTATCTTGAATTAGTAACACGGTTTTACTAGTTGAGCCCTATACCATAATTAGTTATGGCACGCAGTTTAAAATCAATCAATTAAGTAGTTTTTTCAGGCTGAATTTTTAAACAATTTATTATACCGCCATTTTGTTCCGCCATCTTGGATTCGTACCAAAATTTTACCACTTGATTTCAACATAATAACTTGCTGTTTTTGCAAAATTTGAGATAAATTGGAGGAGTAGTTTTTTAATAATATTTTTTTTACATTTCGCTAGGCCGCCATTTTGTTTCGCCATATTGGATTTTTACCCAAATGTTACCAGGTCATACCCATATGACCCTTAATTTTTGACCAAAATTTGAAGTCAATCAGATAAGTAGTTTTTTAGCTACGCCGCGAACAGACAGACAGACCGACGGAATTGAGAAAACATGTTTTTCGTCATCTTGGAACCCTGAAACGTGAAGATCTGAAAAAATCTCGGAGAGTGATAGTTACAATACTTCCCTTTTACGAGGGAAGTAAAAATCGGTAAATTTCCTCTACCCTGAAATTCCCTCGTTATGAATCTTTTCTTTTATTAGGAACAGTGACCCAATCTAGTAACATATATATATATATATATATATATATATATATATATATATATATATATATATATATATATATATATATATATATATATATATATATATATATATAACCACTAACTGCAATGTTTATTTGTCGTGTCGGTCGACCAAGTTCATTAATTTTAATATTGCCTTCATATGCCAAAGAGGTAAAACTATTAGTTTGTGAATACTCGATTGAATTTATATTTATGCGACCTAAACAGAACCAATAGAAGGAACGATTCAACAAAATACGGCCGCGCGCGTAATTCGAAATAAAAAAAAAGCAACTCTTGTCTTCTTTCGCCATGGAGTTGCAAATCATCAATAAATCTCCGTATTAAGTAAGCCACGTGCGGCGCTCCACCAATCCAACGTGTCGTTTTCAGAAATCGTTCGCTGTACTAAAATTATTGTCAGTAACACCCGCGCTACGCGAATGTACTGGAAACGGCACCCATACCAGACAGCTAGAGATATAAAACTTTTAAAAAATTTAGTTGGGACGCTGTTACTAAAAATCCTCATTCGCTTGCTAAATGTCGCGCCCGTCGGAAAATGAGCCTACGCTGGAGATCTATATATATGTATCCCTATATAACATTTAATTCTTCGGCAAAAGTTTATTGAATAAGTTGATTTTTTTTTATTTTGATTGGTCATTTTGTTTCGTCACCTTGAATTTGTAATATATCTCTCTATCACATTTAATGCTTGCACAAAATTTTAAATAAATTTAGTAAGCAGTTTTTTAGTAATAATTTTTTAACGTTTCACTAGGCCGCCATCTTTTTTCGCCACATTTTTTGCCAAAATATTACCAGGTTATCACCATATGACCCATAATGTTTGACCAAAATTTGAAGTCAATTTGGTAAGTAGTTTTTAAGCTATGCCCCGAATTGGCAGAACCGACGGAATTAACAAAACATACTTTTTGGCATCAAGGGACCCGAAACGTGAATATATGTAAAACCTGGTGACTTTTTTTCACGATTACAAATATTTTATTTGGCCGCCATTTCGTTCTGTCATCTTGAATTCCTACCACAATTTTACCAGTTCATCTCTATACCATAATTAATTATTGCATAAAATTTCAAATCAAACCGTTAGGTAGGCTGAATTTTAAAATATTTTATTAAGCTGACATTTTGTTTCGCCATCCTTGATTGAAAGTTGAGATAAATTGGATAAGTAGTTTTTTAGAATTAATTTCTTTACCATTTTACTAGGGCGTTATATTCTTTCGCCGTATTTAATTTTTACCAAAATGTTACCAGGGCATCCCCATTTAATCCTTAATTTTTAACCAAAATTTGAAGTCAATCAGATTCCTTTACGAGGGAAGTAAAACCAATTTTTTGAAAAACACAAAATCCAGTTGGAATTCCAAATACAAACTTTTTTTATCTTAAAATTCCACCTGTTTTACATTTTACAAGATTATAATACTTCTCCACATTTTTATTTTTAATCAACAGAAATTTGCTTTTATTTTACTTGTACATTACCCATAAATATATTTTTGAAGCAGTTCTTTCAGTGTATCGAACGCAACGTAATAACTGCAATTCGAGCGTTTCCTGCACGCCAAGACTTGAAAAATTGTGCTGTGGGTAGGCAACTTAAAATACTTTTCGGTTAAAAACCTGTCCAAAAGGGTTTACGCGCTGCAGAAATACAAAGACATGACATTTAACATTTCAAATTTTGCAGTTATGTAGACAAAGGATCAATGTAAGGCGGTAAACAGCAATTTTGCGGGAAAGAAATTTATATGTGGGGGCATTTGCGTCAAAAAATGGTCGAAAATGGACAACTTTACTTCGAATTTTATCATTCTAAATTCGATTTATTCAAAAAAATACGGATTTAGCGCCCAACTATACATGTTTCTCTATTAAAATCCCATTGAAGCTAATTAATACCTTTTATAGTTTTTATTCAATACTGCAGCCACGGAAGGCCTGCAAATGATTCGTAATATAGCGTGCAGTAGACCCTTAATATATGTGCTACTTTTGATTTTTGATGAAAGGTCGTTTGAGGTGGCTGTATTTTTTTCCAGCAAAATCGACTGAAAATGCTTTATATTTTTGAGTCTATGCTGACCCTTAATGAAAATAGGGAAGTTCGATTAATTTTTTGGGATTATAAATATTGAGGAATGTGTATTTTATATAACCCCAAATATCGTTTAGGCAAAAATATAATGTTTTTTACCTGATTTCATTTAGAATGGTGTAGCAGCACAAAAAATGAAACAAGTGTAACTTGGTAATAATATCAGAATAATTTTAGCCCAAACTCTATTACATTGTTGTGTCTGTGATTTAAAATTTGGCACATTATCAAATTAAGTTCTCGTAGGAAAGTCCAAAGCTGGTTTTTTTTTCATCTGAGTTATAAATTTACAAAGTTAAAGTTAGATTTCCATGAAATTTTGACCCCACACCTGAACTTCTGGGTTGAGGCGTGGCAAAATGAGTGTATAAATTAGACACTAATTTAATTTATTTTATGTTTCTAGCAAATCACATTTATTTTTAAATTACATGAGTTGTTCTTTAATTTATTTGTTGAAATAAATCTTAAATAATTGGTCAAATGTTACAGTGACAAAACTGTATGAATGTAATAAGGAGATAATCTAGTTCCTGAGGAATTCGGACAGAGTGAGGTGGATTGGTGCGACTACAACTCGTCCCAAAAAGAAAAAAAGTAACGTGCTTTAGGTAAAGTTAAAAACAAAAAAGAAATTTAAAATTCGTCTTAAGAAATTCTTGTGAGATATTTCAAATCATTTCAGTTCAATTCAATATTTAATTTATCATTTTTGGAGAGCGTTGCATGTACCTAATAATATTGAAAAACATACCCAGACACAAATCGGGAATATATACGCCAGCTTACTTGCAGAAATTAGCAGACTAAAACGTTAACAATTAATTGTGATACATTAATCTGTAGCAGAGGTAGTGATTGAAAAATGCAGTGGTATTCAAATAAAAATACTTTACTGTTAAGAGAAGTAGTCAGCGTAAACGTTACCTGCATCAAAAATCCTAAACATCTGATCGACGATTTTTTGGTGACATGGTAAATTATATCCAAAATCCAGGATTTCTTTCAGAGAAGGGAGGCACACTATGAATTTATAAATGAAACTTTTTAAGTTTGCATGTTTTAACTATCGAAGCATATGAAATAAAAACTAGGAAACTTTATTTTTGATTTATTTACAACTAAGGCAATACTTAAATTTATTTTGCATCCATATCCAGGGTAGTTTTTTTGTAGTAGTTATATGCTACTTCAAAAAACAAATGGATGTGCTGATTGAAAAATAAACACAAAGTATTTGGACAATTGCTCCATCGTCTTGTTCATATCCTCTACCTACAGATGAGTATCAGCTTCAGATTTTGCAATTCGAGGATGGAGGATTTTAGATTCGCTGTAATAGAGTGTTGTGACTCTTCTACTATTTCAGAATATAACGACGAGCTATACAACTAATATTAGTAAGCATTGCCACTTTATCAATAAATAAATAGTATATGATAAACCACTAAAGATGTGTTTCTTTATCTATATTATGGTAAGGGTCAGGCAACTCTTCAAATTTTTATATGCTAAGACACATTCAAGAGCTTACCAAGTCAAACCACGAAATACATGAGAACTAGTCCGTAGAGATATTTATCTGAGGTCCGAACCCAGATTTGTTGAAATTTTAAATTTCAACAAATCGAGTTTCGTTCTTTCATTGTCAAATATCTCTATAATTAGCTTTAGTGCAATAGGTATCACTATAGACATAGGAAAAGCGCTGTTGTAAATAAAGAGTTTAGGTACCTTTTACAAATATTTTGATGGAAGAATTTCGCTCTACAGTCTAAAGTACGAAAAATTTGTAATTAAATGTACAAAATGGGAAACTCGTATTAAGAAAGTTTAGTGTTTTTTGATACAAAAAAATCAGCTTTACAAACAATCTGAATGGTTTCGCTTTGTCATTTAATTGTGCTGAGGGGTTTTTAAAATTAGAGCCAGAATTATAAACTCTCTTCTAATTATTAAAGCGAGAGCAATCTTAGAAAATTGGTAAGATATGAACTGTGCTTACACAAAATGTTACTTGCAATTTCAGCATCAAATAATCACTCGGCTCAAAACCAATATTCATGATCTCATAATATGGTAGATAATGTATTGATCATAAATAGACGCCTTGCCGCAGGCACGCAGCCAGGGAAGAAATCCATGAGGGCCCCTCCCCCCGAAACTCCCAAAAATATTTTTCTAATCTATGAAATTAGAATTCCAATCAGCAGTTCCCTATTAACTCTGTTTACTAGAGCGTTTTTACCTTCCACATAAAAGGGAAGTATTTTAATTGTAAAAAAAATCACCCTCCGAGATTTTTTCAGATCTTCACGTTTCAGGGTCCCTAGATAACGAAAAACATGTTTTCTCGATTCCGTAGGTCTGTCTGTCTGTCGGCCTGCCTATTCGCGGCATAGCTAAAAAACTACTTACCTCATTGACTTTAAATTTTGGTCAAAAATTAATGTCATATGGGAATGACCTGGCAATATTTTGGTAAAAATCCAGTAAGCAAAACAAAATGGCGGCCTAATGAAATATTAAAAAAATTATTACAAACAAAGTGCTTATCCAATTTATCTCAAATTTTGCACAAAAATAAAGTATTATCTAGGAATCAACTAGCAAAATTTTGGTACAATCCAATATGGCGGAACAAAAAGGCGGTTTAGTAAAATATTTGTAAATTCAGCCTGAAAAAACTATTTAATGAACCGATTTAACATTGTGTGCCATAACTAATTGTAGTATATAGATGAACTAGTAAAAGTGTGGTACTGAAAAAATCACCCTCTCAAGTTTTACATATCTTCGAGTTTTGGCGTCGCTAGATGCCAAACAATATGTTTTATCAAGTCCGTCGGTCTGTCTGTCGGTTTGTCTGTCTGTCTGTCAGTTCGCCGCATAGCTTAAAAACTACTCATCAGATTGATTTCAAATTTTAGTCGAAAATTAAGGCTCATATGGGGATGACCTGATAACATTCTCGTTAAAATCCAGTATGCCGGAACAAGATGGCGGCCTAGTGAAACGTTAAAAAAATGATCACTAAAAAAACTAATTATCCGATCTATCTCAAATTTTGTATAAAAATCAAGTATTATGTAGGAATCAACTGGTAAAATTTTGGTACGAATCCAATATGGCGGAACAAAATGGCGGTTTAATAAAATATTTAAACATTCGGCTTGAAACAACTTAATACTTAATGAACTTATTTCAAATTGCGTGCCATAACTAATTGCAGTATAGAGATGAACTAGTAAAACTGTGGTATTAATTGAAGCCGGCGAAAAAAAATCACCCTCTAAAATATGGTTTATAAATCCTGTAGGTTCATCTATCAGTTTGTCTATCTGTCTGCGAGTTCGCGGTATAGCTTAAAAACTACTAAACAGATTTACTTCAAATTTTAGTCAAAAATTGAAGCTCATATGGGAATGACCTAGTAATATTTTGGTACAAATCCAATATTTCGGAAGAAGATGGCGGCCTAATGAAGAGTCAAAAAAATTATTACTTAAAAAACTAATTATGCAATTTGCACAAAAACTAAGAATTATGTAGGAATCAACTGGTAAAACTTTGGGACGAATACAAGATGGCGGAACAAAATGGCAATTTAATAAAATATTTAAACATTCGGCCTGAAAAAACTACTTAATGAACTGATTTCAAATTGTGTGCCATAACTAATTGCAGTATTGAGATGAACTAGTAAAACCAAAAACATTTTTATTAAACTGAAAAAATCACCCTCTCAGGTTTTACATATCTTCCCCTTTTAGCGTCTCTAGATGCCAGAAGATACGGTTTATAAATTCCGTAGGTCCGTCTGTCAGTTTGTCTCTGTCTGTGAGTTCGCGGTATAGTTTAAAAACTATTCGACAGGTTTACTTCAAATTTTAGTCAAAAATTGAAGCTCATTTGGGAATGACCTAGTAATATTTTGGTACAAATCCAATATTCCGGAACAAGATGGCGGCCTAATGAAGAGTTCAAAAAATTATTACTTAAAAAACTAATTATTCAATTTGCACAAAAATCAAGTACTATGTAGGAATCAACTGGTAAAATTTTGGTACGAATAGAAGATGGCGAAACAAAATGGCGATTTAATAAAATATTTAAACATTTGGCTTGAAAAAGCTAACTGATGAACTGATTTCAAATTGTGTGCCATAACTAATTACAGTATAGAGATGAACTAGTAAAACTATGGTATGAATTCAAGATGGCGGAATAAAATGGCGACCAAAAAATTTTTATTAAACTGAAAAAATCACTCTCTTAGGTTTTACATATCTTCCCCTTTTAGCGTCCCTAGATGACAGAAGATACGGTTTATAAATTCCGTAGGTCCGTCTGTCAATTTGTCTCTATCTGTGAGTTCGCGGTATAGCTTAAAAATTACTCAACTAAAAAATTACCCTAGCAGGTTTTACATATCTTTGCGTTTTAGTGTACCTAGATGTCAAAATATATGTTTTATCTATCCCATCGGTCCACCTGCCGCTTTGTCAGTCAGTTCGCAGCATAGCTTAAAAACTACTCAACAGTTTGACTTCAAATTTTAGTCAAAAGTTAAGGCTTGTATGTAGTATACCTAGTAATATTTTGGTAAATATCCAATATGCCGGAACAAGATGGCACGTTAAAAGTGAAACGTTAAAAAATTATTTGTAAAAAAACTAATTATCCAATTTACCTCAAATTTGGCAAAAATGTTAGATAAGAATGAACATTTTGGTATGAACATAAGATAGCAAAACAAAATGGTGGTCTAATAAAATATTTAAAGTCAGTCTGTAAAAAAAAACTACTTATTAGATTAATTTCAAATTTTGTGCAAGTATTAAGTGTGATTTAGAGATAAGCTGGTAAAGTTATTTGCGAATTCAAGACGACAATAACATGTTAAAAAAATTAATGTAAAAAATTTTCTTATTCTATTGAATGTAAATTTTGGAGAAAAATTAAATATGATATAAGGATAAACTGGTGCGAATTCAATATGACGTAACAAAATTCCGGTGTGTGTGTCAATGTAAAAACTACTTATTCAATTAATTTTAAATTATGCTCAAAATTAAGTGTGGCATAAGTAAAAACTGGAAGAGTGTTGGTAGGGATCCAATATATTGGAACAAAATGACGTTCAATAAAAATGTTTGAAAGTACAGTATATATGTGTTCCTAAATAAATATGTACTGAACTAAATTGGCTCACATTTCACTATTCCTAATAAAAGGAAATATTTATAATGAGGGAGGTTCAGGGTAAAGGAAATTTACCGATTTTTTTTATTCAAACTTCAGGAAAATTAGAAACCAGGTCATTTTTTATTGCAGCTTTTTCAGAGCTCTTTCAAACTAGCCAAATGTAATTTTGGTTTAATTCTGTGATAAATCGATCGAAAACTATAGTTCATGTTTTCTTGCTCCAAGATTTACTGTCAAAAAAAAACTAACAACTATTGTAAATGAGGCCAAATTTACAATAATTCTAAAAAGAATAATTCTATATTTTTTGATATCTAAAGCACGTTCTCCGCTGGATCCCAGGCGGGATTTATTTCTACTCAAATTAGAAGTTCTTCTCTTAACAGATTGTGAATTAACCTGCGATTTCATACAGAGTTTATCCTGACAAAATTATCTCAGAAGAAAAGTGATTTTAAGAAAAATTCCGATTTTGACAGTGAAAGATATTTATTATTCTCAAAAAATGAAACTCTTTTCGGAAAAAACAAAACGCTCATTAAAAAGTAGTGATGGTAATATAAGGCAATACCATAATTTCTAAATAAATGGAGGGGCGACCGGTGCTTGCAGACCAATAAAAAGTACCAAACAATTTCTTTATGAAACGAACCGATTTACGAAAACTCATGCACACGCTTCCACGTAAGATATCAGAAAGCAGTAAAAATATATATATAAAACATAAATATAGGTGCAGAGCTATTATATAGATATATATCTTTATATATATATATATATATATAAAATTTAATATTTTTCCTTGAAAAAAATTTAATATAACTTTCGGAAAATAGAAAAACTCAATAGGCTTTTTAAAATAACAAACACACAATAAATTTGTAACTGCACCGTTTAAAAACCTAAATGTCAAGCCTTTCGTTAAGGTAGGTTTAATTCCAAGAAAGCCCTTCCCAGCTTTTTAATTTTTAGTTTACCTGATAATGAAAAATAGTAGACATTTATTTACAGAAGATATTTTACGGTCTCAGACTATTACACCTAAATCGAAAAGCAATCCCAAATCAATTATAATACCAATAAATTTTGATAGATTTGATAGATAGTTTGCAAATAAACTTCCAAAACAAAATTTACCCGCCCGCCATTCGTCACTTTACTCAAGAAATATAAGTGAATAACTAAAATATCATTTTTGTTGGCGAGGTGCGACAAAACATTTCCTAATCATATCGGATGCAATTTGCTGTGGTGCCATTACGGCCTATATTACCCTCCATGTTGCCACGGTGTTGAAGCGCCCGAATCATATGTTTGAATATTCTCACGAGTCAACGAGGATGAATAAATTAGTGATGGGAGCTGATGTTTTTTGTTGAATCTTAATAAAATCTAATATTAAAACCGTAAAACAGGTCGACTTGATAAACATATTTGTTCTGCTGAACGATACTTAATCTATAAAAAAGATTGGACCTGAGCTATATTTTTTTAGATAACTTTTTGGCTTCCCCTAGCTAATGAAATATGCAAACATTTCTCTTTTTAGAAAAAAAAATATTTTGTCGTTATTTTCAAGTGGCCCAGGAATAGGACAACTGGAAAAATTGCGTTTAAATTCCCAAAAACAAAATATATACGTATAGAACCGTTTTTCCGCAGAAATGTTTTTGAAAAAAAGACATTTTGGTGAAAATATATTTTATTGAAAAAGATTGCAAAGTAATGTTAGCTGGTTATAATATTTTCGCTTAACATAAACTTTTAACTTAATATAAAATAGGACAATCCCAATCTACTACAAAAGCACTTAAAGTTCTAAAAAACATAAGAAAACTATTCTAGAAAGAGTGTAATACAGCAAGAAAATAAAGTATGTTGTAAATATTTTTGAAAATCCCGGGCACAAAGATTTTAAACTGTAGTTGTCCCCGTCTTAAATATTTCACTTCTATTAGCTTTTTAGCAATCTCTGCTGTTTCTACACTTCCAATATCATCTACTTGTGGATACACGTAAATGTCAGAGATTTTACTGATCTCTCTAAGAAAAGTGAAGAGGAACGTGCCGCCTCCTTCAGTACTTATTATCTTTGCAACATTACTTTTAATGTGCCCTGTCTCTGTTTTTATATTTACATAAACGAAATCAGCAGGTGCACAATCTGAAGTAGAATGCTATGTAGTGCGATTGTATTGGTCGTCTATCAACTCCAGGTCGCAAAATGTTTCTGGGCCGTTACTGCTGTCTGAATCAGTAGTTCTATATTCCATGTTCCATCACAAAGTTTCTTTTTCGATTTTTGCATTATTTTTCTAGAAGTCCCTGAAGTCGTTGTAGCTTGGTCATTATTATTCTTAGGGTTTTCTAGGTAATATATATATATATATATATATATATATATATATATATATATATATATATATATATATATATATATATATATATATATATATATATATATATATATATATATATATATATATATATATATATATATATATATATATATATATATATATATATATATATATATATATATATATATATATATATATATATATATAATATTTTATATATTAGTGAAAAGAAGATATTCTCGCTTAATGCAGTAATGCTCTTAGTTGATAGGACAATCGGCGGGCGCGCTTATTTTGAAGTTATGAATTCTAAAAGTTTGAGAAATAGCGAAAAGCGTAAGCGATATTTTTTAAGGGATATAAAAGAGTAAAAAAATCATAACCTCAAAACCGATAATAATCAAATTGAACACAGAAGTAGGTGCAGAAAATGTTCTAAGTTTGAAAAATAATGGAAGTCAGTGACGTAGATACTTAATTTTTCTCGACTATACATATTTAAAATAAAATTGAGATGATATTTCAAAAAACGGCGCAACTTCTCAAAGTTATTTAATTTTTTGTATCAAAATAATGTTTGTCGAGTATACGGGGTAGACCAAAGGGGAACACTTTGGCAGATTTCTAGTTAACAGGTCAAGTAAAGCATGTATTATGCTATACTGGAGAAGTGGTAACTTTTGAACTCCTTAAAATTTTTTTATGTAACTTTAAATGTCGTAATTTGTTCAAAAAAATATATATACAGCTGTCATAGATATTAATCAAATCATATATAGCCGCACGGTGATGGTCTAAAAATAATAAGAAACATAAAAACTTAGACAACATCAAGAGTTTATAATTAAATCATAGCCGTACGAAAAAATGCGGTCTAATAAAATGTAAACAAATATTACTAAAAACTAGATGAACAACAATTTAGATTTAGGTTGCCATGGGCATCCGATTTTTTAAGGGTACAAAAGCGTAAATATTTTACTTATATATATTGCCCTCAAATCGATTATAATCATATCGAAAAGAGATATAGTTGTGGTAAATGTACCATTAAAAAGTTGCTGAAGTCATTTGTATAGATTCTTAGTTTTTTATTATGCATTATTTCAAATAAAAAAGAGGTAATATTTCGAAAAGCGATGAAATAAGGCAAAATTATTTAATTTTTTGTGTACATTGTACTGTTAACATCAAGATAAAGTTAAATGGAAATTTTCATGGCATTATAAACTTGGAAAAAATATCATGTACAAAAAATCATTATTTCTTTAAAATTGGTTTTATCCTCAAATCAATATTATCTTATAAGCGTTAGGGCTTGAGCCCACCCAAAAGTTCGGTGTCTAGTTGCGCCACTGCAAACACTCTTTAACAAACCTGGGGGTGACTAAAGGTTGAACTTGACACTGCTTTATCCGAATTCAGCGAACAACGCGCCTAGAGCGAGCCGTTCGGCCGTAGCTGTAGATTACCAGCGTCGGCGAAAATATTTTCAACTCGCCTCGCATCTTCCAGTCACTCCTTTCCACGGTAATTTATAAGAATTGAAATTGCCTATCCTTACGATATTCACTGTAACTTAAAATATTTTGTTACTCCCTAATGACGAAAAACGGCGAAATGTTCCTAGAACATTTTCATTGATAAAACGTATTTTGATGAATTTTGCAGGTGAAAATGAGTCTTATAACAATGTGTTACAGATTGTTTTAAGCAAATATATCATTTATTACTGGTAAGTTCACATTGGAGATTAAAAGCCATGGTGATATAATAAAGGTCACATTTTAAAATGAAATAGGTCTAAAATAAAGATCATTGTGTCCTTAAACGGATCATTGTCCAGACTCAGGGCGTTGAGAAAGATGTAAATTAGAGTGCCTACAGAATATCCTATGTGTTTAGAATTCCACTTACCTTTAATATCCTAAATGTTTTTTAAATAATACAACAACATTCCTGTGAATTTAGTTCTATGTTTAAAAAGTACCGTTGCTATTAAAAAAAAAAAAGAAAAACGTTTCCTGTAAAATGTAGTATTTGGCGCTTACGACATTTTGTCAAAAATCCATTGATATAAATTTTCATGGTGCCAGCCTTAGAAGATCGGAGTAAAGCCAATTTATCGATTGTTTTAATAGCTACTTAAGAATTCTTGCATTTACGAAATGAAGTGTTTCTCTTAAATACTAAGAAGGTAAAATCCAACAGTAGCATAACAAGCAGACAAGACCAAAGCGCTTCAGGTGTCCCGCTTGGCCGGTTTTCAGATTTTCTTTTTTATAAAATATTAATTGGTCACTAAATTATGCGAATGTTTGAACGCGGGTACTGTACCCGAGTGTGCATAGAACTGGTTCGATTAATATATTATTATAAATAGCAAATTAGGTTTGCGTTAATTTTAAACACTGTTCTAAAACTTCTTTAAAGATGTGGCAAGCATAACATAGTCTATTTTTAAGATTAGAGAAAAATCGAAGCAATGTTTTATATTTTTTAGAAAAAAATTACTTTAAAATGATTTGAAAATAAAAGTTTTTCCCTGCGGAGTTTATTAAGAATTGAAAGGATTGCTAAAATAATTTTTACTGCATCTCAAAAAAGATGTCTTCGATTAATTTAAGCCATTTCAATATTTGCAACAGACGAGTATCCTTCAGCAGAAAAGTCGCAAAATGCAAAAGTGGGGCTGATTCTTTCACGTTCATAGTTTCCTATTATAGACTTTAATTTAGAGTTTAATAATGTTTTTAATGTGCTATCATGTCAACATTGTATATTTAGATGTATTAAAATCCTCTAATGAAATATGGATCTTATTGCAGATCTGAGTTTTATACACTGTGTTCCTTAAATATGTGTCCACAAAGATTTAAGAGGGCAATATTGAATCCAATATCCACAGAGGATAATTAGATCACAACAAATAACAACAAGTCTAAACCTATTGCGTGACTAACTACTATTTCAAAAGTAATGACAGTTTTTTATTTAGTATTATTATGGATTTGTGAAAAATAGAGGGAATTGTTTTGTTAAATTTTAGTAATAACTTATTTTTAGCTTAAAAATAGAGAAAAAGTAACAGAGTTTTGTATGGATATTAGTTAAGCATTCGATGGGTATGAGAGAAATGACTTTTCAATGGCTTCAGAGTTCCCTGAGTGGGAGATCACAAGCTGTTCGTATTCAAAATCAACGTAATAAATCACATTTGGAGTACCGCAGCAGGTGAGTCTAATCTTATTATTATAAACATGAATAATCCTATTATACTAAACTTAAAAACAAAGTGTGTACATTTGCAGATGACACAGTTCTGCTTTATTCTGGTGGCTTAATGGAAGCAAGTTAAGCTGTACTACACTAGCTACACTATTGATCATTGCTTTCTTTAAAAACTGGTTTCTACAGAATGTTTACGAATTCAATGAAAACAAAGTTCATTATCGCTAGGATCTTAGGGCTATGTTCGTGACCTGATATACTATAAATAAATTAGATCGTGCTACGAGATGGTTATGATTGTGAGATAATTAGTCAGTGTAAGAGTATCTGATATTTAGGAGTTATTTTTCAAGAAAACATATCGAGAAAATTGCATACTGACTCTACAAGAAAAAAAATACGTACTAGCTCAAATTAGACAAGACACCTTCTCTTTTATTGACTACTTGTTCATACTAAGATACTTACTATAAGGCAACAATAAGCATCTACTTTGAGTACTTTCCTTTTTACCCACACTTCGTGAACGTAACCAATCACGATAATATATGAATAAACGCATTGGATATTAAAGGGATTTAAGACGGATAAAGGATTTTACCGATTTTTAACCGAAATGGAAATATACATTTTCGATATGTAAGGGTCCTGAGACGTAAAGATCTGAACACATTTTTTTACGATTTTTTTAGATTATAATACTTACAAGGAAAGTAAAATAAATATAACCTTATTTTGTCTACTATGATGTCATAAATTCCACGAATGAAAATTTGTAAGGGCAGTTAAAATTTAAAAAGGAAAATGTGTCTAGCAGTAGGTGTAGAGTTTTTCCGTCATTATGCAGGTAGTTTTTTTAACGTTTATTTTGAATATAATATAGCCTTTCCACATGCCCATTATATGTTGTCTATTGTGTTAAAGATAATTTATACGAATAGACGGATATTAAAATTATTACAATTCAGACACGTTCTCTTATAAAATTCTATTTTCCACTAGACCGTCGATTACTGCAGGACAAAAATAAATCTCAAGGCAAATCTTATCCAAGATTCTATAATATCATTAATATTTTTCATGCAGTTTGAAAAACCTGATATAATCTTGATTTATTACTTTATTTGCTGTGCGTTTTTATGATTAGGAGAAACGTAAGAAGCTTCTGGTTTCATATTAATTTAGTCCATATAAGGTAGACAAAGAAGGAGTAGGTATAAACACGATATTTGGGAAGAGAGTTCTTTAACTAACGAGTATTAATTTGAAATTTTATAGTTCAAATATTGCATTATGAATATTTACAATATTATAGTCTATATTCACGATGTATTCCAACAAAAAAAGAACTTTGCAGACTTTTTGGACAGTTTATTATTATTTTTACAAAACTACGTTTCGACATTGATCCAAACAGCAAAGTAAATGTTCCCTTCCGACTTAGGATAATAAATTTAAAACAAGCAGACATGCTCAAACATCGCTTAATCATATTTCAATTGATAATACTAGGCAGGCTAAAGAATTGAAAGTATATGCTTATAAAACTTGGAATAATGTTTTTATTTATACAAAAATATATATACATAATGCACATTCATGCATATGTTCAAACTTGCACTAGAAGAAAGGTTTGAATATTTCCCAATATTTTGTCTGTAGAAAAACTTGGATAATAAATTATCAAATATCTGCAGTAGTATAGCCAAAAAAAAAGTGAACAGAAAAATGTAACTCTCTTAAAGTATATTTTTTTACCTGAAGTGTTGCATATTAATCCTATAAAAAACCTAAAGGAGAAAAGGGATGAATTTTGATAGAATTTTAAAGAATATTGGTAGAAAATAATGCGGAAAATCAATAATTTTTAAATTTTACAGTTACTTGACTATTTTGCGACTCATAAGATTTCATTTCACTTTGTGCTGTACACGCATAATTTTGTTTGGACTTTTTAAGAAAGTATAAAACAGTTCTTGCGGAATTGCGTGGGTTACTTTGCTTTTGGCAAATTCTAGATGAATTTATACCGAAAAACTACTCGTGGTTTCAAAAATGCTACTCGACTACCGATATGAACGGAAGTAGTCAAATTAATATCTTTATATTATAAAAATATAATAATTATTTATCACGTTTAAAATTACATTTTTAAATAAAATATCTTAAGACAAAGATGGTTGATAATGTAGAATATTCCTGGACAGAAACATTCAGCTACTGCCAGCCTACAAAAATTCGTCGTTTTAAAATTTCCAGCATATTATTGTGCTGTGTTATTATGAGTATAAGAAATTTCTAGAGATTATTTCTTTCATTAAAATAAAAAAATATGTTATTCCGCAAACTCGTAGTTTGGTTTGCAAACAGGAGGGTCATATTTCTAAACATATTTACTCTTAGTATGCTACTGATATTTTAAAACTACCTGTTATTATCTTAATATATATATATATATATATATATATATATATATATATATATATATATATATATATATATATATATATATATATATATATATATATAATACATACATATATATATATATATATATATATATAGAATTTGACCAAAAAGTCTATGTTACATTTATTGCCTAATTAACAACCGAACAAACAAAAGTATGCTTTATTGCCGCAGGAAAATTGTTAGAATTTTATGGACAAAGCGAAATTTACCTTAAAAGAAGAAACAAAAAAATAAAACCATGAAAAAACGAAATATTATATTTTTCGATAGGTCAATGCAAATACATAAATTGTAAATATACCATGTAATGATAGTTATTAAACCATCACGTAAAAAGAAACATTCGTAAAGACATAACATTGCTGTAAAGCGGTTAATGAATCTAGGTGACCTTAATAATAAGGAAATAAACAGTATATATGTAAGGTGAATAATTTCGATGGCATTGAAATTAAAATTACGCGACCTTAAACTCTATTTTGTTATCGTTATACAAGCAAAACAAGTGAAGTTAAACAAAAAGTGTACTGAACTAATATAGTAATTAAAGTGTAAAGAAAATGTATGACTTTAATCTAATACGTAACAAAATAATTAATTTTAACGGACTATCGGATAATTCGTTCCCTTATAAAATGATTTTCAAATTCTATGCTAGCAGCTGGAACATGACACACAAAAAGATTTAAGTAATCAAACAAATAAAAAAAAACATTTTAATGAGACTTATTAATTATAAAAATTATTGACGCAGTAAAAAGGTCTTTCAATGAGATACGCTTTGGTTTTTTTTTCGAAAGAGTGCAAATATAGGGATAGTTTTTAAATGTACTGGAAGATGATTGTAAAGTTTTATGGCGTTGTAAATCATTGATTTTTTTTATTAATTCTGTGGAAGGAATGTCATGCCTAGAGTTCCTGGTAGGATATACGTGTTGTGGCCCTTCCGGGAAAGTGTTTATATGTTTTCTCATCAAACAGATGGTTTCTAAAATAAATAATGCAGTGTTAATATTTCACGTTTTTTGAAATAGTATTGGCAGTGAGCTCTATTAGTTAGACCAAACAAATAGCGAATTGCTCTCTTTTGAAGCCTAAAAGTACTAAGAAATTGTTCAGTGATACAGCAGCCCCTAAAGGGAAGGCCATAGTGGAGATGGGATTCGTTCAGTTCTTTTGAAACTGATCGAATGGCAAAGCAGGCGGTAGAAAGTTTTTTAGTTAGTGTCAATATGCTTAGACCATTTTAGGTTGTTATTTATATTCAAACCTGGGAATTTTCCCGACTCAGGGTATTTAATATTACTATTAAGAAGCTGAAATGGTTGTAAAGTCCTCTTATAAGATAAGGCCACAGTTTTATCCACATTAAAGCAAAGCAGATTGGAATTGGACCAAGCCTTAATCATAACAAGGTCGTTGGAAATAGTAAAATGTTGAAGAAGAATGAAGACGTTGTATCAAAATCACTCCATGTTATGCTTGTGTCGTCAACAAAGAGAGACATTTTTCCATTAATTTTTAGATTAGATTAGATGGTGATATCATTAAAGTATGACAAAAAACGAACAGGTCCCAAGACCGAACCTTGAGGGCCTCCAAGTAATCAATTTACAGTCAGAATCAGAACCATTTGCCCTTACAAATTGTTGCCTATTCTGGAGATAAGATTTAAACCAATTTAAAGAAGTACCACGGATTTCATACAAATTTAGTTTGCTTATCAAAATTCCATGCCTAACACAGTCAAAAGCTTTTGTTTAGTCACAAAAAACTGAGGCGGTTGGGTGGTTGTTATTGAGGGATAAGTAGATGTCGCCAAGCAATGAGAACATGGCGTCACTGGTGCACTTGTTGGGTAAAGATTCAAGCTGATCCGGGGATATTATCTGATGAAGGAGAAATGGCATAAGACGATTCTTCAGTAACCTTTCAATGATTTTTGATACCACTGATAGTAGAGCAATTAGGCGATAATTGCAAGAGTTAGTTTTTTCGCCTCCTCTATGAAGAGGAATAATTATAGCTGTTTTAAGGCATTCAGGGAATATGAAGAATTCATTTATTAGTGTTGTAAGAGTTTCTATAGCTGGAAGAGGCAGGTTCAAGAATATTTTAATTGATAGGCCATCAGTGCTACACGAAGATTTGCTTCTGATGTTATTCATTTCTTTCAATAGTTTCATGCAGCTAACAGGGCTTAAGAAAAAGCTATCAGCGACATTTTTCGATGGAGGGAAGAACGAAAGATGGTCCAAACTTGGTGAGATACCATAGGTAATATTTTTGAAAAATAATCATTTAGGTCATTTCGCTTTGGTAAGATCTGAGTCACAGGGTTTGATTTGTTTCTGAGGTCAGTGTTAATGGATCAAGTTTAAGGGTTTTTAGACTTTGTTAGACGTTTTTGATAGTATATTTTTTTTACTGACTTGATTAATTTTATATAGATAATTAGAGATATAGTCGAGAATAAGAATGGGGTCGGGAAATGTCCTTTCGTGGTCCACGGTTTATGACGCTTAGCTTTGATAATCTTAAGCGGGAAGGCCTTATTAAAAGCACTAAAAATTTTATTTAAGAAAGCACTAAAATTTGAGTTAACATTTTCAAATTCAAAATTCCAGTCGGTGTTTAAGCAATTATTATGAAATACTGAAAAGTTGGCGGCCGAGAAAATTCTGCCCCTATGGCGAGGACTCTGTAAGGGCCTAAAAAATATACTAAATTTGGAAAATATTGCTCGTGATCAGAAACACCTATGCTACAAATCTGAGATTGAACCTCTGATGAAAAAAACAGACGCCACGTAACCAATGATAGAAGAGTATTTTGAAATTCTAGTTGGAGACGATACATGCACTGCAAGACCGAGACAGTTGAACATAGAAATTAAATATTTCTGGGTGGCACAGACAGTAGCATAGTCAATATTAAAGTCCCCGCATAGAATTTTTCTGCCTTTTACTGGTAGACTATCCAGCAAATTTAGCAGGTAATTAAAGAAAAATTGTACATCAAAATTTGGTGATCTATAAATACAGATTACATAGGGATCGAAACGAACGAAATCCTCATTTAGAGAAAGAATCAGATAACACGTTATAGTATATGGAGCAAAATATTAAAGGTAATGTGAAAAAGAAATATTAATAATTTTTAAGCAATTATTCGTCGTCTAAATTTAAAATATAAGGAAAAATTAAACCTAAATTTTCAATATCGGCTTTTTGTTCACTGTGAGCTTTTCTTTATGTAGTTCAGTCATTTCTAAAAGAATACTTTTGCTAGCGCTATTTTCAGTGTGTAAAATTTTTGTTTCGTTAAAATTACTTGTGTGTTCCCTATCTATATGTTCTAAAAGAGCACAAGATTAAGACTTGCATCACTTTTGTGTAAGGCAATTCCTCTACTTAATCTTTGTTTTGCTTGACCATTGTATTTTTTATCTCAATTGGAACAAGGAATGGAATAAATGCATTATACTGGTTTAAAACATTATCTTTATCTTTTAATTTACTATACACAATACCAATATTTTAACATTACATTGTGCGATTTTTTTATTTTCTATTTTAAAAACTTTAATAATCTTAGAACTCAAATTTTCAATACAGAATTGAACCAAAAGTCACGTTATTATTGGGATTTATATGATCTCTTTAATGATTGTTTTTGCTTAGGATGTTATTATTTATAGTGTTGTATTATACCTTTTTAAAGTTAAGATTAAATTAATTTTCACTTTGTTACTATATGACTTATAATTAATATATCTACCAGAACTGGTAGGTTTGATATACCAATCTGAAATTATTTATTATTTTTAACTTTTATGATATTTGAATCTAAAAAGCTGGTAACTACTCCACTGATGGTGATTTAATGGCCCTATATTACGATTGAATCCATAGTATACGGTTCAATTTTTTTAAAGTATAACTTCCAGATTTAGTCTCTAAATTATATCAGTATAAATTAAGACTTCGTTTTCAAAACGGTACTTTTTTAGAAAATAAAGAATGGAAGTATATGGGTGGGATGGAGACATTCAACTACACGGAGGCATGTCTTGAAGCGAATTCAACTATTCCTATATAATTCGATTACTCTGGACATGTGGAATTATTTTAGCTAAAATTATATATAATGTTAGTAAACCAATAGTCTTTAAATGGTTAGTACTAACAACACGATTGATAAATTTGAAGAAAAAGGAAATAATGTCAAAGTCTTAGTATTGTGGTGTCCACCCGGGGTGGAGCTTAGTAGGCTTACACCTTTTGGATCGAATGACATTAAGGGAAGTACTTTGAGTAATGTTGCTAATCCAGTGAAAAACACCGACGTTGGTACAGGACTACGTTATTAAAGAAGTACAAGCACTACATATATAGGCTGCAGAAATATTATATGAATGTGTTTCGGACAAGAATTGCTTAAAGTGGGTAGACAGGTAGATATAAACGCATATAATTTTATCATTCTTAGACTTAAAAATTAGGGTATTCCTAAGCAAAAGAGATCTCTTCATGATAATGATAAGGCTGATTAAGAGGATAAGACGCGTATTTCGAATAAAAATGAATTGTTTAGATTGGGTAGAGAGGTAGATAGGAACGCGTATGATTTTACTATTCTTACAATTAAAAGTAGGGGAATTCCTAAACAAAAAAGGTCTCTTCATGATAATGATAAGGCTGATAAAAAATTATATTTGCAATTGATAAGTCTATCCAGTCCAAACAATTGTATACATATTTTAATAAATTCTAGATAGTTCTTAAACTTCAAATTTCAATGTAAAGTAACCTCAAACATCTTGAACAACTAGCTTTATATTATTGATAGCAGCAGGTTGTAACTGAATAATTTAAAGTCGAGAAGCCAGTAGACAACTGATGAACAAGCCTTGACCTGAAAATGTAGGTTTATGTATGCATATGTATATATATATATATATATATATATATATATATATATATATATATATATATATATATATATATATATATATATATATATATATATATATATATATATATATATATATATATATATATATATATATATATATATATATATATATGTATGAATATTTTAAGAGGAAATATGACATATTTAAGATAAATTTCTAACATAATTAATCCCTTTAGTTAAACATCAACTGATGTATAATAAATAATAATGTTATATAAAGATTATTTAAGTGAAAGTAATAGTAGTTATTTTGCAGCCATGGAGAGCTAATCAGAGTCTGAATATTAAACTGAATACAAAATTGAAGATTTACTACCTAGAGTTACATTAAATGGTGACAACCAAAACTATAAATTTGGTGTTAGAAATACGAAAATTAAGCACAAAGCTGTGGAATGTGTAATCTTTCTAACTGCAGTGGAGATAAAAGATGTTTGTGCTCAACTTTTGTAACCATGAACTGTGTTACACATGTTTAAATCGATGGACGAGAGAAAATGAATATTGTCCGATTTGCCGACATGTTTATTATTCGATTGTTTTGAAGGACACCAAAGAAAAACTGCCCGTTAAGAAAAATTATTGACGGTATTGTATTATATCTTTATCTAAGACTAAGTTGTATTAATATTTAAGAATATGTGAAATAAAGTTGTATATCTATAAATATAAGTTGATTTCAATTTAACATTATTCCCAGTAGATAATTATATAACTTTAAGTTTTGAATAAAGAATATAAAATATTACTCCCCCGATTGCACGCTCATATCAAAACTTTCATACGTCTAAATAAAAAAATATATAAATATAATGAATCTTTATGGTTCCTATATCCTTTAAAGTTTACAATAGGTTAGGGTGTATATCCTACTATAAGTGCAACGATAGAGGATAAATATGTGTGTTGTAAATACCACTTATGTTACTCTATGAAAATTAGTATATTTTATGGGAATGAAGATATTTGACATAAGTTGTGCTCTTATTTATTCACCAAGAAAGAAGTTAGTTTTTAAGAAATATAAGGCAACTTTTGAGAGGTAAAAATAGTTTAAAATGTAACTTTTTTCTCTGAGGTATGTTTTTTAGTTTATCTATTAGCAAGAAGTCTAATCAAGTAATTCTAGAAACTAAATTGAAAGCTTTTAACTTTCCAAAAAAAAAATCAGGGATATCGTAAGAATAAGTGTTATCTTCTTAAAACTTTGATGATTCACCTATTAAAAGATGCTTTCTTGTAAGAATTTTAGTTTCTCTGAAATATATCTTGGTTTATGATATTTTTAATACACAAACATATAACACGACATAATAGATATTGGCACGAAACATCATCAAGTATCCCCAAAATTAAATTAAAAGCCAAACTTCCAAAAATCAGTCTGAATAAAGTAAATATAAGGTTGGTGATATCGTAAGAATAAGTGCTGCCTTCTTAAAGATTTTGATCATTCGTATATTAAAATATCTTTTATGAAACAGAGTTACAGTTTCCCTGAAACATAGTTTATGAGATCTTCAATGCACACATATTTGATACAATATAACTATGTTATGACATAACCCAACACAACATATACTAATGTACCTATGAATACGTTTAACTGTTTATATTCCTATAAATCATATGCTATATATAATACTATATTTACAAATTAAAAATTTTTATTTAATATTCATTTACTTCAAGTCGTACCAATTCTTGTAAGATGCTATCTATTTCTTCCATATAATCAAAATTGACAGCTTTTTAGGTATATTCTATTTAAAGTTAAATCACCATAACAGAAATGTGTGGTAAATTTGCAAAAACCATAAAACTTTATAACTATCTCACATAAAACAGGTTACAGACAAATGTAGCCAGAGTAATCGAATTCTGGGAATAAATTCACTTCAAGATATTCCTACAAAGTATCACTTTGGAAATGAAGTCTTAACTTATACTGATAGAACTTAGAGACTAAATCTGAAAGTTCTACTTTAAAAACTGAAACCGTTTTACTATGGAATCGATCGTAATACAGGGCCATCCAGTGACCATTAGTGCAGTAGTTATCAGCTCTTAACTGTACATAAGTATTTGTTATTTGTAAAGGTTTATGTAGATACAATACATTTTGCATAATTGCTACTCATGCTACGAAGCAGTCAAGTCATAGTTATAAGTGAAATGATTTGAAAATCATCATCTCACTATTTTTAAAGTTGAATCGACATCTGTCCTAAGAGGTAGGAGATCTATCTATATAGTTTCTCCAATCTGAGTGGTTATGGCGTACAATCACTTTCTGGTAAAACAAAATTTTGTCTATATTCTACAGGAATTTTAGTCTATATTAATAACGCGGCTTAACTAGTGTGTTGAACAGTTGCTACATTTGATTTGTTTTCTCAGAGGGGTATGACCTTTATAAATACATACATCTCGGCTTTAGAATTAAATGAGTTCTTTCTTTATGTTTAATAGCTTAGTTTATGTTTAGCGATGTTCTCAAAGATGATATTATGGGAGATATATTTTTGAATGTTTTTTATATTTATTCAATGTTCTTGTCAAGGCAAACGATATTATTAACAGTAGGTAATCGGACATTTTAAAAATGTTTGTAATTATTTATAACACATATGTTGGAGTTTTGGGTTTATTTTAGACCTGTCTAATCCGATATGCCTAGTATAATTATGATGCTTTTAGCTTCCTACATAGATTTACCGAAAAAGGTAATGTATGAATTAATGAAAATAATATTTGCTACTTTTTATCTATTTTTTTACACATCTAAAATACCTTCTAATTTTTTCTTCACTACTTGACATATTTATGTAGTTGAAAACACATTAAAGTGGTTAACTATATAAAATATACACTAGGTTCCATGCAAACATATTGTATTTCAAGATATCTTAATATTTACATGATATACATTAATCCGTAGATGATAACTTAAACTCTTATTTCGCGTATTTCACGACCTGCAGCGGTATTCATCATACCTCAGTATACAAGGAGTATCGCTTTCTGATAGTTGACTGACTGAAGGGACTCGTTTCTTAATATTTTGAAACGCTCTAGAAGCCAGATTTTCTTTCTTCTTTAAATGTTACTAATATTCTTCTGCCATACGTACTTCAAATGCTTTCAATTGGGAAATCTAATGCTTTGAATTAATGTTCACATAACTAAGTTTTAGTATTCCATATTTTAGCTTATTCCGGAATTTAAAATATTTATTTGTTCATAAGTCGAAACCTATTTATTCTCGCTAAGTAGCTTGTTCTTGTTTAGCTGTATCTAGTTGTATTCCTTAAGTTCAGACACTGGAGATTAGGTATATATCTAGCGCGATTGGAGAATCATTTGTTCATGAGAGAGTTGATTACTTTTCACCCCCAGTAACTTAGTACTTATATAATTTTCAACTATCGCTGTAGGGCATAACACTTTTCTTATACAGGTTTGGTATTTCTACTTTACGAATATTATGGAGAGTTGTAGTTACTTCTTTATGTTCATTATCCATCCATCTATCTATCTGCCTATCTAGTTAGCCGCCTACCTATATGTCTTTTTTACTATGGCAACTTCTTCGTAAGGAACAAGCGTAGAGAGCAGCAAGTTTACAAAATATATGAGACAACTTAGTTGTAAAAAGTACAAACAGTTGAGTATAGAGAGAAGGGAATTTTAGAAAACGTAAGACAACTGTTGAAAGTAAAGGTGAAAACCATTGTTCCAAAATTAGAAACATATCAGTTGAAAGTAGAAAGAAGTTAAATTAAGAAGAAGTTATATTAAGAAATAGCAAACTATTAGTTGTAATTAAAAAATGGTTCAGTTTTAAGAAATATAAGGCAACTACTAAGAGGTAAAATTTGATCAAAATAAGAAACATATATATTGGAGCGTACATATTCATCTTACAATCAGCGGTATTTTTCATATATTCAGCTGTTTTATGTTAATACCCGCACATAAAATTCTCCGACAATTGTAATTTATCAAGTTGTCATTTCTCGTCTATTTCCCTAGCATCTTTTTACCAGATATAATTTTACTGTAGTCTGAGGTTCGAAGGAAGGAGATTTATGAGTTTAAAGCTTGTTATTCAACTAACAGTCAGCAATATTTATTTTAGTTCTAGCATATAAAATCCTCCGGTATCTGTAATTCATCAAGTTTTTGTACTGTTTCTCGCCTATTTAATCCAAGTACCAAGGACTCATTTGGACACTGATTTAAAAAAATCCAGTATCTCAAGACCTATATATAAACTCACACTTGTAGTCTATAATAACTCAACTCGTCAAAGCTTTTAAATTCGGATATCTCATTATCTCCAAACTGATTGTTATCCTTTCGGCGAGGGACGAAAAAGGGTCCCAAGCGCCTCGGCGGGTGGTCAAACCTTTCGGTAATGGACATTCTATTGTGTTTATAATGATCACTCGAATAGGTATTAATGGTGACAGTGGAATTTATTGGACCTTCTGTTAGTTTAAAATTGTTGAGTTATAAATAATACTCCGTTGACGTGTACATAAAAATGATGTCACGGGGGTTGGGTAAGACTTGATTTGGCTATTGTTAGGTTACGGGGAACTTAAATAAAATTTAGTTTAGTCTTTAAGTTGGGTCAAGCCCGATTTGAATGGGTGATAAATTTGGGTTAGACAGATTTTATTTGGGTTAAAAACAAACATCGCACACGTAGGCTATTCTCTCCCAGTGGACGGAAGGGGCCAAACGAAGGTCTTTCCTCTACTTATACTCATTTGATAAAGAAAATGAGTATATATATATATATATATATATATATATATATATATTCTCTCCTCGTTAATAGTCAATTTATCAGACTCATCTTTTTTAAATAAATAAATTATATATGTATTGCCTTGATGGATGGTGACGTCCGTTTAGGATATTCTATTCGATAGACTAGCTCAGTATCAGAGGCGTTTTTTCCACACTGGCCGTACTTTATTAAAATATCTACTTGCTGACTTCTAGCAAAAATAATTTCTTTCATACTCTCAGTTAAATAACTTCTTACCGGACTCGTTTATATTAAACAAGTGACTGTATGACAATTCCATAACAAAAGTGTAGAAGAAGTATATTACGATTTCAAAAATAATGTATAACATATATGAATATAATAAAATATTTCTCAGTTTACAAAAATAAACCGTATGAAATAATTTATTACAAAAATACAATTTTTGGGTTATTTTCTAAACGCACCTATTGGACGTTACTTAAAAATTTGAGAATATTTTACAACTTGAAACATATTGAATACATCCTTTGCATCTTAAGAACAAAAGAGAAAATTGTTTATAAGATAGTAAGTTTCTTAATAAATCTATCAATTCCTCAGTCTATGACATTAAAAAAAATTATTTTGACGAGTATTAAAGTTTAAATATTCTTTATGATTCACGTTTTTAAATACTGAAAATTTTGTTTTTGTTAATTTTTCTCCAATGCGATATTCAAATTTCACCTACATGTTTGTCATAATGTATTTTTTAAAACTACTCACCATTTTTTCATCCCCGTCTAATTCTCCGTAGTTGTAAAATAATTCATCATCAGGACTTGGTGTAGTAGTTGTGGTGGTCGTAGTAGTGCGAGCTCGATTTGACCAACCATGATGTCGCAACCTAGGAACCGAATTACCAGATCCCAATCTATTGTTACTAACAAAATATTTATTATCACTATAAAGGCTGTTGCTGCTGAACAAATTGTTTGTTGCACTAGAGTCACTACGGTCACTATCTAAATCGGCTATCCTACTTTTGATTTGGTCAAAATGTGGGAATTTTGACGCATGTCTTAATTTTACACCTGCGCGAACGGTATCACTATATTTATTGTTCATAGATGGGCTAGTGCTAGTGACCCAGCTATTCGAATAGTACTTTTTCGAATAAGCTCTCTGATCTTTTTTACTGTAATCATTTTTTGGATAGACCAATGTCACTTGGATGAAAAAGCAGAAACACAGCAGAGGCTGAGGTCGCTTTAATCGCATTGTGGGTAGGTCACTTGGACTTGATTATTTCTGGTTTCATCTTTGAAGCCTTAAAAAAAAGAAATTTGCTTTAAATACATTTTAAAACCTCTAAATTGATGAAAATATGTTTAATAGATAACAAAATAAATCCAGTATCTAGCAATAAACATCTACGCAGAGTACACTTAGTAAAAAAGCATGACAACATATATATTTATAGTTCATGTTGTAAACATAGTTTCTATATGAGAAATTGTCTATATGTAGGGGTATTATGAACCTAATTTAAATATTTTTTTAATTTAAATTGTATTTTAAATTAAATACTGTTCTAGATCATTGCTAGATTAGGGCATTGATTCTTTTAAAAGATTTCCTGTTTAATAAGTTTATTTTATGGTACATAACATTTTTTTTTTGGACAGATGTAATTCTTTTTGGTATTATATATTTTTTCTGTGTCATTACCATTATGTTCAGATAGTAACCCTTTATGGTACACAATCCAGGGTCAGTGTAGTACGTAGAAGTAAATTCCATGTTAATTATTATACTTTGGCGTTTATGTAACAAAGCGTGATCACGATTTGGCGGCCAATTTTTCACATATAACCCTGTAGGCGTATATTTAGTTAAACGTAACCTTTCTTCTACGCATTTAAGACCATAAAAACCATCAATTTTTGAAAATAATTAATTGTTTAATTCAAATTATATCATAAATTAAAATTTCCATTAATCATTTAAATTTAGAGTTGCACTTAACTTCTTTATTTTTTTTTTAAATTATTTTAATCTAATTAATTAATTTCTAATTGTTACACTCTGATCTTGTGGACATTATATGGTTTCATCTATTTGAATTTGTTGTTTTCTTCATTAGTAGTTAGGGTTTCAGGTATACGTTTCAGCTTGAGGAGCAATTAGTGATTATTGTCTACTCTAAATTTCAAAAACAATTATCAGGACCTGGTGTAATATGTTAATCACTTGGCGCCTTAATTAATTCTTTGTTTTGAACCCGCACGTCTCGACTGTATAAAAGCTAGCGGCCACCAGTGATTCCTGCACCTAAAGAGCTGCAGAGTTAACTGAAATTTCTCTAATATTTTTATTAATTTATTTAAATTTTCTCTGCTACTGGCCTTATGTAGGTTGATTTTGATTATATTTGGTAAGTTGATATTTTGGTTAACTATAATTTGGGGGTGTCATAAAGTTTTTGGCGCCCAACGTGGGGCCCGATTTTTTTAACCTGATTTATTTTCTATTCTTTCATATCTTTGCAGTGTTGCCACTTGGATATTTTCCCCTATATTTAAAGAAATATGTTTTTTTATAACAACTGAAAATATTTGACTTCAGTGTTTTCCTAGTGTTGTGAAATTAAACTTAGTGGTATTATATTATTATTTTTCGATTTTTTTTAAATTTTATCAGAAGTGAGTCGCAGTTATTAGAGTAAGTGGTATTATAGTGCAGTTAATTTTGATTTATAGTGGTTTATATACATAGTGATTCATATAGTTATTAAGTACTGATTATATTGTGATTAAATACATATTGTACATTGTTATTTAATTGAATCATTATATATTAATATTATCAAGATGTCAACAAAGATTGAAGTGAACAGACTGGACAAGGATGAGCTTATTTATGAGCTGCAGTGGCGAGGCATAGCAATTGGTACCGTTGAGGAAATGAGAGGAAGACTTGTCTTAGCAAGACAGATGGAGAGGAGTGGTGAGAGTCTTCACTACCCTGCTTATACATTTACCTTTGCAGAGGATGCTACTGCTATAGCTGCCAAACTAGACAACCTTGTTTCGACTATTGGTTCATTTTCAGACACTACTAAGAGTGGCTTATTTCTAAAGTTACAAACGAAACTCAATCATGTCATGGGTAAAATAGAGAATATGTCTGCCAATACTACCGAAGAGACAGAGATTCGTGCTGTTTTAGTAGCAGAAGCATTAAGTCTGATTGAACATTTAAATAACAAGGCTATGTTGGCTGAAGGCAAGACTCAACCTGTCCCTCCCAACTTGTCTGTACTTCAAGGAAGTGTTCAGCAACAACAGTCTATCAATCCTCCCGTGAATCAACAGCCAGAGTAGTACCTCTTTTTAATTCTTCGTTTATTGGACCCCAGTCACCAATTATGTACAGTGCTACTCCATCATCGTCTGGTATCAAGCCCATATTGCCTCATAAATGGAATTTGAAGTTCTCAGGTGATAGAAAAGGCATGTCAGTGACAGCAACTAAAGAAGTGTTGTTGGAATCTGGCATTGACTTGTTTGAGGGAAGAGCTTATGAGTTTTACCAAGACTGTAGAACTGAAGTCCAAACTTGGGATGAATTGGTGAACAAGTTTAAGGAAGAATATCAACCCGCATTCTATAGCGAGCGCTTACTAGAGGAAATCAAGCGAAGAGCTTAAGGTTCTGATGAGACAATTGGCACTTATATGGCTATCATGTCTAAGTATTTTCAAAGGCTGCAATGTCCTATCTCAGAGGAAGCAAGGTTAAATATTTTACTTAGAAATATTGCACCTATATACAGGTCTTAGTTAGGAGACCTAGAGATAACTAGCTTGGCCCAATTAAAAACATTGTGTAAACGAATTGAGCAGAGAGCTCAGTTTGATGAGTGTGTTTCGCCGCCCAAAAGAGGTCAATCCTTGGAGCCTGATTTAGCCTACGTCACTACGTTTCTAGGGAAGCTCCCATACAGCGTAAAGAGATAGTTTGCTATAAATGTAAGAAGCCTGGTCACAAAGCCATTGGTTGTGCAGATGTAAATGCAAGGAAGCCTTTTTGCTACACTTGCCGAAAGGAAGGTTTCACTAGGTAACTCGGGAAACGGGAGACGGCACTCATAAGCAACCGGACTATGAGTGAGCCGACAGAAACTTCCGGCTACAAACATATTTTAGATTTCATAATCAATCATGCACAGGATGACGAAAGACCTTACTTGGAAGTTGACATTCTGGGTAATACATTTTTAGGCTTATTAGACTCTGGAGCATCTAGGACATTTATTGGAAAGAAGTGCTGGAAATTATTAAAAGAATTAAAGTTTCCTTTAAATATGGACAACAAGTCTACTTGTACAGTTGCTAATGGACAGCGAATGGAGAGTATCGGCACTATGGAATTACCTGTTCGTGTAAGAGACAGAATTAGAGTTATTGAAGTGATAGTATTGCCCGAATTGCCGCACTCATTGATTTTGGGTTTTAATTTCTGGAAAATTATGGGTATAGTTCCAGATCTAAGGCACAATGAGTGGCATTTTGCGCAGGATGAATCCACTTTCACTGTTAAGAGTGAGCAACTGCAGACAGTTTTGACGGATGATGAAAAACGTCAATTGGATGAACTGGTTAAAGGATATAAAGAATTAATGGGAAATAAAATTGGCCGTACGACTCTTGTAAAAGACAAAATCAGAACCTATTAGGCAAAGAGGTTATAGAGTTTCGCCTGTGATACAGAAACTTATTGACGAATAAATTGATGAAATGCTGAAATTAGGGGTTGTTGAGCCTTCTCAAAGCCCGTGGGCATCCCCGGTAGTTGTGGTAAAGAAGAAAAATTCAGATAAAATACGATTCTGCGTAGACTACCGTAAACTTAATAATGTGACGGAGAGAGACAGTTACTCTCTTCCTTTGGTGTCCGAGACGCTGGACAAACTTAAGGACGCAAAATATTTATCAAGTATTGACATCAAGAGTGCTTACTGGCAAGTTCCTATAGATGATGCGTCAAAACCATTAACTGCTTTGTCATCGAGGCCAGGGTTATATGTGAAAAATTGGCCGCCAAATCGTGATCACGCTTTGTTACATAAACGCCAAAGTATAATAATTAAAATGGAATTTACTTCCACGTACTACACTGACCCTGGATTGTGTATCATAAAGGGTTACTATGTGAATATAATGGTAATGACACAGAAAAAATATATAGTTAAATGTAAAAAGGTAACTTACTATCTAATACCAAAAAGAATTACATCTGTCCAAAAAAAAATGTTATGTACCATAAAATAAATTTATTAAACAGGAAATCTTTTAAAAGAATCAATGCTCTAATCTAGCAATGATCTAGAACAGTATTTAATTTAAAATACAATTTAAATTAAAAAAACATTTCAATAGGTTCATAATACCCCTACATATAGACAATTTCCCATATAGAAACTATGTTTACATGTCCCAATGCCATAAAAAAAAAAGAAGAATTATATAAAATATTAATTATTTCAAATATAATATTCTGCTTAAAATGCTTAAATCTATGACTTATCTGTCTCGGCACTCACGAACCACTTCGGTAGACAAGCAGCCAGATCCATAACCCCATATAGCTTGGAAAAGGCGGCATAAGACAGCTTGTGATAGCCTTTCAGCTGTCGAAGTCGGAGCCACACAACAGGGCGTGAGGGCTCGATAACACCAAGATCAAGTAAGCTTCAGGTAACTTACAACCATCTCGCAAGAAGAATCAGAAGAAGTCGAAGCAGGAATGAAGAAAATAAAAATGAAGAAGAGAAGAAAAGCCACTGATGATCTAGAGCGGGGTTAATTCGGGACGAAGCGTAGCGATTTCCAAAATATCAACTCCCCACAACACCTGGGTGCAGTATGCCGAAATCCAACAAATTATCCCATCCGTAAACATCCACTCACAGGATACCACTATACGGCTCAAATACTGCTTAAAGGGTTTATTTGCATGATCCCCAACTTGGGCACTAAATATTTTTCTAGTTCACAACTTAAACCACAAAAATTTTGGGAAAATCTGCTTCGCCAGCAGACGCAGGTGACCTGTTACAACGACAGGTATTACCAGACTGAAATTGAAAATTCTAGGAAGAAGGTTCAAGGAACTAGTACCTTCCTTCCTTCTCTGTCTTTATCCCACTTATTTGGTTACTACTGGAAAAGTACCAATGATGCCAAATGTCACAGACTTTTCTGGGGACTCGAGATTACTACATCCCTTACCAAGGACATTAAACATAAAACGCTAATCATTGACTACCATCTTACACCCAATGTAAGGATACCATGAAAAGTACATAATTACATATTCAAGTCGTTCTAATCAGTAGAACGATAATAAAAACCATTTCTTTGAAAGGTACTACTTTGCACTGCGCTGGCGTACTGACCGGAAGAAGGCAGTACCGGCAACACTACCATGTCGCATGCGACAGGAAGTGCATGAACTTCCATTTCATCTAGGGCTATTTGGTATTTTATTTTAAGACCAAAATGTACGAGTTTGAGCGGGTCAACCAGTGCAAACCAGAAAATGAAGTATGACGTCATACCAGAACAGTACCATTATACTGTGACGAACCTGTGCGTTGGTGCGAGTAATTCGGTTATTGATATACATACAAGGAGCCGTACATTATTTTCCCTTAATTATAACACCAGGAGCAACAAATATCATCCAGCAAGAATTACCAAAAAATGCTTTATCGACACGTCTTTCCGCGATCCACTAACACATTCCTATAATGTTCAAGTTTGACATGACTTTGACACTTCGAAGACAAAAATAGAAACACCTGATATGACTGTAGAAGTATCGTTTTCTGATGTTGAAAACAGTCAAAGGGCCTTAAAACCTTGTAAATATGATACCCTGATGGCAGAAAATGAGTCCAAGGTGAGTACAAAATTATAACATATCTTAAACAAAACAATTCCTATCACGATTAAATACTTGTAAATAATTGTTACAATCTCAACTTACGCACCTATTTTCTTTTCAGGATAAAGAGGCGCATAAATTAAATATAAGTTCCAGAAGCAGCAGAACTGACCTAACCAAAACGTTATATGAAACTCCAATGTAAAATTTTTCAAGTGATACCAAATTGTGAAAACCAAACAATATGAACAAACCATAATTATCATCAAATACTTAAGATATAAACCACTATCAGAGGGATTTCAAACAGTTACACAAAGGATAATTAGCTACAAGGTACTCAGCCAAATACAATTCATATCGGCACCAATTACAGTAAAATCCCACAAGAGAGAATTTGTAAGATGACAACGGAAGCTATCTGAGTCAGGTGTGCTATAAACCAACTATTATTGTTGCACAATCCTATGATATATTAGGACACTAGTACCCGACTCCAAATCTAAGTTAATTAACATTATTTTCTTATTTTTAGTTCTTCATATGCATGTATACACACAATATCGAAGAAATAATCGCTAGGAAACAACTAACCAAAAGAGACCAGTAGTCGAGGGACAAATAATAATTTTTGAAAGGAAAGGAGTGACAAACAGGAAAAAGTTATATACCTTTTTTGTTTATATGAAGTAATAATAAGATAAAATGTATACTTTTTAATTGTTGAATTCATGAACAATTTTACTAGAAAATAGTTTATTGTACTAATATAATAATTGTCCCATTACATTATGATATGATGTTAGATTTATTTTATTATAAATAAATTTCCCGTAATTATATTTTTTTTTGTACTAGGGATCTGTGTAGGAAAACCCCTATCAAAATTATTTTATCGACGTTCACCATTTTGTCAAGAGTTTAGAATTTTCTTTCAATATTTATATCTAGTTTGAATTATTAAGGTTACAATGTTATGCAAGGTTTAACGTTTAAGAGATATAATATAAAAATTAATCGAGCAGTTTTAAAATGGAGCCAACTGCCTTTTGTACTGGTATATAGATACAAGACTTTTCAGCTGAGACTTCAGGGTTTTTCAATGAACCAAGAAAGAACAACAATAAATTATTTTTAAATTTAAAATTATTTGGAACCTTAAATAAAAATTGCAACGATGTAAAAAATATTACTAGAATTATAGTTAAAATAGAATTGTAAGTATTTTCACCTCACCAAATCTAATACCCGTATTTAGATTAACATAAATAGGTACAGACAAAATATTTTACGTACGACCTTTATACAAAATAGACAAAAACACAGAACCTACCAGGTTCAGTTAATAGCTTATTACACACGGTAAACAAATAGCACGGTCACCGTAAACCAAACGCACAGTTGAATGTCTTTATGTGGTACCTTTAATATTTCGTAAGTAGACCATGATCGCTCGTCAGCAGCTGTAGTCATAACAACTGTCAAATACAATATACAAACTTTTTCGACTGGATGATAAGATGTTTTACTTAATTCCAAGCCTCGTTGTTCGAAAAAGCATATCTACATAGTTAATAAAAATATCAAGTGATAGTGGTCGTAAGTAAAGTATAGTAGGTAATGCGTGTTGTAAAGCAATTATTACGTAATATTATGTTTTAATATTTTTATTACTCGCCGAATGCCACCACTGTTATGATTTAATAATTTTAGTATTTTGTATTAGCACTGGTAGTAAATGTAAACACTTCAACTTGTTTCAAATCTCTCTATTATCTTCTGTACAAGAGGGTCACTTCTTACTTCTAACAAATCTTTACTCTTACTGTGTCTACTGACTTAATTCTACTGACAATATAGTACTGACAATGTAGTACTAGACAATGTAGTACTGACATAATGACTGACCTGCTCTATACTGACTACCTAGAACTTATTTTTATATGAATTCCCTAATTTGAGATGCAGTGGCGTATCTGTAAAATTGATTAAAAAAGATGTCTATAAAAGTAATTTGGGGAGTATTTGCTACGCCACTGCTTACTGTACTACAATGGTTTCTTTTAATGTTTTTATAGCTGAACCTTCCCAAGCTTTATCGACATAGTGTAAATGAGTTTATGATAGGTTTTTTCGGGTATAATAATATTTGGGGCGGAAGAACGTGCATAAAATAGAATTTGAAGTAGAATTTAAAATACATATTGTTTATTTAGAATTTCCCTTGCAATAAACGACCATTAAAGCAGCTTTTGTCGGAAGGTTCCGCCGAAATATAATGTATATCTAAATATTGCATTTACGTGTCAAACTATCTCTAGACTAATGAATATATAATACTTAAGACTATTCACAAATAAAATGACTATTAAATAATGGTGTCACAACACCTCCCCCTTAAATGAGAGATTTTATAATAATGAAATTGTTAGAAAATTTCGTTCCTGAGTTAAAATATAAATTATGATACAAAATATACATCCTTGTAATGGATACTAATATTTAACAAAAGTATTATGTTCGAAATGATTTTACAAAATTTGCTATGAACTATGTTCTTATTCTATATTATACTAACCTATATAATATTGAAAACTGTTTTTTTTTTTATAATAATTAGGCATTCTAAATCTACTTAGATTCTACTAAAGAAATTTATTACTTATAATAAAACATAATAATATGTTGACAAAAAAAATTTTTTTTTCAAGATTTTCTGTTAGCTTTTCTATGTCGTCTTGTGTGCTTGAAAAGTCTTATAATTTTCGTTTATTAAAATTTCTGTCAGGTTAATGTTATTATTTTTTACTTTTTCACAACAGTCCTCACTAATTTCTAATGGCGGAACAAACTCACTAAATATTTTCGACTGAAAGGCATTACCGTGAGGCACGAGCATCGTTGAAACACTATACGTTTTACACTGTTTTCCTATGGTGACACTGCCGCAATTTTTTAAAATAACGTCTACTGGTTTATTTTGATTAATACATGAAATGGTTAATGATTCAGGGCAAGGCACTGCAAACAGCCAAGTATTAGTTGTAAGTAACTGAATAAAGATACCTCTATTAGAATTTAATATATGTTTTTCGCATACTTCTGGAATTTTATTTGTTACTTGAAGTAACTTCATTTCACAGTTTTCCACTAAATGAGCCAATGAAACTGGTTTTTATTGCTGACAAATCATTTTATCATCCGTTATTTTTATAAATTTATTATATTCGAGATCAGAGAAAGTTATGAACTGCTGTTTTGTTTCGTCTATTGCAATGTATTTAGAAGATGGTTGAATCAAAACAAATTGATTAGTGGCTAATAGCTTAGGAAAAGGCGATACCTTATATAGGTAGAATAATTGTGTTTCAACTAAAGGAATATTAATTATATAAATTAAATGATTATTTTCAAAGTAAACTTTTAGTTCAATCGTTTTTAATATAAGATTAGAATGCATTATATCAAGAGGCACAGCAAAATCTAAACCATGGGGAAGAGAATCCGTAACTTGTTTTAGTTCATCAATTAGGCGAACTGGTGTTAAAATTGCTGGGTGTAATAAACCCTTTTTGGCAATAAGAATTGCATTAATCAAAGTCATTACTTCGAGTTGTAGTTGATGTAACATCATATTTGTCAGCGTAATGTGTTCTTCTAGATTGCCTTTTAAGTCTAAAAATTTAATATCTTTTTCTAATCGTTTGGAAAGAATTTTAACATTATTTTTTAAAATGTTTTCATTAAAATCTAAGGTTCCAATAGTATTGTTGAAATTTGTTAGTGTAGACTTGACAACTTTAGTTTGCTCTTTCAAGAGAGCTAATGCTGAACCCTCATTTTGCGATAAATCTGAAATTTTGCTATCATAATATTTCGCGTCTTCTTCGTCTAAAGTACCGAATAGAATTTTTGTAGCCTTTCCGATAATATTGAACCATCCTCGTTTATTTCTACTTAAAGTACTATAACTTATCAATTGATGTAAAGTTTCTAAATCTGAGCTAATTTTATCAAAATTATATTTAGTTGACTTTAAAAACGTGTCACAAATGGATAAGTGGTACTGAAAATTTTTATGATTACATAATTCAGAGGTTATTTTATTGTAGTTTTTTAGAGAAAGAAGTTTATTTATAATGTTGTTAAAATCTACATATGTAATTAGCTTCCATTTGTTATTATAGAGTCGCAGTTCTCCAAGTTTTTTAAAGTGTATTCCTGGGTTGTGGTCGTAATATGTGACATTATAATCGTCGCTATTATCAGAACGAAAGGTATTCAGAGATATAGTGATACTGAGTAGTATTATTCTGAAATAGGAGAAAACATAAAATTTAAAAATACTATCTACATACATTTATATTTTAAATTATTTTCTATAATACATTTATACATGTTTTTTTTTTGCTTTGTGTTAATCATAAAACTGTTTTAATCTATTGGCATGGACGCATTGTTTACTTTTGCCTTTCTGTATTATAAAATTAACGTCAGAAGTTTTATCTATTATTATATAAGGTCCAATCCATAAGGATGTGAGTTTTTTGCTTCTGCCTCTTCGCACTGATTCGTCATAAAGTAGCACCTTATCACCTATTTTAAAATCTCTAATTTTGCAATTTTTATCGTAATTTTGTTTTGAAACGCTTTTACTTTTCAATAGATTTTCTTTAGCCAATTGGCTAGAATATTGTAATTTTTGTTTAAGATTGGCGACAAAATCATCATATGTGTATTGAGTTTTCATAGGTTGAATAATTGAAGTAGGTGAATTAGGGGTATGGCCAAATAAAAGTTCAAAAGGTGAAAAGTGGGTTGCAGTATGCGGAGTTGTATTATAAGTAAATGTTGCAAATGGAATCCAGCTATCCCAGTCTTCCTGACTATCTTTGATAAAATGTCTTAAATACTCCTCTAAGACTCTATGAGAACGTCCTAAAGCTCCGTTGGATTCTGGATGATAACTAGTAGTTTGAACCTTTTTTATTTTTAAAAGTTTGCAAGTATTTTTAAAGATTTCACTTAAAAAATTTGAACCTTGATCGGTAATTAGAGTTTCAGGTAGTCCATATAGACAAATTATTTTCGTTACGAAGTAATAAGCTACTGTTGAGGCTTCTTGATTTTTTATAGGGACATTAATATTATACTTTGTCAGGTCATCTTGGAAGGTAAGAATATATTTGTTACCTGCTTCCGTTTCAGGTAAGGGACCAACAATATCGAGAAAACATCTTTCAAAAGGTTTAGTGGCGGTTGAAGTTATGACCATTGGCATTTTTGTTTTTCGCGATAATTTTTTTTTTTGACAAGATTCACATTTTTTATAAATCTTTTTACGTCTTTTTTCATGCCTCTCCAGGTATAAAATTGGGATAATTTTTTATGTGTACGGGCAATTCCTTGATGACCGCCTAAAGGAGAGTTGTGGAATTCTTCTAATAAGGTTTCCTTTTCAGATTCAGAGGGTTTTATTAAATTATTATTGTAAACTGTTATATCTACATTAGAGTTTTTAAAAATATATCTTATCATGGGATAAATAATTTCCCATTTTACTAAAGGGTTGTAATGATATTTAATAAATGACAATTTAAGTTTTTTGTTACTTACAAGATTTTTTAACTTTAGTAGACAAGACCATATATTTTCATAATTTGTGTCATTTAACATATTTTCATTATCATTGAGTAAAAATATATTACAGTCGTTGTTTTGGTACTGAGAGACGAAAGGTATTTTTAAATCGTTTTGAACGTTGTATGATGCAAGAAATTGTTTAATCTGATTATTTTGCTCCAAAATATTAAATTGCTCTTTGTTAAAAAATTTGGGAAAAAATAATATTATAGGATCTGAATTATTTATCTGAAATAAATTAGCGTTGTTTTCTTCTAATTTTGTGTTAATAACAATATGTGTTTGCAGATAATTTAAAAATTTTTGATAATCTGTTATCATGTCAGCGTTTACCGTTTTAATCATTCTACTTAAGGCATCAGCATTTGTATTTAACTTTCCGGCCTTATAAATAATTTCGAAATTGTATTCTTCCAATTTTAACCTAAATCTTGTAAGACGCGACCCAGGGTCTTTTATGTTAAATACATAAAGTAAAGGTTTATGATCCGTAACTATCTTAAAATTTGTTCCAAAAACATATGGTCGAAAATGTCTAACTGCCCAAACAATTGCCGCTAATTCTTTCTCTGTCGTTGAGTAGTTTTGTTCGGCTTTATTAAGAGTTCTACTAGCATAAGCTATAGGTCGATCATTATTAACTTTTCCTTGTGATAAAATTGCACCAATCGCATAATTACTTGCGTCGGTAGTTATAATGAATTCTTTTGAAAAATCTGGGTACTGTAGTACAGGAGGAGAAGTAATGTTATTTTTAAGCGTTTGAAATGAAATATCACAAGCATGGTCCCATTTAAATTCCGTATCTTTCTTGAGCAATTTGGTAAGAGGTTTTGAAATTTTCGCAAAATCCTTTATAAATTTTCGATAATATCCGACAAGCCCTAAAAATGATTTTACCTCTTTTTGATTTACTGGTTGAGGAAACTGTAAAACACATTCTACTTTTGAAGGATCAGGTTTGATGCCATAATCTGTTATAATGTGACCTAGATACAAACATTCTTTTCTTAAAAATTCACATTTTAATGGTTGAAGCTTTAAATTATGCTCCCGAAACCGTTCAAATACCTCAATTAACCTTTCATTATGTTCTTTTAAATTATTAGCATAAATTACGACATCATCTAAATAAATAAAACATTTTATGCCACTAAGACCGCTTAAGACCGCATTCATTAACCTCTGAAAGGTTGCCGGAGCTCCTTTTAGGCCAAAAGGCATCCTATTGTAAACAAAATGCCCCGTAGAAGTACTAAAAGCTGTCTTATTTTTATCATTTTCGTCCATTTGAACCTGATGAAATCCATTGGCTAAATCTAAAGTTGTAAAATAATGCGATTTTCCTAATTGGTCTAAAATATCTGTAATATTAGGTAATGGAAATGCATCCCCTGCAGTTATTTCATTAATTTTTCTAAAATCTACGACCACGCGAAATTTAGGTAAACCTGATGAATCAGTTTTTTTAGGAACTACTAATAAGGGACTATTCCAAGGACTGTAAGACGGAGAAATTATTCCATCCTTTAACATTGCATCGGTTTGTTCTTTTATAACCTCCCGATGTTGAAAAGGTAATCTATAGGGTTTAATATTAATAGGTCCCTTAGTAGGGTCTGTAGAAATTTTATGTTTTATTGTGTTTGTACAAGAGAGTTTATCACCTTCTAAATAAAAAATATCGATAAAATTTTCACAAATTTCTAGAAGTGAGTTAGTTTCCTCGACATTTAATCCTTCTAAGTTGAGAGAATGTTTCAATTTTTCTAAACGTTCAAAGTAATTTATATTCGTGTTATTTTCAATATTATTATTATTATGACTAAGCTCTATAATGTCAAATTCACCTTTAGTGATAGGTTGTACGTTAACTCTGGGTAACGCAATTGTTAAGGGTTCATTAGATATATTTAAAATACTAATTAAACATTTATGATTATGTACTTTGGTCAAAGAAGAACCTATATAGAGATTTTCAGCAAGTTGTTTCGATTTTACGATACCTTCAGTACCTGAAACGTTGGCCAAAGCATAAGTTATCATTTCACATCTTGGGGGTATAGTCGTTAAAGTCTCTGAAGGCAAAATCTTAAAGCAATTGTCCTCAAAATAAACAGTTTCTTCTTCATAATTAATTTTAGTTTTATATTTTTGCAAAAAATCGCGGCCTAAAATTCCGTCATTTTTTATAGGAATGCTATCTGGTACGATATGAAAAGGATGAATTAATATTTTATTATCTTTTAATTGGATTGTTACATTATATAGACCTTTCGTAAAAACCGGTTCTTTACTTATACCTTTTAGTTCAATAATACAGTTTTGATCTAGCTTTGAATAGTCTTGTAAAATCGACTCCTTTAATAAACAAACATCAGCCCCTGTATCTAACAAAATTTGCAATTCTGACTTTTTAGTGCCCAATGAAGTTATTTCAATTATATCTAACTGTTTACAATTATTAGAGAATAATACTGACTTAGGAGACATATTATTTGAATTATTACGAGTTGGTTTGATTTTAATATGTTCTAGTGGATTCTTATTATTTGAACAGCTACTGTTTATACTGATTGAACTTTTTACGAAGCGCTTGGCGGGCTGTTCACAACCAAGGCTTCGTTGTCGTTTCCCGAAAATTCTTGGACAGATGTAGTTGGTTGTGGAGGAGAAATACTAAGATTGTGTTGGAGGCTACTGGGGGGTAGAGACGTTATAGTTTGTATTTGATGAGAATTATTGACAGGTTCATTATTATAGTTAGGACGGTATCGTCGCTGTTGTTGAGGTATCTCTGAAAGCATTTGAGGTCTGTTTGAACTACGGGGATTGGTATAATTTTGACGATAATTGTTCCCATTATAATTATTGTTAAAATTTCGTGAATTTGTATTTTGATTGTAATTATGATTATCGTTTCCCCTGTAAGAAAAATTACTTCTAGCATTAATAGGTTGTTCCCCGTTATAATTTTGCCCATTTGAAGAATTTGCGTTAAAATGTTGTTGTGGACTGAAGCTTTGATAATTAGGATTATTATTATTTCTTCCCATATTTTGTTCATATTGTATAAGTTGCCTACATTGAGAAGTTATATGATTATTTTTATGACAGAACATACACAAAAGTTTAGGATTTTGGTTATTAAAATTTCTATTTCCCTGACCCACAAAACCTACATTTTTAAAATTTGAATTTTTTGCTCTAACGTTGTTTTCGAGTTCCATTTCGATTGCTAATGATAATGCCCTGTCTAAATCTGTTGTGTTTTCAGCAATTACTCGAATTTGTATTTTTTCATCATTTAGCCCTTGTCTAAACGTGTTTACTAAAATTGACTCTAAATTTTCTATTAATACCTTAGCAGAATTATGTTCATAATTTAAATGACAAGTTTCTTTATATTTATTATGCAGGTATCTTAATCTATCTCCATATTCTGTAACGGTTTCCCTAAAGTTTTGTTTTATATTCATTATTTGAGTTAAAAAATGAGAAGGCGGTCTTTTATCCGTAAACTGTTCTAAAAGAAAATCTCTAATTTCGTCCCAATTTAAAAATTCTTTATATTGTGTCACCTCTTGAGCTTTACCTTTTAATTTAGTACCAAAAATTAATTTAGCTAATTTATTTTTTTCATTTTCTTTCACAATATGCATTACTGCGTCACAGTTTTTTAGAAAAAATTGAAGAGAATTTCCATCGCCGTAGCCGTCAAATGAATTTATTAAATTTAATACATCAATTGCATCTTTTCCTTCAGCCATTTTTTTGTTTGTTAAAATTATAAAGATTAAATACTAATAAAAATTTTGGGTAAAAATTTAAATATAGATAAGTTATACGGTCGATTATTCAATTACTTTTTCAACACACAACGTATTTGCAGTACCTTTCACAAAATAAATATATCTATATAATTTCAAAAATGCATAACATATAAAAAAAACAAATAGTGTCACCACAACAGGAAAATAAAAGAAAAAAACTTACAGCTTCATCCTTAGTTAGCTGGAACGTAAGGCGAATTTCCTCGTTTTCTTTCTTCTTCTCGAAACTTGTTGCGTACTGGGCGCTCCTCCAAGTCTGTTGAAACTTCCTGTCTTTGGTATACCGATGTGGTTTAACTGGTGTGATTCCTGCTGCGTTCTAGGCGCTCCTTCAGAAAACACGGGGTAGTATATCCAGATCCGCTGCCACCAATGTTATGTTTTAATATTTTTATTACTCGCCGAATGCCACCACTGTTATGATTTAATAATTTTAGTATTTTGTATTAGCACTGGTAGTAAATGTAAACACTTCAACTTATTTCAAATCTCTCTATTATCTTCTGTACAAGAGGGACACTTCTTACTTCTAACAAATCTTTACTCTTACTGTGTCTACTGACTTAATTCTACTGACAATATAGTACTGACATAATGACTGACCTGCTCTATACTGACTACCTAGAACTTATTTTTATATGAATTCCCTAATTTGAGATGCAGTGGCGTATCTGTAAAATTGATTAAAAAAGGTGTCTATAAAAGTAATTTGGGGAGTATTTGCTACGCCACTGCTTACTGTACTACAATGGTTTCTTTTAATGTTTTTATAGCTGAACCTTCCCAAGCTTTATCGACATAGTGTAAATGAGTTTATGATAGGTTTTTTCGGGTATAATAATATTTGGGGCGGAAGAACGTGCATAAAATAGAATTTGAAGTAGAATTTAAAATACATATTGTTTACTTAGAATTTCCCTTGCAATAAACGACCATTAAAGCAGCTTTTGTCGGAAGGTTCCGCCGAAATATAATGTATGTCTAAATATTGCATTTACGTGTCAAACTATCTCTAGACTAATGAATATATAATACTTAAGACTATTCACAAATAAAATGACTATTAAATAATGGGGTCACAACAGTAATATATACTCAGTAATACCTAATCTCTATCTGTTTTTAATATGCAATTCAGAGATACATGGCAGGGAGGACGGCACAGTCGTTTCACTTTAATCCTGTATATTATAATTTAAGATTACATTGCAAGAATAACTAAACAATATCTTTCAAACATTTCTTTTACTAAGAAGTGCCATAATAAAAAATATTAGTTACGTAATTATATTAGTTTTTACAACGCTACCCTCTTTTAAAAAAGACCAATAATAATATTAACTTTACTGCATTGCAAAGGGTAATAATATAATTTGAAAGTGTAAACATTATTGAACGTTAGTGGCTTCTATGTAATGGAATTCTATTACACGAAGTAAAATACTAATACATTAATTAGAAAATTCCATATAATGAATTTTTACACGACCCGTTGCGCTAACACGGTAGCATCGTCTGGTGTATACTACGTGCTAATTTCAAAAAGAATTCTACATTTGATATTAAAAATGTCTGTCTAGCCTACGGTCCCTTATTTAAATTTTATAACTTAATTATCCTACAAAAGCTGGGGTTTTAAACCACCACCGTAACTTTAACTCTAGTAACAATATTTAGAATTTCAGAAAATGTTGAGTAAAGGAGAATTGTTAAGATCTATTTGGTCGTAAGTAATAAATTTGAATATTTTGGGCGGTTTATTTCTAAACTTTCCAATACATTTAATTTAGGGCCTTTATTCTCTACATGAAAGATCTTAAAATCGTCGTTAAATACATGATCTTTCTTGATAATATGCCTTGCTAACGTTGAGTCATGTTTATTGTGAATAAAACTGCATTTATGTTCGTTTATCCGATTTTTAAATTGATTTTAACTGATAGACCCATGACTTTTCATTTATGGTAAATTTTAAATAAATGTTTATGCAATTCTCTCTTGATTGTTAAATCTAAGAAGTTAATAGAGCCGTCATCTTCAACCTCTCACGTGAACTTAATATTCTAATTAGCTTAGAGTTTTTACCTAATAACGGTAAGCTAGTTTCTTTCGATGTAAAGAAATTATTTCCTAGCATCCCCACAGAAAATACAATAAACTTAGTTGAATCTTTATTAATAAAAAACAATGATAATTACAACATTCTAGCGTTATTAGGTAATAACGCTAAACTAGTTTCTTTCGACGTAAAAAATTTGTTTTCTAGCATCCCCTCAGAAGATACAATTAACTTAGGTTAATTACATCATTAGGCAAGACATTCTAGATCTACTTAAAACATGTCTCAACCAAAACTATTTCTTTTTCAATAATGTTTACTACAATAGTAGAGAAGGTCTGACTATGGGAAGTCCGTTAAGCCCTATACTCGCAGAGATTTTCATAGAACATGGAAAAATTGATTGATCAGCACACTTTGAGTAGTAAATATGTTTATTGGTATCGGTATGTGGATGACATTATTACTTATTTTACAGGCATAAACAGACAATTAAACACATTTTTAGACTTTTTGAATCCAATTGACAGGAATATTAAATTCACGTTAGAGGTTGAAGATAAGTGCTCCACTAATTTCTTAGATTTAACAATCAAGAGAGAATTGCGTAAACATTCATTTCAAATTTAGCATAAACCATCACATATTTATACCGTCATACATTACAAGTCTTCACATCTTATAGAACATAAATTAGCAGCGTTTTGTAGTATGGTCCATATATTTATTAGCGTCACGTTATCAGAAGAAAGTTTTAATGATGAGCTTAATTTAATTAAATAAATTGCAGTTAATAATGCATGCCCAGTATAGTAGATATTAAATACGGGAACTGATTCACCCCCCACCACTACTCCTGACCTTGAGAGCCCAGGTGTGCTGTGTAGTTTGGCCTTGAGGCGATGTGACGTCATATGACCTTGAGCGCGCATCACGCTTTTTCTTGAGCGCACACCTGAACTTGAGATTAAGCTCCGCCCCATGACCATGAGATTAAACCCCGCCCCAATGACCATGAGATTAAACCCCGCCCCACGACCTTGGGGAATTGCGCATACCACGTTTTCAATATTTGTCCTTGAAGCGATGTGACATCATCATATGACCATGCAAACCATTTCATATAAAAGATTGGTGGTGTAAGCATATTGTGTTATAACTGAAGTGAGACGTGTAATTGAACTTTCAATTAAATTAAACATGAGTTACGTGTGTGATATGTGCGGTGCATCATTTACCCGCAGTTACAGTCTGTTGCGTCACAAAAGAGAGTCGTGTAGGGGAAGACCAGATGATGATTTTGGTGTTGGAGGAAAGCGTGTAAGATTGGATGTTGCAGGACCCTCTTCATCCAATTCCCCAAAAATGCAAAGCTGCGATGTTTGTAATGTTGTTGTTTCGGCAAACCGAATGGGGGCTCACCAAAGAACATTGGTGCATAGAAATAATGCATGTATACCATTATCACAAGGTGTAGAAATGATAGATGGTGCCTTCCGAAATCGCATCGCGACATATCGTGTGAGCAGCGACAGTATCCATGTCGATTTTACTGCATTCTTCGATGATATTAAGCAGAAAGTGTTGGATTTGGTGCGTCGAATGCTGACATCGCATGGGGCTCTGAAGATAAACATGGTTGTTTTTTGTCAATATCTGCTACCATCTCAGGACGTGTGCAGCGACAAATCGTTTAATACAACCAATCAAGTAATCACGGATGGGGATGATTTGGAAACTGTATACCAATCGTTTGTGGATGCAATGAAGACCCAATCTATGGAATTTCAAGAAAAAGATTCAGGTATGTTTAAATATTTAACAGTGTTGTTTTGTGAATTACAATACTTTGTGTGTTTATAGGGTGGGCGCTTGAGAAAATTCTATATCTGGAAGTGAACATCAACGAGTTTAGGCCAGTAAGCGGCTCATCATACATCAAACTACCGAGATTCATAGAGAGCAAAAAGGCTGTGATTAATGTGGTGAACCAAGACGAGTGCTGCTTCGCTTGGGCTGTAACTTCAGCGATGTTTCCCACAATCAATATGCCAACACAAGTTTCATCATATCCCCATTTTTCAACTGTGTTGGATGTAACAGGTATGGATTTTCCAGTAAAATTGTGTGATATTAGTAAATTTGAGAAACAAAATAACATTTCAGTCAATGTGTATGGTGTAGAATCTACTTTTGAAAATAATAAGATGAAGTATGAAATAGTTGGTCCACTTAGGTATGCGAGCAAAAAATTATTAAATCATGTAAATTTATTGTTAATAAACAGTGATTGTAATATTCAAGCTCATGATGATACACATGTTTGCGATGCACGTTGTACAAAAAGTCATTATTGTTGGATCACAGATTTATCTCGATTAGTGTCTAGTCAAATTAGCAAAGTTAAAAGTAAATTGTATTTTTGTGATGGTTGTCTCGTTTATTTTGATTCATTATCAGCTATAACTTTACACCAGAAAAATGATTGTAATCACCTATACACATTGACACCCTCAGATGATATTAGGGTTGATAAGTTTGGAAAGAGTGTACCTGAAAATATTTTAAAATTTGAAAGCATAGAAAAGCAAATGCGAGTTCCATTTGTCGTATATGCCGACTTCGAATCGGTTCTAAAACCATTACCAATAGCCGAGCCAAGTCCTCAAAATTCTTACACAATGCAGAGTGTTAAACACGAACCATATTCCTTTGCATACGTCATAAAATGTTCTTTTGATGATACTGTTTCTAAATTTGAATTGTACCGCGGAAATGATGCAGCCCAAGTATTTGTTTCTCGTATAGAAAGCGATTTAAGGCACCTTTATAATACATATCTAAAAGATATTAAACCAATGAACCGTTTAACACCTCAGGAAGAGAATGAATTCGCGAATGCTAAAACATGTTGTATATGTGAGCAGTCTTTTATCGACAATGAAAAAAAAGTAAGAGATCATTGTCACATAACGGGGAAGAAACGATTTGGTGCTGCTCATTCCGTCTGTAATTTAAATTATAAACTACCTAATTTCGTCCCTATTATTTTCCATAATTTAAGCGGTTATGACTGCCACCTATTTATTAAAGAATTATGTCGTCATGGGGATAATATTAACGTCATAGCCCAGAGTAAAGAAAAATATGATTCATTTACAAAGAGCATTTACGTTCACGATTATGTCGACAAACAAACCCTATCGATCAAGAAAAAATATTTAAAGTTGCGATTCATTGAAATATTGGATTTAAACATATTGGATGTTGCCGATGACAGTCCGGTTGGCTATGTTTTAGAAGTGGATATTCATTATCCGGAAGAATTGCACGATCACCATGCCGATCTTCCATTTTTAGTAGAAAATATTATACCTCCAACGGGAACATCCAAAATGTCGAAATTAATACCGAATGTTAATGATAAGAAAAACTATATTGTACACTACCGTACATTAAAACAAGCAATTAACAACGGCCTAATGGTAATGAGAACACACAGAATTTTAAAATTTGATCAATCTAAATGGTTGAAAAAATATATTGATTTCAATACTGATATGCGGAATAAATCGCAAACAAAATTCGGTAAAGATATGTTCAAATTGATCATAAATGCAATTTTTGGTAAAACCACGGAAAATGTGGAAAATCGCAAGGATATAAAATTAATAACCCAATGGGAAAACTCAAGAGGAAAATGTGGTGCTAGAGCCCTAATAGCTCGTCCTAATTTTAAAAGCTGTTCCATATTTACTCAAGATCTCGTGGCAATACATATGAACCAATTGAAAATTAAATATAATAAACCTATATATATAGGATTTTCCATATTGGACATGTCAAAAACGGTAATTTATGATTTCTTTTACAATTTTATCAAGACGAAATTCGGTAAAGATGCTTCCTTACTCTACACAGATACAGATTCCCTGATATTAAAAGTATTCACAAATAATTTTTATGGCTGTATGACTGAGAATCCGGATAAATTTGACACGTCAAATTATGTCGAGGGAAATACATTTAATATTCAAAAGAGTATGTCAGTCTTGGGTAGAATGAAAGATGAGTTTCCAGGTGATCCGATAATCAGTTTTTATGGTACCGGGGCTAAGGCTTATTGTATAAAATCGATTAAGAACGAAGTAAAAAAAGCCAAAGGTATCAAGAAATCGGTTATCAAAAATAATCTTAACCTGGAAGACTATCGGAAAGTTGTAGAACAGGGCGGTTTAATTTTTCGTAAAATGAAAACTTTCCGAAGTCAATTACATAACGTTTGTACCGAAATAGTAAACAAAGTAGCTCTGTCCCACAGTGATGATAAACGTTATGTAATTCCATCTTCTACAAAAACATTACCTTGGGGTCATAACGACATACAGTTCTATCAAACCACACCTGAGGAAAATGTTCGAAATGTTATGAGTGTGGTCGAAACGTTTTTATCCGAAGACGAAAAATTAGATCAACTTCTTAATGTGATGGAAACGTTTCTGACTAATGATAATGTTTAATATAACGTGCTGGAAAATTCATACTTTATTGTATTTAGTTTTTTTCATAGAATATATATTTAACCTTGTATATTTCGACGCAAAGATTTTGAAGGACACATCGCAAGGCCGTCCGTGGGTGGAGCTGCATATTCAAGGTTATGGGTGGTGGGGTGGCTGCGCAGTAAAAATTAAGGGGTTGTGTTAGTGGGGGTGGTTGCATAAAACCAGATGTAGACATTGTGTAACTTCAGTCTTAGACATTTGTTCAGTTTCAAAGTTCAGTTAAAATTACTACGCAACATATAAAAATGAGTTCATTCAGTGAATTTGGTGGTTCAATCAATAGTTTTGTTCTTGCTGAGTGTGTTGACTCGCTCGCCGATAATAGTTTCGACATCGAAAAGTTTAATTTTCTAACACCTGGCGCATTCGAAGCAGAGTGTGGTGATGCCGGCAACAACAAATTAGATGCTGCCAGCAACAACAAATTAGATGATGCCAACAACACCAAATTGGACGATGCCATCGGTGGCTACATAAACTGCTTTCCACTAGATCGACAAGAAGAACCGCAGCCCGCAGTGAATATAATTAGCGATATAACAATAAAGGAGGCAGCAAAACCTTCAATACTGAAGAAAGTCCTTATGAAAGGCTCAAGATTTGTACAAGGAAAAAAACGTAAGGTGGAAAGCAGTCAGCCACAACCGTCAACATCTGGGTTGGGGGAGCGTGAGCCACAGCCGTCAACATCCGGGTTGGGTGGGCCGGTGTCACCTATAATCCGACAAAAAAGAAGGATTACAAATAAAGCAAAATTGATGACACCAAAAAAAATTGTTACCGACCAACCCGAAGATGGAGTTCCAAATAATCTGGGGCCATTTTCACAGGATAAAGACGGTGAGGTGATGGCACGATTGACCAATATGAAGACGGTTTGGGGTGATAAATTAGATCAGTGTAGGAGAAAGGCTGTGCGGTGTAGGAGAGAGGCTGAGCGGTATATGAGAGAGGCGAGCGACTGGGAGGCTCGGATGGAAAAGTATGAGCGACGTCTCTCATTCATACGCAAGTAAAAGAAATAAAAAAAAAATAGACTTGAATGTGTAGTTGTAAAATCGGCGTCTTGTGTTTACCATTCTATATTTAATAGGATAGGATAGTTTTTAAATATGTTTTAGTACTAAGTTTTTAACCGAACATCACTGCGGGCGTTTCCCTTCCGATGTAGTTGAACCTTGTCGCTGGTGGGAGGGCTTAAGGTTGTTATATAATAGACGTTTTTTTTTATTTGGTAATTCATTGAGTCAATTATTATAAAACAACCAACCAATACAACTACAAAAAATAATAAGTATTGAAATTAATTTGAAAATAATAATAATTATTTAGTCCTTAAGTAATAAGATGAATTGAAAAAAAATATATTATGTCACATATCTATATATAACCCAGTAAATTGTGTGTGTGTCCTATTATGAAAATAAAAGTTTTAATAAACCAATATGTCTCTTATTCCAACGAAAATGTATTAAATGTTGCGAAAATGCGTACATAAACAATTATAAAATTTGTAATAATTTTTAGAATAGTTAAATAAAAATGTTTTCTTTAGACCCCAAAAGATATAAACACATCGAAAACTCCCTTTAAGCTCAATTAAAATAGCACCTAAAAATTAGATAGGAAGTCGAAATGGTTTTTTGCCCGTTTTGCCGACCACCTTTGGACGTTATAATATCGAAAACGGTGATAGATAGAGAAAAAAGTTTTAGATAAAAAAATTCCTAAAATCGAGTTCTACAAAAACGTCCACAGGACCTACCTCGTGGGAGTTACCGTTCGAGAGTTACGGACCTCTGAAGTCGGCGATTTACGCGTTTCTTGAAAAATCGCGATTTACGTGTAACTTTGAACCGCTATATCTCGAGAACGGTAGCGCGCTTGGTGTTGCCGGACGTAGGTCGTCTAGTTCTACAAAAAGTTAAATGGTGACGATATTGTCCGACGCATTCCTGACTTTGTCAACGCGCTGGTGCACATTTTTGTTTTGAGCGATTCCCGAGCCTCGGGGGTGTGAGATAGCGACTTGGGTTAAATGTAAAAGTTGTTCGCATAAAAAAAAGTCATCGTTTGGTAAAGTTATCGTTCGTCTATCTTTCGCCGTTACCGAGATAGGCTTTTGCGAAGTTGACAAAAAAATTGCGTTTTTTGCTCAGCTACGTCCCCCGCACCTCCTGACAAATTTTTAAAAATTTGGTTTGATCTGCGATTAGTGTCAATCCAATAACCTAACCTAACATAACCTAACCTAACCTAACCTAACCTAACCTAACCTAACCTAACCTAACCTAACCTAACCTAACCTAATCTACACTAATCTACACTAAGCCGGACCTGAACGATCGGGCACACCCAAAATTGAAAATTTTCAAGAGACGAAAAAAGTTTCAAATAAAAAAAAGTTGACTTTCGAGAAAATCGAAAAAAAAATCAATATTTAATTTTTTCTTTAAAATACTCTATACTTATATTGATAACTTTAAAAACTAGACAAATAACACAAACACATTAATAAAATCAGTATTTATTCTTGATTGATCTTAATTCAAGGACGAGTGGAAACCAAATTTTTATATTAATTTACCTTTTAGAACTTAGACTTAAAATAAAATTCAAAATAACTGGTGCAATATGTTTTATTATTTAATTGTTGACATTAGTTGCTATTACATATATATTAAGTTTTATATCAAAACACTAAACTATATAACAATATATGGATATACTAAGATATACTTTAACATATATGCCAAATATAAAGTATAATAATTATAAATAACTAAACGACTAAACAAGCTTATTTGATGCAGAACCATTTAACATATTATAACTAAAAATAGAATCGTGAATTATTAATGCGAAAACTTTAGTGTCTTTAGGAAACCGACTGTTACGTGTTTCAAATTCAATCTTGACATCCACAGTTGACGAGTTTACAGCTTCCACCTGATGCGAGCAGTCAATAACAAACAGCGGATTTTTCATGTATTCGCCAAAATCCATCATTGGATCGTTAAATTCTCGACCATAATAACTGCTTTGGAAGTTTTCGTAGTTATAATAGGCCGCTGCATACAATTTCTTTGAAAAATCCAAATTCCATCTTTCATAGGGGAATACTGTTGAATTAAGATAAACACGAATGTCACTTATATTTGCATTTGTAAATTCAGTCGCATCTTCTTTATAGCTATCTGCTTTTCCAATATTCTGAAATCCGATAATTAAATAACGAGGTTTCTCTAGACTTGTACTCGTTCTTATAGCCCAAACATCGGATGAAGTTTGTCGCAGAGCGGGAAGCTCGTAAAGATCCCACATACGGTAAGCCATTCGGATATTTGCATTATTACCACCTTTATTAATACGTGATAATAGTTTTAGCTTTTGTCTATCCTCGGGAACAATGTGACGTATTTTCCACTCCAGTTTGTCAATTTTAATGTCGGCTTCAACTTCTCCAATATAACAGTTGTTAAAAGTGCGGGCAATTATTATAATCAATTCCTGTTTAATGTTAAAAATCCCCTTCGTATAATCCTCAGCAAAACCCATCAGATATTTTAGGGGTACTTTGCCAGAAAATACATTACTAGCGGTATCCACAATGTGTTGGTTTTCTTCATTTAGACCCCATCCGCATGTAAGAAGCGGTTTCAGCTGTGTACTACCAATGGAAACCATTGTTTTAAGAGCTGTAGTTACACCTGGTTTTCTGACAACTGCAACTTTCTCACTGCCTATCTCATATCGAATTTCCTCAAATAGAAAAGCTAATGAATTATTAGATAAAAAACACTTTTTTGTAGCGTCTTTTGGTTTAAATGTTCCTTCGACATATATGTAGCTTTCCGATATATCCAAAATTATGTCTTGAAAGTGAACTGGGATACGAATTTCATCGGAATTTTGGAATTTAGGTGATCCGTAGGGTTTATATGTATGTTCTTGCAGGCTTATGATAGAATTATTGAAAATAGGTTCAGTAAAAACCTCAATTTTTTCACTACTTGTCATCATGTTCGTTGGCTTCGTACTTTCAAGCCGATGGATTGAAGAAATCTACGATCTTTGGCAGAGAGACGTTGATATCCTTTTGGTCCGACGTCGTGATCGTGAATGAGCTCTGTTTTAGCGACATGTTTCTTTTTATTAGGTTTCGTTATTGTTTGACATATCGGAGAAAACATGTACGGTCGGCGGTTGTAACAAAAACCCATCGTTAGACTAGTTTTTTTAGCTCCAGTTTAATAATAATCTTCTCGTCGTTGAAATCGATAAGATCACCGTTGTCGTCCAAGATGCGTAGAGTAATGTTGTCAATGAACTGACGTCCTTCAGGCTTCAACGGCAAATAAATAAGGTTTGTGGGTTCTTTCGTTATCTTATAACCAGGTTCAACATCAATATCAAATTCAAATAAAATATGACATTCTTGTGAGTTCAGGTATGCTCCAGAGATAATATTACAATCAACACGTATTATGCGTACTTTCATAATGTCTACTTGAGAGGTTGATTCATGTTTTTTGTTGTCCGTTGTTAACAATATACGATCAAATCCCAACATCCGACCAATGCAGTTTTCTCCTGTAAAATCCATAATGTATTTTGTTTTTATTTCACATTTCAATGTGTTATTATCGGGTGTTAATGAAAATATTTTATCATCATTATCTCTCGTGGATAGTTGTAGGGCAGTTTTCATTGCTTTTTCAATCTCGTGCACTTCATATACTCCGGGGGGAATTGTTAACTTTATAGATGGTGAAGTTTTGTCATTTTTTTTCTTATATGCAAATGAATTATTGCTTTCATCAATATTAAAAATAGAATTATATGTGTAAAATCCAACAAGTGCAAGCCCATATTTATTGACTGTACTGAGTTCTAATGGTGGGTAAAAATCTGTACTTAACACGCTCGAGCGTCCTGTTAATGTGAATGTGTACGACATGACTGATAAAAAATCTACTGTTTTTAGCTTTTATTGTTGTCGACAGCAGTTTATATTGCTATAGGTTGTACACCGTTTACTTGGTTTTGAAATTTTAAACCAATTTTTTTCTGTTATTTTTACATCACTTATTTTACAGGAACAGCAAAACAATCTCCTAGGCGCTGGTCCATCACATTCATCTCCATTCAGATTCTGGTAATTATGATGGTCCGTACAATACTGATACTTTAACATGTCTATGTCACATTTCATGTGTTCTGGTAATTTATCCCAAACAAGTGCGATTTCATTTGGGGAACAAGCAATCATTACCTCCTTGGGTATGTTTTCTAACTCTTTAGAAGTCATTTTTAATAAACTACCGGAACGATAATAGGCTTTTAACGAAGACGCCATCTTTTTATAACTATCCCGATCCATTTGGGGGGTATAAGACATATTGACTTTTACGATTGAGAGAGAAACTTTAAGCATAAATGACCGCACCAGACTGTCCCAAATTTTTGTTGTCGATCGTATGTATAGTAAATTTCCTTTGCTGCTTCCCCACCCATTCGCAGATATCGAACCAGTTCAGTTGGTGGTGGTAAATCACCAAAGCTGTCGTAATATGTAACTTCTGAATCATTCTTTCGATACGCCACCCAATGTGTTCCAAATCCCATTATACTGTCCAAATTAAGAATACCAGATTCATAACGTCGAGGACCTCGTCGAGGAAGTGAATCTCGCATAAATACACCTCTAAAGTATGGTACTTGTAGCTGTAATGCATACCTTTCTAGATCAATATTCGATAATGGCCTTCGAGGAAGGCATTTTACTAGTTTTTTGAATGGTTCATAAAAAGCCCTAAACCTGTCCTATATGGTTTCAAATACATTCCACCTCCATTCGATTTTAGATGTAACTCACCACCAGTTTTTTGGGTAGTGGCATTTTTTGCTGTTTTTACTGCACGCACTACCCCTGCAACACCACCTGCTAAGGATCCTAATGCTGAGAGCCCAGCAAATATTGGTATCAAAGGTAATAAGCCACCAACCTTTGGAACAGGTATAATTCTAGGTATGCGTATCTTCCGCTTACCACCACGGGCTTTTAATAATTTCCTTGCCGCAGCCACTGCTATTCTAGATGCGTTAAATATGTCTTTTTCAGCAAATTTCTTACCACCAGCCTTAGCTAATTCAGCTTGAATGGGTTGTCGCAATGTCGATCCAAAAGTAAACTTGGACACTCTTTTGTTTTTACATGTACGTTTCCCTTTCACAAATCGTCGTCGTCGTCGCTTTCCTTTGGAGCTCTTTATTTTAGCTGAATGCGTTGAAACACCCATACCGAAACGTTGTTTCGCCTTCATAATATTTGTTACCAACCAAGCAGATATTTTTTCACCTGCACTAGCGTCTTTTGATTTTACTCTCTCCCAAGCACGTTGTTCAAGATCGTAATCAGCTTGATGGCGTGAACTTAGGTTATTTTCGGTTTTTGAATATGCTATATCGTGTTTCTTACACGCTGCATCTAATGGGTTAATTCCCAAATCACCTCTCGCTAATCGCTTTGTAAGTTTGGTGCCTGGCCCACAATATTGATAACCGGGAAGGTGTAACTCAAACGGTAGTTTATTAATTATAGAATTCACTATACCACACCCAGTCTTACTCGAATATCGAGAGCGTCCACTTCGTTTGATGATCTGAATGAGTAGTTAAAGCCGTGTGTACGATATAAAATATTTTTTTTTCACTATAATGCGTATTGTTAAGCTGAAACAGAAGCTAGAAATAGATAATCTCGATGAGAAGGTTGGATCTGGACATGTAGGGAAAAATGTGAGACGTCGGCATGGTCCTTTGTTGCCATTATCAATTCGTGGATTGCTAATAGGACCTTCTAATTGTGGAAAAACCAATGTTATGATTACCTTGCTTACACACCCTTTAGGATTGCGCTTTGAAAATGTCTACGTATATTCAAAGTCGCTGTATCAACCCAAATACGAATATCTCAGGAAAATTTTCACGCCGATTAAGGGTCTTGGTTATTATACTTTTAGCGATACAACAAATATCGTGGAGCCATCCGATGCCAAACCAAATTCAATTTTCATATTTGACGACGTAATGTGTGAAAAACAGGATGTTATACGATCATATTTTAGTATGGGACGACATAAAAATGTAGATAGTTTCTACCTAGCACAAACCTATTCCCGAGTTCCCAAGCAATTAGTACGTGACAACGCCAATTTAATTATAATGTTTAAACAAGACGAAATGAATTTACGACATATTTTTTCGGATCATGTATCGCCAGATCTGACTTTTACACAATTTCAAGAGATGTGTGCTAAATGTTGGAATGACAAGTATGGGTTCCTCGTTATTGATAAGGATAGCGATTTAAATTCGGGAAGATATCGCAAGGGGTTCGATAACTATATATACACAGAGTAAGATCAGTGAATTCGCATTACATAGTTGTGTAATACTCTGGCAACATCACCTTCATGATGAATAATGATATAGATCTGAAACGTCAATTGATTGGGGTTACAGATGCCGTTCGAAAAAAGTTTAAACAAATTAGAGCTGCTAATGTACAAGATAAATTTGAATTGGACAAATTTTATGAGCCGATTGCTAAGCCTTTGACTTCTATATCCGATGCAGTAACACAAAAGTCTCGTAAACATATACAATCACAACCGAAAAGTTTAAGCACATACATAGAGGAGCCACTAAATAAAGCAACCATGTTCATGTCAGAGGAGTTTCCCGTAGAAACATCAACACCGATCACAGAAAGGTCCAAGTACACTGCTGAAACATCGATAGATACCCCAAAAAACGAGACGTTAGATGGAATTTATGCAACACCTTCTCCATCAAACAAATTTACAATGTCAGCTGTCACATTAAAAGATCGCTCATCTCCGGATCTTATCATTAATACATATATGAACGGTTTAAAGACAAAACCATCACAATTCGATACAGTTTATGGAGTACATCATAAATCAAAAGTAAAAAACAAAAAGTTTATGGGTAATTTGGAAATACGTTTTCCTCCTGGTAAAGTGACACTATGGCACAACTCTAAGAATATTGCAACCTTTGAAGGGAATGCGGAACTTTACGATTTGATATTCTTAAAAAATCCGCGGGTATTAGAGCATATCGAAAAGATCGAAGACTCCCGAAGTGGCAGAAGACTATAAAAAGATGCTGCGATTGACAAATGCAGCATACAAGGGCTATGACGAGAAGCGGGGACTACAGGAAACCAGGCGGAAAAAAATATTTAGAGATTATAAAACCATTAATGACAGGGAATCGAATGGGGAGTGGGATCGCAGGTAAAAAAACATATGCTCAAGTAGTGTTACCATTAAAAAAACGTGTTTTATCGGAAACTCCTAGCTACGTATATTGGAATAACCCGAAGGAGTTGGTAGAACGATTACGATTGCTATGGAGTTCAAAGATGGCTGGTCATACCGGACACGATAATGAAATAATGTCAATTATAGAAGAACTTCGTGAGGAAGGTATAATTTATTGAGTAATCACATAATTTGATCAGTATCTCAATAGACGTGAGTTGGAACTATGACTACTAGCACAGAAAAAATAAAAATTGTCAATGAACTTCATAGGTCAGCAAGAAAAAATTTTCCCAGAAGACACACCATCATTAAAGGATATGAAGACTTGTGGCAAACAGATTTGGCGGAAATGCAACAGTATGCAAATGAAAACGATGGATACCGCTATATCTTGGTGTGCATAAATTGCTACTCCAAATTTGTCTATACTAGGGCGATGAGAAACAAGACAGGGGCTGAAGTCACTAAAGCAATGAAAGACATTTTTAAAGAAGCAAGATATACACCAATAAATCTACAAACCGATCAGGGAAAAGAATTTTTTAATAACATATTCCAAAATCTTGTTAAGGAATATAACATTAATCATTATTCGACGTACAGCACCAAAAAAGCTGCGATAGTTGAACGAGTCATACGTACACTCAAAAATTATCTCTATAAGGAGTTTTCAGCTAGAGGTTCCTACAAATGGATACAACTTTTACCAGTCATAACGAAAACCTATAATAACACAGAGCATCGTACTATTGGTATGAAATCTATAAACGTTAATTCAACCACACGCATTAACGCATACAATTGGATAAAAATAGTACCCAAAAAGTTTAAATTTCGTTTGGACGATATAGTTCGTATAAGCAAACACAAAAGTGTCTTTGATAAAGGATATACGCCCTCATGGTCCACGGAACAGTTTAAAATCGCAAAAGTTAACATTACCAATCCACCAACATACCTATTGGAATCAATAGAAGGTCAACCTATAAAAGGATGTTTTTATGAAGTTGAGCTGCAAAAAACAAGTAGCCCGAATGTATATTTAGTGGAAAAAGTATCCTATCTAAATATGTATATTGGTTAAGGTTACTATTAAAATAAATACCCAATGAACTTCAACTTTGTTTTATTTAAATATGTGTTTATTACAATTATAAACTAGGTTTATTCACAACAATCATCATTCTTGATTATATTTATACCAATCAGCAATCTTGATATTAATCTTCATATATGAGTAATCCTCATCAAGCTGGGGCTATATTAATTATTTCTCATACATTATTCCATTATATGCTTTGACCACTTTTTTCTCCAAATCGCTCATTCTGATTTCATGTTTTTCAATTCTCCCGAGTACATCCATTTTTATTGTTTCAATATTAACAATTTTCGCTTTAAGCTGCTTTATATCGACACGAACCTTATTAAGTAGATCTGTATTCAGTATATCTGCTATTTGTACGCGTAATCGATGAATTTCTTTAAGCGCATAATCCTGGGTAACAGCATCACTACCCTTAGTCGGTGGGGCGACATTGGTTAAAGATTTTCCCCGCATGTCATATTGACCGTCCGGCGTAAGCTTAAATCCAATTCCTGGTGATCCCCTCAATAAATGCACTTTTTCACCAGGCTTTTGACGTCCAAATTTATCAATTGTGTTGGTACCACGACCCATGTTTATCTAAAACTATTTTTTTTCACCAAAGTGCAGCATTATAAGGTATAAAATAAAACTTGTAGTCTCTGCGACGTTGCTTACATATTTTCATTAAGGTTCGATAATATGACATCACTTGTTTCTAGTATCATGTTAAATAGTTTTCTATTATCATAGTTAGATATTTTCCTTGAATGTATCCCAGATCTATGAGTTTCTCTAATTAAACGATCAACATTTTGCTCAAGGTTGGATAATATTACTTCTCTTTTTTCTATTATCGAGTACACATATGCAAATTCTATTTCCGATTTAATAACACTAAGTATTTCACTAATTTTAAAATAAGTTTGATTTAATAATTCAACCAGTAATATCCGAAGTTTTTGAATTTCTTTAAGGAAATATTCTCGGGTTACAGTATCACTACCTTGTGAAGGATCTGCTATGTTAGTTAAAGATTTTCCTTGAATGTCGTATTGATGATCAACATTCAACTTAAAACCTATTCCTGGAGGATTGTATACTACTATTTTTTTATTAGCTTTTTGACGACCAAATTTATCAATTGTAATGTTAATTCTACCCATGCTTACATAGAACTGATGTAAAATTTAAAAATGTTTGAATTTATATCTGAAAGCTGTTAAAAATAATAGAAATAAAAGAAAGGTAATAATAATAATAATAATTTATTTTTTACCTAATACTAAATATTTACAAATTCCTAAAACTATTTATTTACAAATTCCTAAAACTATTTATTTACAAATTCCTAAAACTATTTATTTAAAAAAACTTATGGTTCAAACCCAAACACCCTCATTTCCTCTTTTGTTAGACATATATGTCTAACAATGTCTTCCAAATCTTCATCTTCTTCCCCAAAGTCCCCAAAAAAGTCCTCTTCGTCAGACGTGTCTAGGGGGGCCTCTAGGTTGGATGCTGTGGAAGAAGAAGAAGATGGAGAAGCCGCAACCGCCCATTGCTGCCCTTCTTGACTAAACTGCGGCGATGGAGACCGCAAAATGTCAGAAGGGCCAGCTTGATCGGGGACCTGCAAAATCCCCGATGGTCCTGCTGTCTGCGAAATGTGCGGAGATGGATCAGCTGGGGTGGTTGCTGTTGTATCCTCTTGCGGTGGCGTATTAAGCCTTCTCCTAGCACTGGGTGGTGACGAAGTTGGCGATGTTATTTGCTCATACATCACAAAATTATTGCACCAATTACAAAGACCCCTCGTTCCAACTAGCACATCATAGTGCTCACACATAGCACACCTCTGCATCCCATTTATCGAAAATGGCTGGACAATCGCTATCGGCTTTTCTGGTACTGCATTCTTTGTGGAACTAGATTGAGATTGACACTGAGACATTTTAAACTTCTTTTTTATTACACGTAGCTAAATAACGATGAAGACGAACTAATAATTTGCTTGTTTAAGTGCGTGTATATATACAGATTGTTCAAGGTTGTGTTTGCAACGTCACACAGTTATGAGGCGTGTACATTCGTTTGGGGGCGTGTACATATAGATTTTTCAAGGTTGCGTTTACAAGGACACACAGAATGCATGTGAATAGGATTTGGGTGTTATTTTCTCGGAGAATTTAAGAATAAACAAATAACACAAATACATTAATAAAATGATTATTTATTTACAAAATTATTTTTGCATGATACATATAATTGTTTACATTCCTATTTGTTTTTCACAGTTTTCATTCTCTATATCGTCAACATCCATTTTCTCCCATTCTTCAGTATCATCTGCGGTATTGTCTACACGGTCCAAAATATCTGCACCATTTTTCACGACTTCATTGATGTTTTCCGCTGAGACCAAACCATACTTTGATAACAATTCCTTGGGTAAATTTGGTATTTCGACAACATAGCTTTGGAGACCTTCGTCGATCATTTCCACGCAAAACTCGTCTAAGTTGATGGAACCATACAGGTATCTTTCACACAAATGAGCGCCTGACATGAAATTAATTACATCTTTCATGTACTTTCTATATTGACTGACTGTTGATTCAACCGCCGACCCATCATAGGTTGCAAAATGTAATATCTCTTGTGCCGCATTTCTTAACTTATGCGACAAACACATAATGTGAGAATCAAGGTCTTCAATTGGTGTGATGGTACTATTGCTGTCACACATCTTTCAAACACTAATTATTAAAATGTCTGTGTATTCTGATTTGTAAAATAATTACCAAATTGTTAATTAACCCAAACACCCAATTAAGAACCCAAATTAAAAGACGAAAATAATACCAAATTAAGTAAATATTTCTAAATTTTGTTTATTCTATTAAGCACCAAAATTAAAAGATGAAAATAATTCCAAATAAGTAAATATCTCTAAATTTTGCTTATTCTAAACACCCAAATTTAAATATTGATCTACTAGTATTAGTGCCTGAGATTACTCGCAAGCTCTGCGCCAAATAAGTTAAAGTATACATCCCACCCGACTTATTTATAATTTCGATAACGTCTTCAGAAATGGTTTCGACAACACGCTTTGGTAAAAAAGTTTGAAATGTTTTATCATGCGTTTTGTCGTACAATGTTGCATGAAAAGCTTTGCCAAACCGTGTCATCTTTAAAGCAATATTTTGAACTATAAAAACTTTCCCAATTGTTAATGATGAAAATTTTCTTTGTTCAACAAAATCTATATCCTTATTAAGCATTTCGTTAATTTCACCCAAGTTTAATTTTGCACTCATTGTTGAAAAAATGTAAAAGATTTAATATAAAAACACAGTATTACCGTAAATTTAAAAAATTGAATCAGAATACACCACACAATAACTTTTTAATGATGAAATCACTTGTGACCGCACAAACAGTGTACCTCTTTTTAGCTTTGAATGGCGTCAGCCTTGGTTTTAATAGCTAACACTCAAGGTCGCATGACGTCACATCCTCGCAAGGCCAAACTACCCAGCACACCTGGCCTCTCAACGTCATGGACAAGTATCGAAAAAGCGTGATGCGCGCTCAAGGTCATATGACGTCACATCGCCTCAAGGCCAAACTACACAGCACACCTGGGCTCTCAAGGTCAGGAGTAGTGGTGGGGGGTGAATCAGTTCCCGTATTTGATATCTACTCAGTTTCAATAGTAGAACAAATAAAAAATGACAAATTAATACACAAAACTATAAATATACCCCAATCGTAGAGACGATGATAGTAGTTTTTAAATGATAACATACCGCGGAAAGCCTTTAAAAATTAAATGCTGTCTCAATAGGAAGAATATAAAAATCGCTTTCAAAAGTAATAATTCTCTAGGAAAACTTCTGAAAAACACAAAACAGTAATAGAAATGAAAAGTCCATCGTCAGCTGTTAAAATTTGGTTCAAACTTAAAAACATACATTGGGCAGACGGCTAGAACTTAAAAAAAAAGCGGATAAACAAATATAAACGTAGTTCTATTCACAATAAACATGACTCAAAGTTAGCAAGCTATATTATCATGTGTTTACCGACGATTTTAGGATCCTTCATGTAGAGATAAAGGCCCTAAATTAAATTTATTGAAAAGTTTAGAAATAAACTGCCTAAAAGATACAATTTTTTTAGAGTTAAAGTTATGGTGGTTAAAAACCCAGCTTTTGTACCTTAGAGTAATTAGGTTATAAGATTTAAATAAGTGACCGTAGGCTAGACAGACATTGTTAATGCCAAATGTAGAATTCTTTTTAAAATTGGTATGTAGGAAGTATATACCAGACGAAGCTACAGTGTTAGCAAAACGTATCGTGTAAAAACTATAATCGTAAACATCAAAATGCAAGTTTTTCGAGCATTAAAATTATTTTTTTCATTACTTATTTTTGGCAAATACTTAAAATTTGCGAATAATAATGCATTATTAAAAAAACAACAAGCATAGATCAATAAAGGAAAACCTAAAAAACTATCACATTATTACTGTTTTATAATTACCAGCAAATTTACTTTTGCATAGTGCACATTCTAAATCTATCATTTTCTAATGTCCAAATCTAGCCATTTAAGTCAGTGACTCGGTCAATTGTTTTAAAATAAAACCAATTTTTAAAACAATTGACCGAGTCACTGAACGATATATTTAATAGCGGGGAATACCAAATTGCGCAATATATTCGAGCACGACTACAACATATGTCATGTGACAGCAAAGCATAACCTAGTTGTATTACGGTTGCAACTGCGTATCGCTGAAACTCTTTTCGCTATAAGCTCATAGGGTTTAATAGTACTTAGTACATCTAGGAAGGATTCTATGTATACTCTTTAATATTTTTTAATCTTAATGTTTCCAATATTATTTTATCCCTTTGACGAATATCTCTGAATGATGAGGTGGATTACGTCTACCACACTCCTTTAAAACAGCTCTAGTTTCCTGTAAACGAAAGTTTTGATCGAATTATTTTCCTGATTGGCTAGGACATAGAGAAAAAGTAAACTTAAATTTTATTTTCTCTCCATAGTACACTACAAACCAATCTCCACTAAAGGGAGGGATAAACCTATAGTAAGTCCATCATTTTTAGCGCAAACCTGATTTCTAAATCCAAAGCAATAATTACGCAGGCAACACTCCAACAGGTCTATAATTTCAGCCAATAACAACAAATTCTTTTCAACAACAAACTGATCCTAACTGTACTGGGTTTTGACAATAAATAATGTCTCTTCAAATCGAATATTCATATAAAGCTTTTTGTTACGTTTACAAATCAAATTTAATTTTTATTTTATAATTAATTATCTAGTATCAATAAGCTTCCCTTCATAATCGTACATCAGGCTGGATAGCATCGCGAGCCAAGAAAAAAAATATTATGAGTGCGTGTCAACTGTAACGACCAGGAGAAGGTGGACTGGAAACAAGAACATAAAAGGCGTTCTTAAGAACAAATGAAAATCAATAGAAACGTAGGCCAATTTGAATTTAGGAAATTGTCATACCGCCATATTGTCATAATAATAAAATACAGTCCATTCGACGAAAAATTTTTTGGTCGACTACGGAATTTTCACTGCCTTTTTCCAAATAGTTTCCTTGGTATGCATAAAACAAATATTTAAATATTTTATCATAATATTCATTAATTAATCTAACGCCATTTTGCTAAAAATTTAGCACTGCAAACCAGGATCACAGTTCCTTAATCTTCATAATCGTACATCAGGCTGGATAGCATCGCGAGCCAAGAAAAAAAATATTATGAGTGCGTGTAAACTGTAACGACCAGGAGAAGGTGGACTGGAAACAAGAACATAAAAGGCGTTCTTAAAAACAAATGAAAATCAATAGAAACGTAGGCCAATTTGAATTTAGGAAATTGTCATACCGCCATATTGTCATAATAATAAAATACAGTCCATTCGACGAAAAATTTTTTGGTCGACTACGGAATTTTCACTGCCTTTTTCCAAATAGTTTCCTTGGTATGCATAAAACAAATATTTAAATATTTTATCATAATATTCATTAATTAATCTAACGCCATTTTGCTAAAAATTTAGCACTGCAAACCAGGATCACAGTTCCTTAATATATTAAGTTTTCTCACCGCAAAACTAATATTTCAGCATTATTCTTTTATTATATTGTAAGCCAATACTTTAATATAATACTCTTTCCAATATGATAATTGCTGTTAAATTTCTCTATAAACTGCAGGTGTTAACTTATTTTTGTTTACCTAGGCATTTTAGTCTAATTTTATTAAATTTATCAGCTGTTAATCTCATGTAAGTCATTATTTTATTTTAATGTTATTAAGTAACTGTTAAATACTCGTGTATTTTTCTGAGGTTAAAATTTAGAACGATCTTATTATTTATTCACTAAACTAAAGGCTTATTATATGCCCTACTCTAGTTTGTTTACCTTTAGTAACCAATAAATAGCAAAAGTTCTTATTCCATTTTGGCGTTAATTGCCTCTCTATTACGATTCTCTTTTTATAATTTTTAAAAATGTATAACTAATTGTTTTTGAAAAGTTGTATCTAAATTAGCTCTTTTTTCTAGTTGTCTAGAAATATTACAGCAAACCTAATTGTCTTTGTTAAATGTTTTCATTTCTTAATAACGACAGATAAAACTTAGAAGTTATTAGTCAAATTGAGGGTATTCCTAATATACCATTAAGCTATGATAAAGTGTATTTAAAACTGTTTCAGCATTTTGGTTGAAGTTATTCCTTTTTTCATGTACACATTCTGCGTTGTTAAATATTATGGCAACGATGGATGAAGTGGACATCGATGAGCAACGAAATATTATGAACATATTTAGTCATTGTTAACCTCAAACAGAAACCAGGAAGGAATTAGGTTGTTGTTCCTAGCTTTGTTTAGAAATTCTATGTGTGATTGTAGATAGCTGTAATATCAATATTAATCTCAAGCATGATGGCTATATGGAGAGCTGATACACAATACAGTTATTACGGAATGTTAAAATTACCCAAATGTTGGGCCACTAATGGGTGTTAATGTCTATGTACGCAAATTTGAGGACATGCAGAGATTTTGTATTTCTTCTCTTCTTTCTCTTAAAAAACCGGACTGAAGACAAGACAAACAAGAAAACATTTTTAATATTAAGTCAAAGTTCACGTTCAGAAATAGTTTTGATCCGTATAAGGGATAGTACGCCCTTTTGAATGCATGATTAAAAACCAATTTTTAGAACATAACATGGCATTTTAAAATTATTTAGCAAGGGTGCACTATACCCCTTAATGAGTTTTAAACAATGTGTGAACGTGAGGAACTTTGACTCAAAATTAAAAACGATTCAATTCATACGACAGTATACAAGAGCGGACTGGCCGCTCGGGCGATCGAGTTGAGTCCGATGGCTTGGCACTATAAAATATCCTGCTGCCTGTGACCTCACCTACTAATTTAAAAAGACAAAAAGGTACATTATTTTAATAATTATTAGTTTTATACATTATAGAGTATATTTGTAAGAAATGATCTTACTTTGCACACATTTTATGGAAACAGGTGGTAGAAGAAAGCAGGTCATTCATGTAGGGAAGAAGTAGGGTTGGCCTAAAAACAGGGTTTCGCGGGAACCCTGAGTGGATACCAGATGAATGTCCATGAATCTCTAGAGAAATAATAATAATAAATAATTCTTCATGGAACCTTAGAAGCGCCTAAAGATAGAGGCGAGTTTAACAAACTTTTGGTTTAAGTATTTTACGAATATGCTGCATCTTTTAAGCTCTGAATTTTATTTCGTGTATTTTGAAATTTTGTAAAATAATGTCGAATATGATGGAATTTTGGTTTTTGATTCGGATGTCGAAACGATTTTATTACCGAACTTAACTATGGAAAGGAGTTTTTTAGGAAATTTTGACTAATTATTTTGGCAAGCGGTTAAAAGGGACTGTCTATCATTTTGAGAATTAACAACATTCCTCTTATGTATATTAAAGGCTATTTATTGTTGTAAAAGTTTATGTTCAATTTACACAAGTGGCATCATATGCAGTAACGAAAATTAAAATGATAATTTTAAAACAGATGATGCAATTAAATAACAATGATACAACATAAGAACAATGACATTAGTTAGAATAATGGCAAACAATAAAGGTCATCATGGGCATATTTTGGGGAGGGGAGGGGACAAAAGGGGCCAAGGCCCCCAGAGCTAACAACCTGAACATAATGTTTTAAACCAAAAGTAATTTAACCAAATTACCAGGACTTTCTTTCTAATATTTAGTCGTTGATTTTCATGCAGATGTAATATTTATGTTGTGACCCCCTTCCCCGGAAGGCATTTTCATTATGCCTATGGTAAACATACCTACTTTAAAAAATAACATATTGTATTTAGTCGTCCAAATAATTTTGCTGATTGTCACATAATAGTTTACTATTTTTATTTTGCAACAAAGGCAATAACAGCTCGCATGACCGCCAAATTAAAATATTCCAACATTAAAGGTAATTACCATTTTTTAACTTCAGCTCAGAAATTAAAAAAATTAGAAACTGGCTGAAATTATCAGATATTATCACATTATTTGTTTAAGCTCAAGTTGCCCAATCTAGCTAATATCTTAGAATTAAATAACTTAAATAGTGTTTAGTGTAGAACAAAGTTAAGTAAACTAAACTTTTAAAACAACCCGGTCTAAATTCCTTTGATATACGAGCCCTCTTTAGTTAGATTGTTGTCGAATCTAATGTAATGAGGCGTTGAAAGTAGGTGTATGCCTTTTTATGCGAATAATAAGTTGGCAGGTTACAAAAGATTCTGTTGATTACACTGGGGATTGGATCGAGTGGAACCCAATCAATCCTTATTATGAACGTTGAAATCACAGGAAGCAGATTCATATAATAGGAAATCAATTTTATTGAAAGAAAAGACTAACAGCTTTTTGTGGGAGTTTCTCTAAGAATTTAGTGGATACAGGATATAATGTACAGAATAAAATACGGTTTAGATAAAATAAAGTTTATTTTACGTCTGATTTTGGATTTAGTTACGAAAATCATATGATGCTCGCATGGTTGGAGATAGTATCTATTAAACAGCCAAGATGTTGAAATTGTAGATATTCATACAGAATTTCTCTCCTGGATATTAATCAGATTTCACCAATCTTTATAATGTGCATATTGGGCGGTACCCTCTCGAGCAAACAAATAGATTATAACAGTATCTATCAAGAACTTTGTGAGTGTGGTGAACCTTATATTGGGAAAACTGCAAGGTCTCTTTAACATTAAATAATATCTACAGGATACAGAAAAAGGATAAACATCAATAAATTATAGTTTAAAAAAGTAAAAAACACGCTTGTCAGTAATGCACTAGAAAGTACGAAATAATGTAATTTACTTAAACTATTTTGTTACGATATATGTATTCTACCCTTGACATTTCAATGACTATGTCAAAAAGCGTGGAGTGCTTTTAAGTTACGTTTTTTCGTACTATGACAAAACGCCCCATGCTTTTTGGCATAGTCATTGAATTGTCAACGTAGAAGCAAATATGGTAACAAAATATTTTAAGTAAATTACATTAATTTGTGCAGGCTGTCATACGTTGTGGACCACTCGATTTTACTCTGTTATGGTTTAGCTAGAATTAAAATTCAAAAACCGAACTTATGTAGTTTTTTCTGGGCCAACGGATTATGACAAAAAAATTGAAAATCAAATAAAAAAAATTTTTCTCCCTCTAGAAAGATCAGATACACCGATTTATGTCCTTTTATTTAATACTAACACACAAAAAGAATTTTTTTTATTATAATATGACATTTTTCCGGCATTTACAAATATACTTATGAAGTATCCTGTTATAATTTTTTAGGAAATATTTAGCTTACTTTAAAACATTCACAACACACGATTACACGAAATACTAATTAGCTTTAAATAAAGTTTCTAAAACTACCCAGAAAAACACAAAATTACCATAATTTACCATAAGTTTTGTAAATACATCGGCTAGGAATTCTCGAAACCTCTTAAAATGTTGTTTGATATTTAATCTAAAGATATAAACAAACAGTTGCAACATCTCTAGAATACTTTGAACTAGAAAATGCACTGAGATAATTATTGGTATATGAATATACATATATTATGACAAATTTTCTATTTTTAAGTTTCTAGGTCATTAGGACCGAAAATAAATGCAAACAAGTGAAATTCTATTATAAAAGAAGAATATATATATATATATATATATATATATATATATATATATATATATATATATATATATATATATATATAGCAGATATTAATATAGGTTATTGTTTTTTATTTGTAGGTATGGGACTCAAAAATATGTTTCTATTATAATAATATTAATAATAATAATAGTAATACAGGAATTTTAAGAAAAATACCGCAAAAGAATTATAAAACTATTAAATACTTACTTAAACTCAAAGAATTATGGTCCGTGTACGTATATTAACGTGCTCTTTTGGCATTCTTAAATATTCCGAGGCAAAAATAATGGGATAAGATAGTCCTACAAGCAAACTGTTAGAGCGGTTCAAGACATACTATGAATCATAGACCACAGCTGGGCGTTATTATAACACACAACAGTGCGATATTATTCTTTACGCACAACTGTGCCTAAAATAATGTTTACAAATACAAGAGTAGAAAAACAAACAAAAACGCCACCACCCAAAGACAGCTATAGAGAGAGTTTACTTGAAAAGTAAAGAAGGCTCTGCCTGACTGATAAACATTCATACATTATGAAAAAAACAATTTGAGATGAAGCAGTACTTCTTAAAGTCAAATGACGAGTTTATTCTGAGAATCGTAAGAACAGATAGAGGGCATACAACACTGAATATCTGAAGTGACAATGTCAATTACCCCGTTGAAAGCATGATCGAGGAATTAACATCATGTCAAGAAAAAACACTCCACGGAAAGTACTCTTCTAAGTCGAACAACAAAGCCGTAGACAAAGAAATCTCACTTAGATGGTTACAGATAGTTCAATTACATTCAATAACGGAAGAATTTATAATAGCATTATAGAACCATGTCATACGTACCCAAAATTATGAATGTAAAATACCAGGGGAAACTGTATCCGATGTATTTATGTATATAGGGTTAGCAAAAAGATCTAACCTGCTAGTAAATCCTCCTCGGTAGTATCAATAAACCACCGAACCGTTATTGGAAAATGCGGAATAACTGACCAAACGGTGGATTACAACCGACCCGATATTGTTTTAATCGACAACCATAATACAATACAATAGTATTAAAAGAAATTAGTTACCTTACATGCAACTTAAATTAGACAGAGGCAAAAAAACCACAAAATATGAAAATCTAGCCATGTAGATTGAGATATGTAACCTAAAAACCTTTAAAATTGTATCAATAGTTATATCAGCTACAGGAGTTGTTTCGAAGCAGTTTATCAGCAATATACATCGCATTGGCCTTTCTTAGGTACTAGCTGTAGAAATGAAGAAAAAGCATTTTCCTCCAAACATGCCCCGTCATCAGAATTTTTTTAAATACATGTAGAATAAGATGAATTTCTTCTTTATACCACATTACTTACACACAACCGGCAAAACGGTGAAGAACAAAAATAAATAATAAAAAAATCAATCATCATCTATTTCGAAAAAGCAGACATAATTTTAATTGCAAAATTCTGAACAATTATTATGGCATATTTAAAGTGTCAACAACAGGCAAGTTTTGTCAGCAGGCAGGTGAATTGCCATGCTCGCCTTTGCGACAAAAGGCTTATTAAAAATATTATTCTTATTACTTTTTAAAAAGCCTGGGTCGTTAAATTATTATTTGTATTAAATTTTAGGGTATTTTTTTATGTTAATTATTACCAAAAATTATATTATGATAATCCCATGTGTATTTTTTTCTTTCATTCCTAATGTGTATTTGTTTCGATCTTAGTTGCCCCCTCCCTCCTAAAGAGATTTTGGATCCGCCCCTGGTATACAGACAGTTAAAAACCACATACTAATCATAAATTTGTAAATGCGTTATACAACTTTTGATACATTTACTAGGGAATATATAATGGTAATAAGATGGTTATACATACTTAGTTCCAAATAAACAATTACAGACACATGTATGTACTATAGGTAGAAACATAACATACATAAAATTACTAAAGTAAGCACCATCAAATAGAACATAGTTAAAAACCAACAAGTTGAGCAAGAAAACATTATTTAGTCAAATAACATAGAAAGGTGTGTATACTTAGACAAAAACTGCCTAGTGTCAGTTCTTCGATTTACTTACTTCTAATTAAAATGTCGTTTCAGGTAATTGCCGTAACAGCAAATTTTGATACACAGCACATTCCTTACGTCTGACTATATGAGACACGTGTCAAATGTTTTTACGGCTTCACGGTTTTTTGTTTACTTGCCCTGTTACTTTTTCGACATCCTCTTCATTTAACAAAGCAGAAATAATTTCTTGATATAAAACCACCCATTTCTAGCAAATTCTTTGATTTTCCCTACAGACAGTGTTTCTCTTACATTGAACTACAGGTTATTTAAAGCATTGGCCATAGATTGCATGTGTTTATCGTCGGACATGAGTCGTTACGTCAATTTTATTCAGTTCGCTTCATCGAACTCACCGCTACTCAGAGTTTGTTCAGGTTAGAGATTAAGTGAAGGTTTGCATATCAAAAATAGTTTGACTGAATGCATATTTAACGGCGAAAACCAGATTATATAAATTCCATTTTTCAGTAATTTCGACACAACAATAACATCACTGGCTATAATGCTGGTTAACAAGTACTTCTGATATGGGGTGCAGTGAGCGGAGGTAGCATAGTTTGAATGTTTCCAACGGCCGTTCTTAGTTTTTCAGCAGCAGGATGCACGGGTCGGGTTCATGGTGTGAAATAAGTAGAGCTTTTGCGGGTACATGTAATACACTTATTTCTTCTTTATGACGATGTACTCAGTTTTAATAAACCATGACAAAACGAGTACCCTGATAACCCATTTCCTTAAACTTTGATGCATTACCGGGAATTTTGCGATATTTTAGACTGTACGTAGACTTTTACCCTTTTCGATTATAAGCAATTTTAATTTGTGATTTCCAGCTGAATTGTTGCACCGCAAGGTGCTATCTTTTCAAGGTGATGAGTCAACGTTTTGTTGAGTGAAACGTGTGCATCGGATACCTTACCAACTTCATTTTACGTTATTAAGTTTTATGTTTCAAACTTGCTGCCCGTATTTTCTTTGACCTGACCTTTTTATGTATAACATCACCTGATATAGATGGGTGGCGAGACTATTCTTGCAAAATCAGATATAAATGTAGTATCTACTTGGGGCTTTATAGATGGTTTGATAGTTTTTCGGTTGTCAGGATGTTGGTCTGTAGTTGCAACAAATCTTACAATTTTAGTTATCTTGTATTAATTGTTGCATTTGATTTTCCGTCATCGTAGTGTTTTGCCTATGTACTTAACCACCAACCTTTATTTAACATAGAACGCCAGCTTTCACGGTTTTGGTCAATTAAATAATCATATTCTTTGGGATTAGATCGTGTGGCTTTCCGAGTTTTCGCTTTCGATTGCACGAGGCATCTGCTGAGATATTTACTAGAAATTTTATTATATGAGTTATCAAAAAACTTTAAAAACAAGAAGTTTTAGGTTTTATCTGATTCGTTACAGTTTACAAAAAAAAAAAACAAGAAACGATCGGAAAGTGAACAGCAACAACTTAGTATTGAGTTATAAGTGAGACACTCGATAAAATTCACAAAAACCCCGCAATAAGAAACAATGTGTAAGAGGCAGGCGGAGAATGTTCGACTACATAGAAGAGTCAATGGAAATACATTGCCTCTTATGACAGGGTATGTCTCAGATTTCTCGGGTATCTTTAAAGATAAAGATGTCAAACCTAGTGTATTTATAATCAACAAGAAGATGTTCATTATTTAACTTTCCGATCGTCTCTCCTAAAGATCCCAATCAAATCCAAAAATGGTAAAGTTTTTTGATAAATCATATAATAAAGTTTCTAGGGTACCGTTAAAAATACGAGGAGACATCCTGTTCTATACCCCATTATAACAATCTGTTTCCACATGTTATATAGACTGTTGTTTGTCAGGCTTTTTACACATTATAATAATTCTCTAATTTTCCATTTTCAGAATCTCAAGACCGACGCCATAACTTTGGATTCTTTTATGTTAATGACATACTCAGTGAAAAGCTGTTAATCAGCTTCAGGACACTGTAATATTTGTATCTGTCTAATACATCTCTCATGTTTCTTAAGTCTAGTTGATATGAAAAGACCATTTCCACTGTAGAGACCTCGTCATAAGAACAAGGAATAATATCCTTCTGCGATTGCCAACATTGCTCAGTTTTCTTTTGCGTGCTAAAGATTGTACGTATATTGGCTGGGAGAAATAATCTTTCAATCTTGTTTGTGGTTTCGTGTATAAATGAAAGAACTACACTTCATAGCGGTAGCAGCAACTAAAAGAGCTTTTGCTTTAGTGCCGGATGAAAATAAGAATTTGCATTAAGGTACCTGTTCGTATAAGCTGGTTAGTACTGAATTTTTGTAAATTATCATTCTGGGGATGTATCTCCCAATTAAATTTCCACTGTAAATTTTACATTTGGGTTTTCCTGATTTACCTAAATCATATTTGAGCCAAATTATATGCTTCATTGGAGATGACGCTAAGGTTTTCTCCTCAATAGTGTCCATAAAGATATTGGCTGATAGTGATAGCGGATATACTATGGTTGTATCCGAGCTTTGCTCGTAGAGCCTTCGTTAAAAAATTAGATATGTTGATGTGAGATATGTTTTAATCACATGTAAAGGTATGCTATTTAGATTAATATGGCGAAAAATATCCAATCCATTAAAATTAAATCGTTAATTAAGACATGTTTGTATATAGTTATGCTACGTTGAAATCGAGGTTGAAACTGACTAAGATATCTTTTGGAGCTAGCTGGATTGTTTTTAGTATTCCAACAAATTGGGTAGGTTTTTTTCTGAATAATTATATAGAATAATTGAAGGATATTTAGCGATTTTGCAAGTGAGTGATCCTATTGTAGACTAAGGTCAATCCGAAGAACTGGGGTATCCTAGAGGTATGGGTATCCATACACTAGCCTTAAGAAACATTAACGATGTATTAGAAAGAAACAAATTATGAACACCATCATTCGACTGAACATATCATAAAGGTAAAAGAAGCAAACGAAAAATTAACTTGCACAACACATTACAAATGGCAAATTGAGATGTTCAAATAAATTCCAAAATTGGACACAGCGGCTAATTTTTATTTTATTTTTACAGTACTTATTTATATATAGTTTACTACGGCATATATAATAAAATTTGTACTCTAGAGCCCCGTTTTCAGAGAACTCTGAAGTACGAACTCGGTCATATTTATTTACATTTTATGAACTTTTGTGTTCCTTTATGGTCATTACGGGCTGGTCTCTTATTAAAGCTAATATTTAAAACTAACAGTCCTCGTATCTCGTAATGTTTATAAGAATTTGTAGTAGGTCTGGTTTCATTGCCATATTTTGAAACACAGGATTGCGATTGATCAATATTTCACGGATCGATGACAACAAAGCAACAATACTAGACAAAATAAACGGAGATGTTTTAAAACTGCAAGAAGAAGATCAACTACATCCAATGGTAGATTTTTTTTAATCGTGTTTACAGTACTAGCGAATTTCCTGGACTGACTGATTTCGGCTTTCTTTACTATTCCAAATAAAAGTATCACTCGAATATGTATAGAGCATCGCAAAATTACCCTAAGAGAACCAGAGAAGTTCTATTTTGCAGTCAGGTGCTGAATGGGAAACACGAAACATGCAATGTGATATTTATGTGGGCTTCATCGATTATGAGGCCTCTGATAAAGTTCGAAATCAGAAACTAATGGAGCTCCTTAACTCAATAGGACTGGACGAAAAATTTCGAAAAGTAATCTCCATTTTGTGTCGGCAACAGAAGGCATATGTAAAAGTGAAATATCAGAAGAATTTGAAATGAGAGAAAATCTGCGTTCTCGTTTCTCTTAATTAATGAAAAATAAGAATTTTTTCAAGGAAACTTTGGAGGATACATTCGATGGCATAGTAATAAATGGTAGAGTAATTAACAACCTAAGATATGCTGCCGATATGGTATTACGGTAATATGAAACTAAATGCCCAGAAGACCAAAATAATGATTATTAGTAAAAATGTCAATACAAAGGTTGATTTTCAAATAGAAAACAGATCGTTACATGTTGACAAATTAACTTATCTTGACTGAAACCTTAATAAGAGGTGAGATCATTCTTCTTAAATTGCAATCTCTTGGAAACACAGAGTTACAAGCAATAATGTACCGCAACAACTAGAAAAAGAACTCGAAATTATAAAATCGGTTAAAGAAAAAATTGTCACACTTCGGTAAAATGCATAATGGTTAGAAATATGGTCTACTCCAACTTATTATGGAAGATGAAATCCAGGCAGAAGAAAAATATCCTGGCCTTACAATTTTCATAAATAACCAGGCATGACATTGGCAGTTCTTTTTAGAAGTGCTGTCAACAAAGGTTTATGGCTCAGAATGATAGCCAACGTTTAAAGAGAATAAGGCACCTTAAGAAGAAGAAAAAGAAGATTGGTCAATTCCACTGGAGGGAGGTTTAAATATGAAAATCTCGGTAGAGTTACCATTTGGTTGACAATGTGTCTAATCAAGTCTGCTTCTATTTTTTATAATTTACTGTAGGTAATTTATTACCGCTATTTTCCGACGTAACACTGATGATTCATATATTATAAAGTTATCAACGTAAATGCACGGAAATTCTTGGGGTTCACTATGAATATGTAATGATAAGTAAGCGTACAAGTGGCTCAGTGGGGCTTTTGTATATAATCGTATTTTAATTATTATCACACTTCTTTTCTGGTTAGCCTATGATATGATATATGTTTATTTGTTTTGCCTTAAAGTACGAGCTCAAGTCAAACGACGAGTTGTTACATTAAAATTGGTAATACAATTGTTGACCGTGCAGTGAGCTTGGTAAGATAGTCAGTCAAATATCTCGTGGTGGCCGTGCGTAATTTGTTAATAGTCAATCGCAGCTCATTATTTAACATCATGTTCCTAGCATCCTGTCTTTCAAAATATACTGCCGGACAAATGTGTAAATATTATTATTATGCTGAATTTCTGATATATTTTAATCCTTTTATTTCCTTCTAGGACCAATTTTGAGTCACTTATATTCTAATATACACTAATTAGAGTTAATTAACAAATCTAAATTTTGTTCGCTAGATACGTTTGAATAAGCAAGTTTCAAACAGTGTCAATAAATCAGTTATATTTGTTATAATACTTTGTGCTTTAAAAAATTCTTACACCTATTTAGAAAACCGACATTTTAAATATATTGCTATAAATCACCACAGGAACCAATTTAAACCTTATATAGTTATAAATATTCAGTTTTGTTTCAAATAATTTGTCATTTAAATTAAAATACGCAGTAACTAAAGTTGCTCAAGATGAGACACGAGACATCAAGATATAAAAACTGCATGTTAACGTTATTACATGTCATTGATAATATGATAATGATCTAAAGAACCTGAACGTAAAGGTTACTCTTCTGGTTTACGAAAATGTATGCTGAAATTTTAAGCAGACAGTCACGAAATTTTTATCTACAGGATAGAATTTCTTTTGTTTTAAGCATAAAAACATGCGTAGATATTCGAACAGTTGACAATGAGAAGCTCTGTGTACAATAGTTTATTAAATGGTCCATATACAGAAACTATAATATATACATAAAATGTTACAGTAAAAAAAGTTCAACTTAGCATGAACTGAAATTCTTTCCAGATATGTCCCGAAGATTATATATGAAGCACTAAACATTGCTAAACTTAATCAAATAATACACTTGTCGGCCCAAAAATATTTCAAAAGTTTTTCACATATCGAAATTAAAAAATAGAATACAAATGGTAAGTGGGCAGTTAGACACTAAAAACTCAACTTCTCGATTAAAACATCGTATTTACTTTTGCGCACATATTTATTTAGTAACGCAATATCTGATTATTTTAACCATGATGGGACTGATCTTTAACTACATTATCGTCATTGATAATTAAGCAAGTGTTAATGGGGAATACAGTTAGTAATCGTGCGCAGTAACCGAGTTGAATGCATCTGGTAAAACAATTTGCCATTGTGTAGACTTCAGATTTCGAGATTTGAGAGCAAGATTGATAGCTTTTCATATTATGCCATTCATGGGTGCCGCCAGGGGGAGGGCGGTAGGGGCAGGGAATGTTACCGCCCCCAAGAAAGTCATAAATAAGTTTAATCTGTTGCAATTTATGTTAGAAATAACCGTTTATCAGTATAATTTTGTTCCCACCGGTATTTCATCCATTCATCTTTTGGTGATAGAGTTAATTTTTAGTAGAACTAATGGGATGCGCTTCTTTGTCATCAGTATTTTGTCCCCACAAGAAATTTCGTAATGTCGGTATGATACAATTTTTTTTTAAGCAAAAGTTAAATTGGTAATACAATTGTTGACCGTGCAATGAGCTTGGTAAGATAGTCAGTCAAAATCTCGTGGTGGCCGTGCGTAATTTATTAACAATCAATTGTTCCCCGGTCCGAATGAATGTATGCTGGTATTTCAAATAATAGAAACACATTATTAATGCATTCTAGAACAGTTTTAAATTGACATATCTGTACAGGGAAAAGCAAATTGCAAGCCAGAGTATTTATCAACTGTAGTAAGCATGCATATATTCTTTGTTGAACTAGGCAAGGGTTCTTTAAAATCAATGTTTAATCTCTCAGATAGTGATGTTGCCTTTACTAAATATGTTTTTATTTTTGTAAAATATTGGCTTGTTCTCGGCACAAATAGGGCAGGCGGGCCTAATTTGTATAAACTTCGTACATGGGTATGGGGCTATGGCTTTCTAATTTTGACAATATGATAGATCCTTGATATTATATATATATATATATATATAAATATATATACATATGTATATATATATTATATATATATATATATATATATATATACATATATATATATATATATATATATATATATATATATATATATATATATATATATATATATATATATATATATATTTATACTTTTGATTTACTACTCTTGGGTTATGAGTTTCGCTACAGGTGGCTATATGCTGCTCCGTGGTAAACAGAGTATCAAGTCCGGCGAAGATTTCGGATATTCTCTTGGTAATCACAAATGTCGGTTTTGCGCCTGTTGGTGACTCTGGTATTGTTTTGTGTATTCACTTTGGCACTAGTTGTAGTCGTCTTTCAACTAGTTGACTGTACTGATGAAGACCTTAAGTCAGAAACACGTGTCTATGGTTAGCCAAATTCCATTGCTTTAGCGGTCATCCCAAAGAATCCATTTTCGGCTATATACTAGTTCTAACCGCGTTATATATTTTCTACTTTTGATTTACCACTCTTGGGTTATGACTTTCGCCACAGGTGGCTATATGCTGTTCCGTGGTAAATAGAGTATCAAGTCCATATATATATATATATATATATATATATATATATATATATATATATATATATAATATATATATACGTATATATATATATATATATATATATATATATATATAAATATATATATATATATATATATATATATATATATATATATATATATATATATATATTCTTTTAATATTTAATTTATGAAAATGACCTGGAGGTAATGATTATTATATCATTAACAAAATAAACATTTATTTTAATTAATTTATACTATGGGATATTCAACTCAAGAAAAACTTATTGTAGTGCAGCTTTATTTTTCAAATGGAGGTAATGCTATATATATATATATATATATATATATATATATATACCTTCTATATATATATTGTAAACAATTTCAAGATAATAAAACACTTAAACGGAAAAAAAGAACTGGCCATGAGTCTGCAGAAGACTTAGATATTTTGCTGTTTTATGAGGGTAAGATTATTTAATGCAATAATTTATTAAAACTTTTTACACAATGCTTTCTTCTATTACAGAAAACCCCTTCAGATCAATATCGGATGGTTCGTTGTATTTTATATATATATATATATAAGATATATACTGAAGAAAACATGAGGCAAAGACGAGCATTTTGTGCAGAAATATATATGAAAATAAGATTATACTAAATTTTTAAACAGCCGGCAAAGTTTAACAGATAAAACAAAAGATACTGGGCGACGGCCAATCCTCACCAGTATCAAGTTGCCAAAAATTCAGGGAAAAATTTTTTAATATCTGGTGTGGTCTTTTAGAAATAAAGTTTTTGATCCAATTATTTTTGAGATGAGTTTAACGGGGCAAAAATATTACAATTTTTTAAATAATGAAATATAACATATTTTACAAAACCTTCCAAATCATAATAATGTAATCGGGCAGCAGGATGGAACACCTACCCATAATGTTCCTATAGTAATTTTTTTTTTTAATAATAGGCACATTATGTGGATTGGCAGCAATGGTCCTATCCGATGGCCCGCAAACAGCCCGGACCTTAGATATTTTTCTGTGGGTTAATCTTAAAGAAAAAAAATGGGTTAATCTTAAAGAAAAAATATATTTTAATCGTCCAGAAAATCTAAATATTTTTCGAAACAGAATAGCAGATGAAATACTTAGTTTAAATACAGAGACCCCTCATTTTGTATCAAATGCAATATAAAAATTTGAAATAAATATTTTAAAATGTTTTCAAAATATTAGAGGATATGTTGAAGCCTAAATCATTTTAAAGGTTTGTTTTAGTAATAGTAATATAAATAGGTAAAGCAGTGGTTAGTGACAGAAATGAAAAATCCGTGGCGAGACTTGCGTCGCCTCGGCTCTGTTTTTTAGAAAAAGAATATTCTATTTCTTTTATAAACCTGCTACGCCACTGATTGAATTTAAACGGACGTTTAATTCTAAATTATGTTAGTAGTAGTAATAATGCATCACTTTACACGATATTTTTTTATAATTAATGTTACTAGTTTTAATTTTAAAATAGTTCTTTTATTAAAATAACCTATATATATACTTATATAAATATATCTATAATAGATATATATATAGCGTGCAGCTTAATTATAGCTTTTATTTAATCTAAGTTTTTATATATATATATATATATATATATATATATATATATATATATATATATATATATTATTGTATTAATTCTAAATACAAAATAATATACAGGGTGTTCCATTAAAAAATTTACGAGTTTTTGACAGATTTGCGATGCTCATTTGTTTATTTCGATAAAAGATCCTCGTGGTTCAAGCAAAACCCTACAAATTCTGCATTTAAAGTTTTTCTCTATCTCTAAAAATAAGAGCTGCAGAGGGGGGGTGCAAAATATAATCAAACACCCGGTACATTGGATGTCGCAAACAGAAAACTTAAATGTTAATTTTGTATAAATAGTTTCAGCATAAGGGTTAAACAACTTAATTTAATTAATAAAACTTTAAAACCTTATTATTTTAACAAAACGTTTTTTATGACTATGGCGCGGGGGCATTTTCCTTAATTATCAATAAATTAAAAATTCATTATAGATTGAATATTAAAATATAAAATATATTTTAACATAAATGTTTAAAAGTTGAAGTGCCTGTTGTTTAATTTGGTATTGGGAGTTTCACTAAAAAAGGATCTTTCCTTAATTTGTTTTCCCTTAATGAGGTTGAACTTATTTTCTCGATGAATGTTCTAGGGCAGGGCATATAAGGTGTATGAAAAACGTGCAAAAACAGTTTATATTTTAATTGACTACCCTGTATTTCATTTGACCATGAAATTGACTTCTTTTTGGTAGTTGCAAGTTTTGCAAATTTGCTATCTTTATAGACAACTTAAAACAATCTGTAAAGGAATCTAACGCGACATTTCCTCCTGAATATTTCTTTTGTCTACAAAAGTGGAGGGAAATGCAATTTATATATGTGTTACTAAATGCCTATGTGCGGATCATACTTCACTTTTCCGAATAAAAAAAATATTAATAATAAGGGAAGTTCCGGGTAAAGAAAATTTACCTTTTTTTTATCATGTATCAGATCTTTAGAAATAAGGGCATTTGGTATCAAAATATAAATTAATATATGCATGTTAATATACTATTGGCTTGATGGGTTGTAACAGACTTATATTTTTAACTTCATAAATTAAGTATTGTGCTAATTAACATTTTTGATTCAGCACCGATCTGAATTTTTCATCGGAATTTAAAATATCTATCAGTTGATATAGGTAAATTTTAGGTATGCAGACAATATCAATTTAGGGCCTAAAAATTAATATTTTTCTTTTCTTTGCCTGCTTTGTAATATAGAGGTAACGCACAGGTAATACTTACTTAATACATTAATCATACCTAACCAAAACTTTAACGTTTTAAACTAATTAACAATACTGTATTCACTACACCAAGCGGTTGAATATAACCAAATCCTATTCATATTCTGATGTTTTATGAGTAAGGCAAGGCAGTTATGCAAAATGCATATTTTGCATATTTTATGCATTTTTTAAAATTACCTCCACATCTCTTTAAACAATGCATATTATGCATGCAGTATAGAAAACTTAAGAATTTCAATTTTGCAGTGAGACTATGGAATCATTTTTAGGCGAATAGCGATTAGAAATAATGGGTATTTCATGGACTTAATACTCAGATTATTGAGTTCTAATATCACATCTGTTTGCTGCATTTTACAAGAATAATACAATAAATACAGAAAGATTTCCAAATAACTTATTGCCACCTTAACCTGTAATAACTAGATGGGGAACATGATTAAAAGCGTCAATTTTTTATTCCGATAATTTTTCTGGTTTGAAACATGATTTTTTCCAGACTTCTTTTTGTTAGCCAAAATTAGTTAGAAATGAAGAAATTAAACAGCAGTTTTTGTTTATTTAAATTAAATAATTTTATTCATAAAAGGCTAGCTCAGCTAAAACGTCTAAATTACCCGAAATCTGCGAATTAGCTCTTTAAAAGTGTCAAGGGTAAAATTTCATTTTCAATTTTAAAAATTGAAAAACGTTCTAGAAAAAAATAACGGTTACAGACTTCTTTCTATCGTGAACAAAATTTTAATGGAGCATTGTAATACTCCATTAAGTTAAATCCTTGATCTTTAACTACTTTAAAAAATAAACTCGTTATTTCAGTTGTTGTGGAACGAAGTTTTTCCGAATATATAAACCTATATATTCGGATAAAAGATAAACATTTTTAACATAAAATTGTAAGCAACGTTGTATTTTTTATAAAACGCACTTCAACAGAACAACAAAACTATATAATTTTTGCGGGTGCAAAACGGTCTACCACAAGAATTGTTTTCGATTATATCACATGGTACCATCCTGCGATCATGATTTATGGGTTTTTACCCTCATAAGGCCGGCTTGTACCAGGAAGCACGTACGCAGAAACTCAGTCCGAGAGGGGTACAAACCAGAAATTCATTTGGGGGGGGGGTCAAAACGGTCAAACCTCGGGAAAATTAGAAAGACGCGTGTCTATACCAAAAGATTTTCAAAGTTTCGGGGAGGGGGTTCAGACCTCCTGGGCACACCCACCCCCTTGGTTATGTGCCCGGTATCCAGGGAGATCTGAAACAATCCAGCAGACAGCAATCTGTTAGTTCTTGTTGCTGGCTATAAAGTAGCTTGGCAACAAAGAGCTACAGTCGACCCAATAAGTCCGGTCGGTAACACTAATACTAAAGTAGCTGGCAACAAGGAGCTACAGTCGATCCGATGAGTCCGGTCAGTAACACTAATGCTAATTAACATTAATAATAGATACACTGCAAACGAAGACCTGAAAATAATATGATTTTCTAATTTTTGACTAGATAATACAAATCTTTAGTTAACCTATTTTGTGTTTATTATTTTATCCATAATTTGCTTGGGTTTTTATGGTTATTATGGGACGGTACCTATTGGAAAATTGTTTTATTGACGATTTTAGTTTGGTCGTCTAGAATTAAATAGAACGAGACAGCACAGGACCAAATTTTGTTTTGAAAAAGTTATTAGAGTTATTTGGTTTATAGTTGATTTAGTCGAAATTATATATCTATATATAAAGAAACACAGGGTAGAACAGGAGCGACAAACACAGCATCGAATATTGTAAAAAAGTTACTTAAATGGAGTTATCTGGCCACTTACTGCTTAATATGTATGATAGTGACATACGTACTGCGGTGGCCAGGACAAAATTTTTGTTAAAAACATTGCCAGAATTGAGTTAACTTCCTTATACATTAAAATACAAATATACATATACAATTTTAAACAATTATTGCTTACCATTAAACAAATAGATGTTTTTTTTGCGACAGGAGTGACAAACCATACCGGTGCCAATACACCGAATTTTCTTTAAAAAAAAATTGAAATTTTAACCTGGTGACAAATGGCAGAGGTGGCCCTAGACTGAATTTTCGTCGAAAATTTTTTTTAAATTGAGTTAATTCTTTATAGTAATTTCTAAATGACTGAAATTTTGATCAATTATTGCCTACCGTTAGGCAAATAGGTGATTTTTTGCATAAGGGTTGACAAACGGCAGAGGCGGCACGACACCAAATTCTCTTTAAAAAATACTAAAATTGAGATAACTTCCTTATATTATTTGAAATTTTAACCACTTATTTTGAAACTATTATAAGAAAGTTAACTCAACTGATTTTTTCAATGAAAATTTGGACTTGTGACGTCGTTGTCGTTTGTCATCCCTTCTGCGAAAAAACTGTATTTGCCTTTCGTTATTCATTCGGTAGATATAATTTCAGTTTAAAGCTACCATAAGGAAGTTAACCCAATTTTATCAAATTTTTAAAGAAAATTCGGACTCGGGCCACCTCTGCAGTTTGTCACCCCGACTATAAAAATACTTTATATTTTCCATATATATTTATTACGTGGTTAAAATTTCAGCCAATTTAAAGCTACTATAAAGAATTTAACTCAATATTAGCATTTTCTGTAAGGAAAATTTGGTCTGGTTCCGCCGCTGTCGTTTGTCGCCCCTGCTGCAAAGAAACAATCTATTTGTCTAACGGTAAGCAATAACTGGTCGAAACTGCAGTCGTTTAGAAGCTACTATAAGAAAGTTAACACAATTTAAGCAATTTTTTGGCGAAAATTCGGTCTCGTCTCGCCGCGGTCGTTTGCCACCGCCGCGCGCTGCTGCAAAAAGACTATCTATCTATCTAATCGTAAACAATAATTTGACAAAACTGTAGTTATTTAGGAACATAACGTTCACTCAATTTTAGCGATTTTTTTTTATGAAAAGTTGGTCTCATGCCGTCAACCCTGCCACAAAAATATTATATATTCATTAAGTAGTAAAAGTGTTAGCTAATTTAAAACTAGTGTATGGAAGTTACGTCAATTTAAGCTGTTTTTTTTGACGAAAATTCAGTCTCGTGCCGCCGGTGTCGTTTGTCACCCTTGTTTCAAAAAGACAGCATATTTGTCTTTATATATTTATTAAGTGTAGCTAGGAACGATGAGCTATATATATATATATATATATATATATATATATATATATATATATATATATATATGTTTTAGTTTAACTAACCACAGGATGCGCCTCGTTTCAGATACATCTGGAAGACCAAGCCATTTTAGATTTGGCAAAATTCCCATTTTCTGAGACGAGATGCACTCCGCTTATATTCCACCACGTCTTTATACTTTTAAGAGCTTGTTTGTATTTTGTTTATTTTTTGTACCAATGAACCTTATAAGGGTCCTTTAATAGGCAATTACTCATTCCAAAAATCTACACTTTAATTTCTTTTTCCTGTTTCTTTGTTTAAAATTGGAAATTCTTTCGTTCCTAAAGGGTCTTGAGCTATTCTAAGATACGTAAATAAAGAACTTTCAATGCACGTGATGTGATGAATGGAATTTCCAAGATTTATGTAATTCAGACAAAATAGAAATAACACCGACTGCTGGTTCATATAAAGTTATTTTGTAAATAATCGAGCAGTCACCAAAGTCATTATTTAGGAAATTTAAAGAAAAAATACGGGCTTTTAACACGGTATTTTTCATTTCAGAATAATGGGCATAAAGACAATTTATGGGCTGGTGACCGTTATAATAGATATTATATTTTGTTATATATTTTAAAGAAAAAATTAAGAGCTATTCAATTATGTTCGGTGTTTCAATTCAAATATTTAAAATTAAATATTATTTTTTGTAGTAGGAAGTTATTAAAAATGTGTATACGACATAGCACTCCTATAGTAGTTTATTTATTATCAGTAATTGTTTAGTCCGTAAATCTTAAAATAAAAAGTAAATAACGTATTGCAAGACAAATATAGCATAAGCATTAAATATTTATAGGTAAACAACTTGTATTTTATATATCAAATTAATTTCATGAATAATTGTAGACGTTTTTGCGGGGTTAAATAATTTTTTTTACTTATGTGTTTAAATGAAAACCCGAGTCTATTTTTTGCGGCAATTTATTAAAAAAAAAAACACAAAATGAAGTACTACCAATTAGAAAGATAATTAAATGTACCCAGTTAAGTACTATCTGCTGATTAACAAAAGCCTTTTAATAAAACTATTATAAAGAAAATACTTATATATTCTTTGAAAATCATATCTTCAGGTACCGGGAGCAAATGCACCATGAGCAAATAAATATGAATTTTAATTTTAAACAATTAGTTATTTTTCATTACTAAAAAAATACAGATTATAAAATCAAAGCAAATAAAGCACAAGAGCTCTCAATTTGCAATTGATATTTGCTCCACTGAATGCAATAATATTTCTTTGGGAAGCTACAGTCTTTATAATTTAGAAATAGGATGCGATCACTCCAAATCTTTTAAGAACCTTCTATACCAAACTGATAAAAAAAACAACAAAAAATCATTTAGATTTGGATGTTAAATTAATTATCAGTTGCTTTCCAGGAGTGAGCTGCAGAAAGGGCTATCTAAAATTCACAGAGTAGAAATGATCTAACACTGAAAAAGATGAAAAAATATATTTTCTCGTTGAATTAGCTACACTAACATCTTCGAGTTTTTAAAGAGAACCAAAATATGTTAAAATCATTGATACAGCATACAGCTATTTTAAAGCAGCATTTTAAAAAATTGGAAAGGCTGAAGACCGGCTTGTAGTTAGACTCTGGTAATGGGATGTTTGAAGTTAGCAACACAAGATTTTTACATGTTCCATACAAAACAATTTAAGACATTTTCTTTAATTTTCGCTTGTACAATGAACCCCAAAACCTGTCCCTTATCTTCGGCCCTGGCTCAAGTGCTTGTCGGTCTACATTACCTTCTCTAGAACCGCAACTCTATAAATGAAGTTTCATTCTAATTTAAGAGTAAAAACCCCAGCAAGCAATGTGTGGAAGATCCTTAACAGTGAATTGTGCATTTACATTAAATCAGCTTACAAAATAAGAAGCAAAGTCAAGAAGATACTGATCATTTTTACATCACTCCAGGAAGTTCCGTTAAATGTCTGTAACTTTTTAGGTATTCGGTTTTTTAGATAGTGTGAAGCATTACTGGAAAGAGTTTTTCGTTGACAGCACCGAACAAACGGTGATTAATAGTTATGAACATTGCGTGTACATGGGTAGAAGGAAAGTTTTTAGTCAAGTATTCGAGAGGTTAACTTCCATCGATTTTAATTTGGTGGTAGTATCCTCTCTTAAATCATGATATCAACCTATGGTCCTTTCTTATTACCAATGGACGTAGGTACACCTATCTTTTAAAAACAGTGATATTTTCAAATGTCTTAAAGACTTATGCGTTCATAATCAGAGATGTATACAGGGTTTAAAAGTAACAATAGTGCTGCTATTTTTACTACTACGGTGTAGGTTTGTAAAATCAAGGTTTTGATAAATTTAAAATCTTTAAAACCAAGGTTTTATAACGTAGACATTGTAAGAATACTGTGAAAATTTTACTTTTATTTAAAATAAAATTAACTGATTGCTGAAAAATAAAAACATAGTTAATATGTATTGTGCCCTCCTCGTGCACCAATATTGAATCCAGATATGGGGCAAAAACGGCTTTTAGTTAAGTTAAAAATTATTAATTTAACAATTCAGATTTGATCAGTATAAAGAAAATTTCTCTTTAAAATGGTAGTGCTATAGTTTCTATTGAACCCTGTATACATCTCAGTGACTGACTAAATGATTAAAATCTGTGTTTACTCATCCAGAAGTGTCACTATCCGATCTTGTAACGTGAATATCTATTCCGTCACCGTGTTATGAATCAAACTGAAAATATCACGGCCTTCATAAATTAGGTGTACGCTCTGGGGGAATAAAACTGACTATAGGGTTGCTACCTGGTTTAAAAGGGGGTACTACCAGCAATGTTAAATTCTTGGAAGTTACCCTCTCAGATTCCTGACAAAAATTTATAACCCACCGATGTTTTTAAGATTTACAAAACTTTCTTCCACGCTGTGTTAGTCCACGCAAGGTCAATTACTAATAATTACCCTTTGCTTCGCCCGAATAAGTCGAAGAAAAGTTGTTTCCAGCGATGCCTCTCAATATAATTTTAAAATACCTACAAATTTATAGGTAGTTAAAAATGGGCACAATTTTTAATATCCTAAACTCATAAGGAGCAGTTTATAAATAGTACCATGAACTCCATACAGCTCAATATAACTGAAAATGTCACACCTACTTTCTAAACCAATCAGATGCCTGGGGAATTTAATAAATGAAAATTTCCCTCCGTTTAGGAACGAGATAATTTAAGACTGAAATTTTAATATTTATGTACTTAAAGTAAAAAATAATTGCCTTATCCCTTAATATAATTTCAAAATTCCTCTCACTACGTATAACCTCTATATAGGTATATATATATTTCGCATTACAAAAATTTAGATGTGCTTCAAATTCCCTTCCTACGTCTTCTCTTCTGATTGGAGAATAGCAAAGGAAGGGTCAAATTAAGTTGATCAGATGTTTAGCCACATAGATATATTATTTTTGAAGTGATTTTATTTAATTTATTCTTAGGAATTCTATTAATTTTAACTGATAAATATCCAAACTTTTTTTTAATCCATCTAAACACGTCCTTTTCCAATGTGCGGTGATCGCGCATTCTTTAATTAGAGGGTTAAATATGTAAATCTGGAGTGATACGTTTTGACATGGACCCAATTAATTGTAAGAAGAACGCAATCCGTCCTTTTTAAAGTGAGTCATTTCAATATATAAATAAGTTTAATTATGATTTATATTCTAGAAAAACATAAATTCAAAGCAAGATAATTACGCAAATAACGACGCTTTTCCATAGCCGCTTATAGTCTTTTGTTATTGTCTATTATTGGTGTTTTCATCATCTTTAGTATTTAATTAAAATTAGATATAAAATCAGGCAAATTTGTAAATATTTCATGTAATTAAATTTAGTTTAATGCATATTATTCTGTGTTTAAAAGTCTCTCTGATATGATCCAAGTTTGCTCTCAGACATTTGCTAAAAAATAACTTTCTTCCACTTTTAGCAAAATAAATATATTCAAGAACTGCGGATTAGGTTATTGTCCATTAGTTTTTAATTAATTCCTGTAACTAAAGTTGGTAATTTGTATTATATTAAAAGAAATATAAATGAACATAAGTCGCTTCTTGTTATGGGGTCGAGGTTTGCCTCAGGTATTTCCTAAAAAAATAACTTTCCACCATTTTATTAAAATAAATGTACTCAAAAACTGCAGATTAGAGTATTATCAATTAGTTTTTTATTAGTTCCTGTAACTAAAGTTGGTAATTTGTATTTTATTAAACGTTAAATATATATGAACATTAGTCGCTTATTCTTATTGAGTCGAAATTTGCCATCAGATAATTGCTAAAAAATAACCTTCCACCACTTTTAGTAAAATAAATATACTCAAAAACTGGAGACTAGGGAATTGTTAATTAGTTTTTCATTAGTTTCTATTATTAAAGTTGGTTGTAATTTAAAAAATTAAATATAAATTAACATTAGCCGCTTATTCTTAAGAGGTCGAGGTTTGCCCTCAGACATTTGCTAAAAAAATAGCTTTCCACTACTTTTAGTAAAATAAATGTACACAAAAACTGCAGATTAACGTATTGCATATTAATTTTTTATTAGTTCCTATAACTAAAATTGGTAATTTGTATTTTATTAAACAATAAATATAAATGAACATTAGTCGCTTATTCTTATGAGGTCGAGGATTGCCTTGAGACATTTGCTAAATAAATCGTTTTCCACCAATTTTCGAAAAATAAATGTACACAAAAACTGCAGATTCGAGTATTGGCAATAAAAGTACTCAGTATCTGCAGATTAGAGTATTGTTAATTAGTTTTTTATTAATTCCTGTAACTAAAGCTGGTGATTTGTGTTTTATTAAACATTAAATATTAATAAACATTAGTCGCTTATTCTTATGAGGTCGAAGCTTGACCTCAGACATTTGCTAAAAAATATCTTTCCACTGGTTTTAGTAAAACAAATGTAGACAAAAACTGCAGATTTGAGTATTGGCAATTAGTTTTTTATTATTTCCTGTATATAAAGTTGGTAATTTGTATTTTATTAAGCGTTAAATATAATAGAACATTAGTCGTTTCCATCATTTTCAGTAGAATAAAAATATACACAAAAATTACAGCTTAATATATTTTTAATTAATATTTTTATTTCATATAATCGCTATATTATAATGTTGTTCAATTAAAGATTTCAAGTAGAATTTTAAAACAAATAATTTTTATTTTACATGCACACACCTACTGAAAACTTTTATAATGAACGCTAAACCGAATAAGTATGAAACTAATTTAACATTTCGAAATCACTTTAAACATTAGCTATAACACTATAAACTTAGCCTTAGATTATGTTATAAGATGATTATTAAAAAGAATTTAATTATTGTAATTTTTGGTTACGTTAATACAATACTAGGAATACATTTTCTCTTAATTTCAATAATTTTTAATGGTGCACAATATCTAGCTGTAGGTATAGCTTGATCGATTGGCTATTGCTATGTCCGGCTATCTTAATTAATTGTTATTCACCAACTCCTTCCTTGGCCAAATTTGACAATGCAATTGCTCGAGTCGAATAATTTGTAACTTTAACTTTTTTTATGTTAACCTCTACCGCGTCTACAGGCTGATTTAAACCAGCAACATATTGTGTTTTTTCCAACAGGGGATACCAACTAATAATTAGGATTAGGAGTTAGAAAAAGTCTGTCAGTTGATATAAAATTTCCTCTCTTTTCGATTAACTTTTTGTAAAGACGATCAGGAAACTTCTGAACCTTGTCAGAATTTGTTATCAGCCGCTTGCTATCAGCTAAGCCTGTCTTGTCTTTGAAAAAACTGGATTACATTCAATGCGTCCCGTAAATTTACCTTCGTTATCAGTTTCCTCCACGAAGTTCTGTGTGCATGCTGTAGCTCCTTCCCCACCTCTCCATGCCAATTCGTGTGAAGCGATGAGTAAAAATTTTCATTACAAACCATCTGCGGTATTTTCGTCACAATTTTTAAGAATTTTATTATATTCATCGCCACTTCATGCCGAGGTACTAAACTTCCATTTTGAGGGATCACTCTGCAATTGTCTTCTTTTAGCATTCTGAGCAGCTTTTGCAGGAGCAAACTCAATATCCAAAAAGGGATTGAATTTAATTCTATACTCTTCATAAAATATTTGTAGTTGCTTGGCCGTAGAATTCCACATTGTTTTCACAACACTTTCTTTATAATCTTCCGACTTATTCTATTTCATGTTGAAAGTGTAATCTTCTAAGATGTTTGCCAATTGTTCAATAGTAACAGTCTCGTCATCAATTATATAAGACTCTTCGTTGCAAAACTCTAAAAATTGCTTCCATACACTTGTAAGTCTTATTTTTTTTGCGTGTTGTTGGGAATTAATTATTGAACTTCTTGAATATTTATTTTTTGATTTTTATTTCCGAAACGCGGCATTGCAATAAAAAATATAACACATAAAAACTGCCAAAACTGTACACATCGGAAACGACAAGGACGTCAAATATAACAATCTCTTCATTTCACATAGACAGCCTGCTTTGCAGCGTTGGTTCCATATTTATTTTAAAGTAATTACGTGACATTTAATTCCATGTTCTTAATCATTTGATATGAAAATTTCTTACCGAATACCCCCATGTTTAAATTAATATCCGGAAATCTTTTCTCTATTACGAATTATTATTAATTATCGGGGTAATTTTCAAAATATTCGTGATATCTAAAAAATTTCCGGATATAATTTAGACATTAAGGATATTATAAGTGATAATGCCTTATTTGATACGCTTCTGTCGGAACACCAGGCAATGAAATTATTTATCAACAAATATCATTAATTTTTGGAAACCTGATACTTAGACCAGAAGCGCTTAGGATCTTTCCAAGTATAAACTACTTGTTTTACTTGATCTACAAAATGAAAAGAATTATAGCATTTGCTGTGCATCATTAATTTATATAAATCAAAATACGCCGCGAAAAAGTCAGTGCGCGGTATATTTCGCAGCCTTACATACCAAGTATTCTTAGAGGTTAAACGACTTACCTGTAAGGAAGTTCAACCCGCAATTATACTAGTATTTGCATCCCAATTAGATCACGTTGTAGATGTTCTAATTGGGATGCAACTACGTGGTATAATTAGAGGTTAAACGACTTACCTGTAAAGAAGTTCAACCCTCAATTATACTAGATCCCAATTAGATCATCTACAACGTGATCTAATTGGGATGCAACTACGTAGTATAATAATAGTAAATTCTGTTTTACAAACTGTAATGTAGGCAATCGTAAGAATAGCACATCAAATTTATACCTTCTATCAAACAGTTTATGGGAATTGAATTTATTGTTGATAGGAATCCTAAAAAACCTTACTTAATACTTAATATTGTAAGACTTAACTGGTTAATCGAACAGTTTTAGTCATGTAATACTATTATTATTAAATAATTACCTTGTCGTCGGTCGCAAATGGAACACTGTGATTTATAACGATGCCGTTTATTCGTATTATTAATTTTCAAAGCTTATGAAAATATCATAAAATATGTATTCATGTCGCAAAAATTCTTAACCAAAACAAATTTAACATCTAAAAACTGAAAGATAATTCCATCACAATAAATATTTAAGTATGAAATAGGAACGGAAGGATATGGGTTTTCAGCAATTCATGAAACTGTAGGAAATCATAGGAATGTAAAACTCTACCGCATTATTACAGAACTTGCAAAGATAAATTATGTGTCAAGAGCTTTTGGAATAGTTTATTTGTTTCGCATATTTGAGAACATGATCTGTGCAAATACATTTTAAAGAGACTAAAAAAAAGATGTTTTTATCATTCAAAAGAAATTAAACTTTAAAGGAAAATTAATTTGTTATCAAAATTAGGTTATTTTAACTTGGTTTGGATATCACGGGTATATTTAAGGTGGAGGGGTAAAAGTGAAGGTAATACATTAGACCAAAATTTCTTAAACATCCTATAATAATTTCATAACAATATTTTATTCGCTTATAAAAAATGAGGATCTTTTTATATTTTTCTCCTTGATTTTGAAGATCTTTTAGTAGCCGACCTAATTCTAACGGGCACCGCCTTGAAATGCAAATAGTGCTATAGTTTGGCCCTCCCAGGAGTACATTATAAATTGAACTATTTTGGATATATTCGTAAATAGGAGATTTGAAATCTAAAGTACACAACAGAACAATTTTTTATTTTTTGGCATGAAACATGTTAAAATGGCCGAGAACCTTGAATAATATATATTAAAGGTGGATTCATGCAAAAGTATTTATCTTTTTCTCTGGTTATATCTGTAATTTTCGTCATAACTTTTTCCATCATGCCTGAGGCTGTTGGGATTCGAATGACACATAACAGACTAATTTGTAAAATTGAATGTCAAAAACTGTAAATTTGTGTATTCTACAGAATATAAGAACATTTGGCATCAAATAAATTTTTATGCTGAAACTAAAAATGATTGCTGAGAACCCGTTAAAAAATAAAAGAGAAGTCGGGTTAAGTTGCAAATTCGTCTTCTTAAAAACAGTGTTTAAACGTAAAAGATAAAAATAAATTAACAATGTAGCTAACGCTTACAGTTAAGCAATAAAATTAGTTAAATTCTGTCCGTGACCGCTCGTACTTAGAGCTTAAGGTTTAACTTATTCTTATTATTATTAATGCAGGAAATAAAGAAAAATATAAAGAACCCACCTTTAAGTACCAATTTCTTTTCAAAAAACGTGTCAAGTCAGGTGAGTTCTTTAATGTACAAGTCCGTTAAAATGTATTATGATGATATTTATACAAGTATAACTGTTTGGCCTTTATTTATTAAAAAAATATAACATTTTTGACTAAAAATTGTCTCAAAAATCATTTAAATATTTGGGCTAGTAATAACTTTAATTAAAAAAGCTTGAACATCTTGTTTTTATTCAACTATAATGGGTGCCTATGAAACGTGAAAAGCAGTGTTCCAAGTTCCAATATTAGACAAAGGGAAAATAAGCGCTGTTCTAGCAGTTTTAAGAAAATCATTTGCGCTTAAATAGCTTTATTTTAAATGCCAAATAGATAAAAGTAATGCTAAACATTTGAAAATCCGTCTAAATTTTGATTCCACATTTCATTATCAGAAAAGGCGTGACTAGAGCCAATCGTTATTAGTAGAAGCACTAATTATTTTTGAAATTCGTCTATGCTTGGACTAAAGCAAGTTAATACGTGCTTGTATATCTGGGGATACGTAAAACCAAAAAAAATATTGTTAAAACGCGTTTTCTAAAAACCAGGATTTTATAATTTAGGGAAAGCACGGAATGACACATCTTCATGCATCTTATATTAAATTATGGAGATTACTCGAACATTTGATATTAATTATTTTTGATATTAATTTAAAACTATATTTTTATAGGATTAAGTCATCTGAAACTGACCAGTAAGTAATTTTTGGGTTATTATTAAGATTAACAGAACAGAAAATTTCCTGTGAGTTTATAAAACTTTTTAGAAACTCAAAATTATATAGATTTACATATAATATCTGTGTCAAACTATTTATTTAATATAATATAATTTTTTAAAATCCCATTTTTTATCATATTTAGGAATTATGGATATTTAAAGATAAATATTTAAATATTTTTATAGAACCTCTTAAATTTAATATAGACTCAAACAGTATTAGTAAAAATATAGAACGTAGTAAATATTATCAGTTCCAACCTACATTAAGGTGACATTCAATAGACACTGCTATATTTCACGCCAGAAGTTTCTGAGTTTGAATTGGTCCAAATCCAACTTCCAAAAACATATGGATTATATTTATTTCAATGATTACAATTAGGGTATTTTTTTTCAAGTGTCCGGTGTTTTATATTTTACTACAAAAATATTTTCCTAAATTAGTATTGCTGTTTTTTTAAACTAAGACTATCAAAAAGGAAGCTCGGATGGGATTAGTTTAACCCCAGTTTTTGCTATAAGTAATTCTTCACCCAATCAGAGATTATAAAAATTATATCTAAGACAAAATTAAGTAAATAACAGTCATCCTTAAATACTTAATATTGGCGGAGAGGTGCATGTTAATAGAGGCGAATTAACATCTCAGAAGTTTGAAATAAGCTGGAAAATATAGAATTACCCTTAGCATATCAGCTTTCAAAAGTTAATTTAGAAGTGTGAATAAGAAATTAAATTTTTGTACGTCTATAAAAAGATTCAGTGGGATGCGCAGGTATTAGCTTTGGCTAAGTAAAAAAAAACTAAATCCAACAAGTTTAATTTAAAGAAATTGTCAAGAAAAAAAAAAGAGAATCCAATTATCATCAACTTAAAGCTACGTCCACTTATATTTTAGTTAATCATTTTTGGTATATTATATTAGGTACCAATATAGGTAGGTATATATTTTTTGAATACTATAAAAAATAATATTTTCTTTTTAAGTAACAATTTTTTTTTGCAATAAGCAGAAAATAATCACTTGCTTGGTATTTTTATTACTTTAATACAAATAAGCATTGCTTGATTTTTGGTAGTGCTTAACAATAATTTTAGTAATAAAAATTAAGTGCTTAATGAAACTGTATTCAAATTGCCCTCTCTTGTAAACACGTATTTTATAATTATACAATATATGTAGTTTTAATAATCCTATTAGAACAAATTTTCGTAAAAAAATACACGTTTCCCCTAATCAAAATTTTAAAAAACATGCATTACTAAAATCTAAACTAACCAAATTTATTATATCCACGTTTATAAATTCAATTCCATGGGTAAACAACACAAATCACAACGAACATTTTTAACAAAACAAAATATATTTAATGCAGAAATAAAAGCCAAAATTGGTTAGCGCGTGTATCTTCCGTAATCCCGCGTATCCTTCCAGCGTAATCCGTAACGTAAATAAGTCGCGTTCAGTATCGCAGTCCGTGTCAGACTGAATCTCATTGTTGCGGCGTGCAACCAGTCGCATTGTGGTCCATTCATCTGCATTGAAGACCGTCTGAAACATTGTTTTTTGTTTATGGTGCAGTATGTGCACATCGATGTTTGTTGACTAATTAGATGTTGAGGAGCAACTTAGTAGTCGTCATCGACTCAAATTATGCTGTATTTTATAAAATGAAAAATAAATAATGTATAAAACCTATCTTTTTGGAATTGTAGAATATTAGAAAACCGTAGTTATTATTTTAATTATTATATTAATATTATGATTAAAATATTTATTATTATTTTTATTTTTATTTATCACTTAGATACTATTATATCGTATTGTGTTTTTCCTAACGTTATATATTTAAAGACGATGCTCGTCTAAAAAGACAACTGTATTTAAAGTTTAAGTCTTCAATAATACTTAAAAAAAGAAAGATTAGATTATAATAGAGTCTAAAAATTTACTTCAATTTTAAGGCATATAGCTAGAACTTTTGTTAGAAGGTTTCCTAAATTTAACAGACCCTTAGTGGCAATATTCATACTTCTTAAAACTGGCCCTCGCACAAGTGTTTATGGTTAAAAATTTACTTTTATAATTTAAAGTGAAGTGCTTTAGATTTTTGTAGTTCAATAGTGTAGAGCAGGGGTGACCAGACAGTCGAGCGCGATTGACTGGTTGATGACTGGTTTTTAAGGTCAATCGCACAATATTTTAAGTTTTATCAGAGAAAAAAGGTATATGATTGCCGGCTTACTTATCTTCTTGGGGTTACTCAGGGACGTTTCAACTTGCTCTTTTAATAGAGTCTGTAGCAATTTCTCTTTTTTTAGTCGCATGGTTTTTACTAAGGACGTTATTTTGTATATTTTACACCCCCGGTGTCTATGTTCGACTCTGATGCTTCTTAGATATATTGGTAGATCTTCATAGATAAAAGTATGGGTATCCATGGAGTAATATTTGCAAGCGATTGATAAAAACCTAGAAACCATTGAAACTAATTTTTAAGTCCATTTTACCTCCACTTGGCGGAGTCTTGGAATAATCTCGCCGACTACGCGTCAAAATATATTATGGTGCTTTGGTGTTTTTTTAAAAATGATTATGACCAAACACAAAGTGGGACAAAGGCTAATGGATCTTTTCAAGTATTTTCTGAATTTGAAATTGCGTTTCTCTTTAAGATATTAATTGTCATACTTTAAAGAATTTGAGAACTTTAACAAAATACGGCAAAGCAAGTCACACAACTACCATTTTATTATGGACAATGGATATAGCCTTTAAATAAACTCGTCTTACAAAGAAAAATTTATTGACAAAAAAGTATTTACTTTTCCATTTTAAACTGCCGGCTGGCTGTTCCTAAAGCACTTATTACTCTAAGTCAGTTCAATATGACGTTTATTTTACGAAATCATTGATATTATTTAAGGATGAAAAGCACTTCAGCAATCATGATGGAATTTTCATTAAACATGGAAAATGTTGCTATAGGAAAGTATATCCATATAGATCTAGTGAAAATAATTTATAAAAATAAATTTGATATCACATGTTTAAAAATATATTGCGATATGTGTATGCTATCAGATGCAGTTTTTACGGAAGAAGTAATCAAAGTAAGCCTCCAAATCTTTAAATTTGTTGATATATTGTTGATATTGTGATGATTGATGAGTGATTCCCAGTTCTACGTGTATAGTAGAAAGATGCTTTTCAGTACCACGAAAACTAAACGTACTTTCACTATTCTCCGAATACCCATAGGGAAGAAATATAATCTATATATGGAAGAAAATGCGCGTTGTTTTGTTTTATTAAAAAATATTAAGCTTTTCGTGTGTGCTATGTACAAACATTTAACCGGTTTAAATATTAATCAAAAACTGTAGGTAATTTGTGTCCAGGCATTCTACAATCTATGCTTATATTCAATATTTGTTGTAGTTAATATGCTTGTTGAATTTAAAATAAAACTAATGTCTAATTCATCATTCTCTAATTCAGCACTCGTTGTAAATATATAATAATTAGGTACTGTGGGCGGAATACCCCAAATGGAATTGTCTTTCCCTGAATTAATAACTCGGTTAGGGATAAAGTCATTACTCTACGACTATTATCAATTTCAGTCTTAGAAACAGGTTTGGAAAATTGCATTTTGGGGTGGAGTGTACTAACGTCAGCATAGCTGTAAATAGGATTGCTGGTAGAAGAAAACAAATAGGTGCCAACACTGAACCCTGTAGAACACTTGCCTTGGTTTTGTGACATCAACCACTTCAGAAATACTTCTGTTGGGAAAAAACTGACAACCCAAGTACAAAGTTTTGGACAAATACTATAGGCAGGAAGGTTTTTAAGAAGTGCTTAATGTCAGATTTGATCAAATCTTTAGATATGTCGAGGGACATAATTTGGGCTTCTACGTGGAATTTAATGAACTTGTTCCAGTTGTGGGTTACGAAGGTAAGAAGATTTGCTGTGGACTTGTGGTGGCGGAAGCCGTATTGCCTGATATGGATAAGTTTATACCTTTCAAGGTAATTTGAAAGATCTCTACTGATATCCTTCACAATTGCTTTACTTATAATTGGTAGTAGGGTCTATAGTTAGAGAAAAGAGTTTGGTATTCTTTTTTGGGAATAAACTGTATATGAGCAGATATCCCACTTTTAGAAAAAATGCCCTTGTCATAGGAGATGATTTGTATTTTGTGATTTTAAAATCAATAAAAGCCATTTATTATTATTATAATTATTATGATTGATAAGTATAGGGGCTAGTTCAAAAGCGCAATTTTATAATTTAAACTCAGTGCTACTGCTTAAATATCGACATATCAAGAATTAAAGTGGCATAGACCAAAGTTTAAAATAATAAATTAAAAGATGTAACAGATAAAATTGTATAAAAGTTTTGTCCAGTGTTGTGAAAAATTCAAAATACTCTAAAAGAAAGAAATAAATGTAATTTAACACACATTTTATACATTTTCTTGAAATGCGTTTAAATATGATAAATATTTTATATTTTTATGTCAATGAACAAATATAAATATTGTGTTGGCAAAGCCTGCGTTGATCTCATTTTATATATTTAATAAGCAGAAATAGGCTGAAAGTAAGTTAGTTAGGTAAAAGCGCGATTTTTTCAAATTTGGAAATATTTTAATATTTTTATTAGAATTCTGGGTATATTTACTTTTATGATAAGGATTTCAAATATAACCCAATATTTAAAAATCAAGGCTAACTTACACATTAGAAAGTTAAGAAAATATATCCTCTATGAAATTTTGGATAAGAACTGCAGTTTGAAAAATATGTATTTCTATTTTTTTTATAAAGAGTATTTAAAACTACATATTGGTACTAATAATTTAAACACTGTTATAACAAATTATGTAAAAGACCATCATAATTTTTCTTTGACGTCTTCATTTGTTTTACAGATATGAAAATTAAATGTTTTATTTATCGAAACGTTAATTTTGTCACCATTTTGGAAACAAATGTTACTAATGGAAATTTTAAACCTAGTTGTATAAATCAATAGAATACAATATACTCATTTTAAAAATAGCCCGGTAAATTCCATAAGTATAGAAAATTAAGATCTTTATATACCTTCGTGGGAATAGGGCCACTTTAAAAATTCTTTGACCTATTCTCTAAACGAAATGTTCTTAAACCAAATACCTACTTAATATTTGAATACGCATAAATAAATATTATTATTATTAGATAAAGTTTAAAAAATAGATTCCTTTAGTATGAAATGCCAGGAATACATAAATTACTTTTTATCTCATTTCAGATTTTATTTTCACCACGCGATTGCAACGAGATCAAGTGCCTCATTTTGTTTTGTTTTCCCCTACCTGATTCAAAACTGTGAATTATGCGTTTAATAAAAAAATGCTGGACATTTTGCATACCGAAAAATCATAAACGTTCCATTACGAATAAAAATATCTAAAACGTTTAGGGACAATAATGTGCCTTTAGATAAAAAAATCTTCCAATTTTGGGTAGGGATTCGAACATTGGTTTTTATCTAATTGAGCTAGGATGTAATTAAAAGTGTACATTATGATCCGGTAATAGGTACATGACCATTTTTTTAATGCAATTTAAATCGATAGTTATCAATTAAGTATGCAAAATGTTCTTTACATAGATTTTTCTGCGTTATTTAAAAATATTTACGCCTTTTATTCTTAACCCCTTCAAAACACCTCTAAGGTCACATGTCTATAAATGGGGTATGCTTGGAAACGTGTTAAATTTTACTGGAATTTTATTGGTTATTATTTCATAACCTATAAAATCATCTAATGTCTAATAATAGGAGCAATGTCTTTAAAAAGTTTATTCAAATTCTAGAGAGTGAGCGGACAAGAAGGAAAGCATTAAAAGTCATTGGACTAGAACTTAATGTCCCTAGTAGTCAAATAGCATTTATATAAGATCATATAGCTGAAATAATACATCGAAAATTATGTGCGATGTAGTTGACTTGTAGCGTTAAAGAAATGAATTTCTTATGTCATTACTCATGCCGATAGGATCTAAAAAAATCTCAGATGGTGATTTTTTCACGATTACAATACTTTCCTTTTGCGAGGGAAGTAATAAATTGAATAAACAGTTTTTACAGTGATACGAGTACATCACCTTTTTGTTCAGTCATGTTGAATTCGTACTAATGTATGTCTATTATATTTAATTTTTCTGCGGAACTTAAAGTCGATTGAATAAGAAGATTTTTTACGCCCATTTTTTAAACAGTTTATTTGGCCGCCATTTTTTTTTCACCATCTTGAATTCGACCACAATTTTTTAGTTTATCCCTATATCACACTGAATGCTTGTACAAAATTAGAAATTAATCTAGTAAGTAATTATTTCAAGCTGATTTTTTAAATATTTTATCAAGCGGCCATTTGGTTTTGCTATCTTGGATTCACAGCAAAATATTACCAGTTTATTCTTATATAATACTTGATTTTCGTGCAAAATTTGAGGAAAATTGGATAACTAATTTTGTCAGTAATAATTTTTTAACGTTTCACTAGGCCGCCATCTTATATTACCAGGTCATACCCATTAGACAATTAATTTTTGACCAAAATTTCAAATCAATCGGTAAGTAGTTTTCAGGGTATGCCGCGAACTAACAGACAGAGAGACAGACGGAATTGATTAAACATAATATTTAGGAACGCTAAAACATGAAGATACGTAAAAGGGTGATTTGTTTCACTATTACAAACATTTTATTTGGCTGCCATTTTCTTCGAACCGACTTGAATTCGTACCATAATTATACCAGTTCATATCTGTAGCACAGTTAATTATTGCACAAAATTTGAAATCAATCCATTAAAGTAGTTTTTCAGACAAAATTTTAAATATTTTATTAAACCTCCATTTTGTTACGCCATCTTGAATTCACACCACAATTAATCCAGTTCATCTGTACCACAATTAATTATAGCACAAAATTTGAAATCAATCCATTAAATAGTTTTTCAGGCAAAATTTTTAAATATTTAATTAAGCCGCCATTTTGTTTTGCTATCTTTTATACGTACCAAAATTTTACCCTTTAATTCCTACATAGCACTTGATTTTTGTACAAAATTTGAAGGAAATTAGTTAAACAGTTCTTTAGTAATAATTTTTTTAACATTTCATTAGATCGCCATATTGGATTTTTACCAAAATGTTACCAGGTCATCCCCGTACGACCCTTAATTTTTGACCAAAATTTGAAGTCAATCGGATAAGTAGTTTTTTTAGCAGAACCACTATGAAGACACACAATAAAAAGAATTGGAGTGATTTATTTTGGTATATCAGTAAAATCTCATATGCCTAGCAAGTTCTTTCCTTTAGTGGCAGCAACATAAAATTTATCATTACAGCAGGTTCATCAACATTAAAAGATCGTCTCCTTATTAAACATGTTACAAATAAAAATAATGTTATCATCACCTAGAAGAGTGGTACATCTTTCTCACTCTAACAAACAACCTCTTCAGTTGTTGAAGAAGAAATGTGAAGTGTTTCGCCGTTTTTCGCCAATTTCTGGTAAAAAGTTTTTATGTAAAAGAAGTTACCGCCTAAGAGAAAAATAAAACATTGTGCGCACGTCCTCTGGTGTAAAAAATTAATTTTATTTTTCTCTTAAGAAGGCTGTTAATAGATTTGCTTTCGAAAATAAGCATTCTGATAGGATGGACATTTTGACCCAATATTGGTCCAGAAATTTGCAATTATCTTCTTGAATGCTTTAGGAGACCGTAAAAATTAATATGCAATATGAATATCATAGGTATCAAGCTGTAGAATAACTTTTAAAGGTTACGTACTAAAATTTTAGCTTTAATAACATCATTATATTCCAATTTTGTCGCCTAAAGGTAATCGCCCCACTACTTAAGTAGCTGACGGTCATTTTACTTATCAACAACAGCAGTATAATCAATTATTCTATAAAAATTAGCTTTGTTGAAATGAGGAATTAAAAACTGTCGCTACCTGCCAGGCTATTACGGATGAGTCGCTTTCGATGAAATACGACGAATGTCAAATGCTTGGATTTGAAAGTTGATCTGGCCACGGTAATTAGCTAGACAAAATAATACACTAACTTTTATTACTGCATCCTACTTTACAATAATTACAATGTTTTCCTGATACAAGATTAAGTATCAACCAACTAGATGTATTTCTAAGTTTTTTTTACTATTTATACAAAATGCATTATCTTGTTGGTTTCTGACATAAACGTGACTTTCGGTAGAATTATGATTCTTTTTCAAATACTTGTTTTGAAATATATATATATATATATATATATATATATATATATATATATATATATATATATATATATATACAATAGTTTTCTACTATTGATCTCTTGTCTTAAGTAACACCTTAATATAAATTAAAAGCATATAAACATTTTATTGATTTAGAAAAAATGTCTCAAAACAATTAATTAACTGAAAAAATCATTATTGTACTAAAATACAGCAACCGATTAGATGCAAATAATAAAAAAGTATCAGGGATAGACTTTTAAAATTTCTACAATTGTTTTATTTTTTGAATTGAAGCGCCTATACTGGTAATGGCGTCGACTTTGTTTTAACTCATAATTAATTACAATTTTTCTAAATAAAAAGTTACTTTTTACCAAATTTTGATAGCTCCGTTAATTTGCGAGAAATTAAAATTATAATTTAGACATCCTGTATATTTAATTAACCAGTATAGTAAATTGATGATGTTTCAGCAACATACTTATTTTTGAGATCTGAGTCTCAGTTTTTAGTGATAATTTTTTTAGACTGCTATTTTGTTCTGCCATTCTGGATTTTCACTGTTTTCAATGTTACCAGGGTATCCCGATATGACCCCCTAATTTTGACCATAAATTGAAGTCAATCAGGTAAGTAGTCTTTTAGCTATGCTGGCTTCCATTTTGTTCCGTCAGCTTAAATTCGTACCCCAATTTTACCAGTTCATCTCTATATCACACTTAATTATTGCACAAAATTTAACACGTACAAGCTGAGTTAACGCCATCTTGGATGCATACCAAAATTTTACTAGTTCATTTCTACATACTTCTTTTTTTTTGCAATATTTAAAGTAAATTGGATAAGTAGTTTTTTAGTAATAATTTTCTTAACATTTCACTAAGCCGCCATTTCGTTTCGCCATATTGGATTTTTACCAAAATATTAGTAGGTCATCATCATTTTGACCAGACAGACCAATGAAACTGAGAAAATATCTTTTTTTACATCTAGGAACCCTAAATCATGAAGATCTGTAAAAACTTGGGCTGGGGGGTGATGATTTTTTTAACTTCACTAGGAGAAAGCGTATTCAGAAGAAAGCACAATTAATTTAATAGCAGGTCATGAGGAGCTTATGCATCATCTGACTGACTCCATAACTGCTGTAATAAAGTTACTAATTTTTTTTGGAAATGCATGCATAATACACTCTTATACACGTATCTCCCTGATTAATCCTAATTCAAACAATTTTCTTTCAGGCAATAAATCAGTAAAATACCCCGTTTATTATTATAAATTAAAACACGTTAACAATGAGATGTTGATGATGAGAGTTTTCTTTACTCTATGATGGGAAAGGGGGCACATATGATAGGCGGTAATGAGTAAGGAAGCCCAGGAAAATTATGGATAGTATTTATTTGTTTTGCGCTCTTGTACCTGGGGCGCTTTGTCGAGAGACTGCGAGGATGTCAAAACTTTGAAGTTGGACCACTGGGCATAAGTGTCTCCGGGTTACAATATACCAAGGTGTTCATTCATAATGCCATCTTGGCAAGCTAGCAAAAAGCTCTGGGTCTCAGATCTAAAAACGGCGCAGGTAACCTACAGTATACCTACAGCTCTGGTATATTTTTGCATAACTTTTAAATAATATTTTAAAACTGGATCACTAGTAGCTTAAAGCTTAAGATCATCCATATAAAACAGAATAATAATAGTAACCACAGGATTTTCGAAAGGTCACTGCAATAGGTAACATATAAATATACATCAGCAACACCCCAGAAAGGCATCCTGGAAGATTACTCTGTATTTTGATATTTTGGAAAGGAAAATATTGATTAGAGTGGCATAAGTTGTTCGATGCATCGTAGTAGTGGTGCAGATACGGCAAGTGTTCTTAGTACGTGCAGTAGTAATACATGCGATGAAGGTTTTTTATAATCGATCTAGGCCATGGAAAGGTTTCACTTGAATTGAATCGAGTCTCGCGTCATGTACATATCAATAAAGTTCTCTTTGCAACCTTCTATACCCTTCTGGCTCGCTGAGTTCACAGACATCTAGCAGGCAATCACTGTGTTCAGCAAACCAAAGCAAATAAGGCGGAGTGTCAGGAACGTGCTTAGGAACAATGTGATCAATTCAGCGCCGATGTTACCTTATCACACCAAGCGGAAAAGATATTATGTGGGTTACCGTCCCGCATTAGCTCGATAGTGGATACTAATATTACCCTTACACCTTATAAGCTTGCTAGATGTACAGTTATTATTTTTTTGTTATTATTTAGATTTGTTGGAAAATAAGTCTCTCAATTTACTTAATTGGCTAGAATGTAGGGTTGTTATGTCAATAAAAGTATTAGTCTGTCTATGGTATTAATTCCTTGGAATGCACCCTGTATTTGGTCATCATAGTTCGAGTGGTTCGTCCGATCTCTTGCAGATCGGTTTAAGTCCACTTCTGGATTCCAAATGAGTAAGCAAGTACAAGTAACGTGTGTTTATTTCAGTAATAAAGTTTCTTGCATTTAGCTCGGTCTTCAGTAACACTCGGACTCTCTTAAATAACTAAACTCTTATTCTTTATTTTGCCTGCTTTTTCTCTAATAAGCGTGCCTGTTGAAATCCGTTCAGTTATTTCCAGTCCAGTCCAGCTTCTGATTTCTGCCGTATGGTTTGATATCGTCCATATAAAGAAGATGAGGCACGTCTTTTATTCCTGTCGGCTTTGGTCTTACAACACGATTTTGCACTGGTTATCATGTTGGATAGCGGATGATTAATTGCTAGACAAAACCACAGTTGACTAGCAGAGTTGCCTTGGAAGATCCCTCTTTTCATAGGAATCTCATCAGTACTTTTAGATCTTTTGCTGGTATTCAAAAGTATTTTTGTGCTCTACTGTTGCCTGATGTCATCTAGATGATTAAAAACTTATGTCAGGTTGTGATGTTTTGTCTCCTTTGATAAGTTTTGTAGATTATTGCCGTATATTCAAAAATTGCAATAAATAGTAAGTTGTTAAGGAGGAGAGTTTATTTGGTAGGGTACCTGTATAAGACAACCAGAAATTACGGTAAATAACAATTTCTTTTTGACACATGTCATATTATTTGTACTTATAAATTTCGCCTCTAGAAGTTTCATGAAACTGAAAATCGTGTTTAAAAATTTTAAATAATTTAGAAGTTATGGAATAAAACAGTTTTTAGGTTTATAGCAGAATTCTAATTTTTTTTTAACAAATATCAAATTATTTTTTTTAATCGTTCATTAAAAGTTACGTAGAGTGTGAAAACCCTATCTAAAATTTTTAAGCAATTCAAAAGTTATGGGGAAATGCAACTTTTTTACAATTTTTTTAATTAAATTATCTCATTAAAACTACCTTGAACTATGAAACCCGTATTTAAAAATTTAGTTCAGACATTATGGGGAGAAAATACTTTTCTTGACAAATGTCGAATTTGTTTTTAATAAATTACGGCAATAAAATCAATTAATAAATGAAAGGGTTGCGAACGTGAAAAGGCGTTTTTAGATAACACTATGTTTACCAGGCACAAATTGATCAGAATAGCTCAGTTATTAAAATATGAAAAATACTACAATTTGCAAAAAATTGCAAAATATTAAATATTACTTAAAAGTCACTTAAATGTTCAAAGTTAAAATTTAAGCTTTTCAGAAAAATTAAATTTCACTTGCTGAAGGCTTAAGGATTACTCAAAAATTTCAAAGTCTTCAAAGGGATAAAGAACACTACAGAAAGGGGATAATGAAAGTTGTGAGGCTATTGTCACCGTTCTTTCTAATGAAACGAATTTTTCTTTTGTTTTGCGATCCACAGCAAATTTTTTCGTTTATAATAAAAATGGTAAACCTTTTTTATATACCGTACTTCTCGATTACGGGTCACAATCGAATTATGTGACGTATGAATTGGCTAAAAAACCAAATCTTGAAATGAGTAAAATAAATGTCAGTTAGTGGCATCAGTAAGAACTTAGTAAACATAAAACATTTTACTTTTAATTTACAATTTATTTAACACGGAGCTAAATTTCTTGGTCATAGAAAAAAATAACGATTGATGTCCTCTTACGTCTGTATCTGTAATTGAACTTCATCCAGGATCTGCTACAGAACTGGATCAGTAAACAAGTGGTTCTTGATATCACTCTTCTTTAGTCTGCAATTCGTTGTTCCGTGATATGATGTAGGTCAGGAAACTTTTCGATAAAGGCCCTGAGGAAAGAAGGAAACCTAATTACCGAAAAGTCCGCATTAGTTGACAAATAGACCAAGAGCTCGTGAATTTTCTTTCACTATTTACCTTTTTTGTTTCCCAGAGAAGAGACTTTTATTTCACCCAGGACACACTATTTGTTTCATTGGAGCTTAATACGAGATCCTTATATTTTTCAATTTTTTAGCAGTCCTTTGCATAATAATCGTATCTGTTGGTCTTAAAACTCAACAATATATATGATTTTATCTTCCAGGGCTTGCACTACTAAGTCTAGTTTGTTGGCTTGTATTTACATATGCGTGGAAAATGAAAAGTTTCAGAATATTTTACATTTACCATTAGCTACAAGAATCTCTATATATGCAGGAATATAGTAAGGTAAGTTCGTTATCTATGCCGACCGTAGCGATGCTGAGTGTAATAAAGTGGTCTTAGCGGCTGACAACAAATGCGTTATTATCTTGGCATGGTGGTGGCATCTATGGCAGGTAGTATCTACATTTTGTTTGAGGGCTTTCTTCTTGTAAACCAGTGCACCAACTAACCAACTCTACTCTGTACTGAGGTGATTAAATATTTATTTTCAGTATTTAGTGACGCTGTCCTAAGAAACTCTAAGTTAAGTTTGGGGGCAACTCCGGTTTTTTGATGTTAGTGCAAAGGAGCTCATATTATGCTGTTCTGTAAAAGTTCTAATTTTTGGCATTGCGAAACGTAGTTCGTGTTGTTGGACAAAAGTTAGGAGTTGATCTGTTGATGTTGCGTGTAGTACTAAGGAATTAAGATGTTCAAGTTGTATTAATAACTGAATCATTAGTATAGCGGATGGTTCACCTATCTTATTATTTTGATCCAGTGGAATCTATCCGACAAATTAAGAAACTAAAATTTGAAATTCGCAGAGTTCCATACACACGTAAGACCTATAATCTTAACCTGTGGTTTATTATACGGCGAACTATGTCTAAATAGAGCCCAATACTGTGTATTTTGTCAAGTGAGTCTTGGAATGTTTTTGAGCAGATATCTGAAATTATGAGAAAGCATTCAGATGTAGTTCTAGAAAGAGTGTATCTAAATCCATTCGAGAAATCGAATTCGAATTTTTCCATACAACTTATTTTAAAACAGGAGTACTTGTGGAACTTGAAAAATTTACTTTCATAAAGAACTAGTTCCAAAAGATTATAATGACTTATCCATAAAGGTCACATATTAAAGAAATATAGACATTACATTGTTCCTTCATACACAGGCGTCGACTTTATAAAATACCATGTGGGGCCCAGACCTAGCACGTAATTGTTATTATAAGTTTTGTTTGTCACGCATACATATATACCATTTCTATGTTTATGACTCTTCTTCCTTCCATGTTTAACATGTAGATCCTAGGTTTCAAAATTATGCTACACAACTGGTACATCAGATATATTCACTGCTTCTACTTTATTACTTATACCTTTTTGTATTTGGTTTTGAGGGATTCTTTCAGGTTCCTGCCTTCATGCATACACTTTTGTTCTATACTACCATGGTAAGTAAACGTTTTATTTTCTAACAAATACTGAATATATTTTTATCAATTAGCACAAAGTTTATAGTTCCTGGAGGTTGAATATGGAACTAATGACAACTTTTCAATCATATATCCATATATATCCATGTCCGCATCACAGCTGGAAGATTTGAATATGTTAAGGTTCACTGAATATCCCTTGGTCCCTGAGGGTTTATTTTCACGTCGTCTATGTAGAACAAATGGGTAATTATATGTGTTTTGTTGCCTGGTTGCCCAGCCCAGAATCTTGTCGCCTTTTTCAGATCCAGTGTGGAAGGTAGCAGGGTGCTGTAGAATAATAACGGCTTAAGATTTTATTAGGTGAGTTCCGGGTAGTGAGAAATTTTAATATTAATAACAGTAATAATAATTATAATAATAATAATTATTATTATTATTAATATTTTAAGTTTCATATTTAGTTCGGATCTGTGGCATTCTTCAAAATATCTTTCTTAAGTTATATATAGAAAATAACTGTTCATAACAAGTAGTACTTGCTTTCATTGCAAAGTTTTCAATAAAATTACAAAAAGTAACTTTTATCTGTTTTTTAATTAAATTGGGTCACAATTTAGCTAGCGCAATATGTCCGAAATAGGGCGTAAGCAAATCCGTTAATTCGATTCTAGACTTGTTATTTTCATAAAGACGTCTGCTGGTATTCTGACTGTGAATACAAAGTTGCATTTAGATCTATGTCACAGCATGTGTAGAAAAGTTAACCGCAGAATTAAATGTAAAGTCAAACATTTCAAAATTTGAGCTAAATACTTGCATCTGTCTTATTCCCGATACCGCTGCATGGCGCTAAAATGGCCTACTTGTGCAAACCTAGATTAAGGTCACCGACGCAGAGAGAAATCTCTAAATATATAATGGATTTAAATTATTGGGCTTATCCTATTGGGGAAATAATAGGATTTTTCTTTGGATAATTTTTTAATATATTGGTTATGTATCTTGTTCCGACATCCGACAAATTACGCAACTTAAAACTTGATGTTTGTTATACCCTGAACTATGTCCAAAGAGAGTCCAGCCAAATACCGTGTATTCTGCCAAGTGAATCTTGGAATATTTTTGAGCAAATATCTGAAACTAAGGTAAAGTATTCGGTTGTAGTTCTAGAAAGAGTGTATCTAAACCCATTCGAGAAATCAAACTCGAGTTTTTCCATAAACCTAATTTTGAAAGCAGAGTACTTGTAAGGCTTGTAAAATTTACTTTTATAAACAACTAATACCAAAAGATTATAACGGCTTACCCATAAAGATCACGTATTAAAGAAATATATATATATACTACATTGATCCTTCCTTCAAAGGAGCCGACTTTGTATAATATCTTGTGGGGCCCTTAATTTGTATTATAAGTATTGATTTTCACGCATCCACATTCCTACGAGCTTATGAAAAATTAACTTTACTATATTTCATATGAAAATTAGTACTTTACACTACTAGTGTGGAATCATATATTTGTCTTTAAAATTCATAAGAAATATTAAAATTAAAAATATTTTTAAGTTTTATGAAGCTTTAGCGGTGAATCTGCTTCTCCTAAAACTAGGCTCTGCTCGTTATTGTAGATGCCAAGAAAATTATTTTCCGCCAGTGCCAGCCAATGCGTAGAGCATCAATGTTAAAAATTAAATGTAGATGGGGAAATAAATTCGAGCACCTGTTGCCTTGAGTGCACGTAGTGCATGATAGATTATTCCAAATTTTCGATAAACGATTTTGTATATACCTTTTGAGTGCGATAAATATTAACAGACATCTTAAATCAAAACATAGTTTCGAATTCAGATAATACTTTAAAGAATTCATTAGTGTTTGGTCTATTGTCTGATTCTTTTGTCTTTAAAAAACAACAAAACAATATGGTAGTGTTTTGTTGTTATTATTCTAAGATACCATCGGGTAGGCCAAAGTGGTAATTTCATATATTTCAGATGCGCAGAGAAAAGTATCCACACGGAAATTTTGCATTGTAAAAAATAGTTTTCGGGAACTTGTCAGGATTAGATATTGCGGATTTTGCGATTTTTCAAATTTTTTTAACGAAAACCAATGTCGTGTGGAACAGATTAAAAGTAAATTTTTGGATTAAGTACCTTTGGCTTAGAAAAAAATTAAAACACTAGTTAAAATATCTACACTTTTCAAATCATTACGAAAATCTCTCTTAAGTGTATGCGTCTTTGTTTCAAATTGATTTATGCGGTGAATTTAATTTTTTATCGAAAATCGTCTTTTCTGGTATGATTTTAACAGTGATACCTAAGCTGCTAGCAATCCACCTACACTGTTTTTTTTTGGTTTAACAATGATGCCTTCGGTGCCTAACCTGGTGCTAACACGGTAACAATGTATCTAGTGCGCCAACGTTGAGAGCCTCCGCGCTTCCAGCGATTCCATTATATATATATATATATATATATATATATATATATATATATATATATATATATATATATATATATATATATATATATATATATATATATATATATATATATATATATATATATATATATATATATATATATATATATATATATATATATATATATATATTATATATATATATATATATATATATATATATATATATATATATATATATATATATATATATATATATATATATATATATATATATATATATATATATATATATATATATATAAAAAAATAAAACCGGCTTCACTGGAAATTAAAAATCCCATTTTGAATATTTTACTTTATGAAGTCGGCGTCAAACTAATTCAATCACAAAAAGATTTATCTTCTGGCATGTCATAATGACATCATTTTGATCGTCATTTTTAGTGTCAAAATGACACATTTTTTAGGAATGAGTACTCTAATTGATTCATTATAGACCTAGGACCGTAATAGATTCATTATAGTCCTAAAACAATGGAAAAACGAATGTCTTTCGGGAATATTTTTTAACAAAATGTGCACAATGTTTCACTCAATTGATGTCAGAAGATAAAGTTTAGATCAGCGGTGGCTCGTGGGTAAAAAAATAGGGGAAGTGTTAGTTAGAGAAAAGTAGGATTACAAGTTCTAAAATGGGCCCGCATGCAAAACATTTTTTGCAAATATCCACGGGAAATGAATATTGTAGTATTTACGAGAACTTTTAACGTCTTTTTTGGCACTAATTGTCAGCACACTTGTTTGTCGACCCGTAATTAAAAGATCCTTACGTACAATAAGAACGAAAGCGTTGAACTGCGGCTCTTCCCTAGAAGCGCAGTCTTCGTACATGCGATACTCTCGTTGCCATAGCAACGCATTATTTTCAGGCATTGTTTTCGTTTCTCGCTGGAAGATTTTTACCGAGCTCGCACGTGGCTCTTCCGTTGGTGGATTGACACAAACGAGTTTGCTGCGGTGGTTTTTTTTTTAGGAAGAGGCACTTCTCCTACTTCCTCCGAATAGCCGCCACTGGTTTAGATGTTATTCTGATCGTAAACAATCATTATGAGATACGCCGTCGTATCAGCCTCAGCAAACGCCTCGTCTCATAATATTCACGGCTAGTGTCATAATTTTTGGATTAAGTACCTTTGGCTTAGGAAAGAATTAAGAAGCTAGCTAAAAGATCTACACTTTTCAAATTATTAAGAAAAACTCTTTTAAGTGTATGCGTCTTCATTGGCGTTTGTTTCATATTGATTTAAGCGGTGGATTTAATCATATATCGAGAACCGTCTTTTTTGGTATGATTTTAACAGTGATACCTAAGCTGCTAGCAATCCACCTATAATACCCGCTACCGTTTCGCTAATTGTTTTTTTTTGTTTAACAATGATGCCTTCGGCGCCTAACCTGGTACTAAGCCGATAACAATACATCTAGTGCGCCTACATTGACAGCTTTCGAGCTTCCAGCGATTCCATTGTACCGTTTTTTAAAATATGGCTTTAACCTGGTGCTTGTTTATTAGTGTTGAGTTGTGAACATTTTGTTACATAGTTAATGTTTTGTCGTATAGTTAAAACGCTGTCATCCGGAGCATACGGTCAAATCGTAAAGGGTTAGCATCAAGTTAGGCGCCGAAGGCATCATCGATAAAGCCATAACATAAAAACGGTACAATGGAATTGCTGGAAGCGCGGAGGCTGTTAACGTGGGCGCACTAGATACATTAGTACCAGGTTAGGCGCCGAAGGCATCATTGTTAAACCAAAAAAAAACAATTAGCGGAGGCACGAGGTAAAACGGTAGCGGGTGGCGTTGGTGGATTGCTAGCAGCTTAGGTATCATGTTAAAGAGTTGAGATGTTATTCTGATCGTAAATAATCATTAGGAGATACGCCGTGGTATCGGCCTCAGCTGACGCCTCGTCTCATATATATATATATATTCACGGCTATATATATATATATATATATATATATATATATATATATATATATATATATATATATATATATATATATATATATATATATATATATATATATATAGATTACTAGCTAATACTTTAAACAATTCATAAATGTTTGGTCTACTTTCTGATTTTTTTGTCTTTAAAAAACAACAAAACATTTTTAATTAATTTCATTGATTGAATTGAAAATAATCTTTGCGATTGAGCTGAGGTTACAGGAAAAGACAAGAAATAATTGGAATACAGAACACAGTTCTGGTATAGTACTTAACAATTCTTTTTTTTTTTCGAAAATATAAATAGTTTGCGAATTCACGAGTTGTAATTTTTTGTTGTAAGTTTTTAATGTTGTTATACAATAATGATTTTTCTGAATAAGTACAGTTGCTAGTTGAGCAGTTAAATCATTTCCACTAATAAATGAGCTTTTTACAACATTTCTGAGTCATTTAATTTAACCAATATCTGAGGATTTAGAATTGAAAATTTGACAAGCATGCACCAGTACTGACACGTAAAATAACTAAAGCTAAAGCAGAGTGGTTAACTCCCAATATAAGAATGTTAATCAAAAATAAATCTAACGCTTTGCAAAAATACAAAATTTTTAAATCTCGGGGGGACTGGAGTAATTACAAACAACTGAGAAACCTTCCCGTATCTATGATCAGGCGTGAAAAGCAAAACTACATAAATTTAATAGCATTAGAAAATAATAGTCGTAAAACTTGGTCTGCTTTGCGCAATCTTAACGTTCAATGTAATAACACTAGTCAGAAGGACTTACCAGATAGCCTTTCAGATCCAAACGACATAAATACCTATTTTGCTCAATTTTTCCAGGATGGAACTATTAAATGTGATGATAAAATAAAATTTTACAACAGTAATATTTTTGCAGCAACTAACCAATTCTCTTTAAAACTCAGTGATGTAAATGAAATTAACACAACTCTCCATGCTTTAAAGAGGGATTGCGTGGGTTCTAACGATATCTCTTATAGAATGGTCCGTTACTGTGTGGGGGCTACATTGACGTAATTTTACTTTACATAATTAATTACTGCATTGAAAAATCTTATTTTCCCACAGTTTGGAAAATGCCATTGTTATCCCATTTTCTAAACATAATGATCCATAGACTTTTTTTGATATAAGAATTATAAGCATTTTACCTGCCGCCTCAAAAATTTTCGAAAAGATAATTTATAAACAAATTTATAATTATGTATGCTCCAATAATATAATACCTGATGTTCAATGTGGATTTAGATCCGGATTTAGTACATCTGCTATGGTAACTAACAACATTTTTAATAACGTTGATCACGATTTTGTTTCTATTCTCATAAGCATGTGATACCATTAATCATAATCTCTTGTTGTCTAAATCTAAATATTTTAAAAATACCTCGTTGAGACTAATTAAATCTTACCTATCTGGCAGAATACTGAAAATATCTTATAGTAATAATAAATCTGACGAGCTTTCTATTTTATCAGGGGTTCCCCAAGGGTCCATCCTTGGACCCCTTCTTTTCATAATTTATACTTCAGATATTCTAACATCACTTGAAACATGCAATCTAACAGCGTATGCTGATGATACCCAAATTTACTTTTCCTTTAGACCTGAGGAATTTATCGAAGCTAACAATGTTATAAATAGCGAGTTGAATTTACTTAACAACTTATCTAAAGAATATAATTTAAAATTAAATCCAATAAAGACTCAAGTAATGATATGTGGTAATAGCAGTAAATCGGATTATTTAAAAATGAATATGAATATTTTTGTTGAGCATGTCAAGTTAAGTTTTGTTCAGTCAGCTAAAAACTTGGGAATTATTGTTGATTCAAAGTTGTGGTTTAGTGATCATGTGAGTGCGTTAAGACAAAGAACTTTTTTTTAAATAAAGGTTTTATTTGCAAATTGACATCTACTTACTTTTTATCTTAGAAAGATGCTTATAGAGTCTTTAGTACTCTCACAATTTAGTTATTGTAATTTTATATATTTTCCGTGTATAACTTGCATAGATAAAAACAGGATACAGGTTTTTAGCTGTATCCTGTGAAGCTGTCGCTTCATTTTTAATATGAGCAGAAAGGCATATATTTGGCACAAAGTAAATTAATTAAATTGGTTAAAAGTGGATAATAGATGAAGGTACCATCTGGGTAATTTTATTTTCAACCTTCTAAATAATCCTGCCTCGAGTAGGTATTTAAGAGAAATTTTGCTAACCCGGTCGTCAACTCATTCTGTCAATGTAAGATTTAAACACAAATAGACTATGCCTCGTTTTCGAACAGTATTTTTTAAAATATATTTTGCCTATAATGCAGTCTCACTACTCAACCGAGTGCCTGATGAATTTAGACGTTTTAATTTTAATAAAATCAAATACAAACTTAAGTATTTCCTGTTAGTTAACCAAAATACTTAAAATTGAATGCTAGTGATTGTGAACATGGACCTATTTTATTTTTTTATGTTTTCTCTTTTCTCATTCTTTGCACCTTTGCACTGCCAAAATTAGTACATTTACATGATACCTGTGCCACCTTATTGTAAATTAGTATGCTTTAATATTATTAAAATGTATAAAATTTTAAAGGTTTATGTAGGATAGTCGCATTTCTGGTTAAGTAGAATAGGATTCATTTCCTAGACTATGCCAGGGGTGTTGTGATTCCATGCAACTTTCTGTCTCTGCAATTTCTTTTGAATATTTTTTTATTAAAGGCCTTATTTATTTATTTATATTATGAGACAAGGCGTTAGCTTAGGCTGATACCGCGGCGTATCTCATAATGATTGTTTACGATCCGAATAATATCTAAACTATATCTTCTGGCGTTAAGTGAAACATTGTGCACATATTCCCGAAAGCCATTCGTTTTCTCGTTGTTTCAGGACTATAATGTACCCATTACGGTCCTAGGTCTATAATGTATCAAGTAGAGTATTCAGTTCGGAAAAATGTGTCATTTGTTTTAGTTGTTTGTCTATTGGGGAAATATAAGGATTTTTCTTTGGATAGTTTTACAATATATTGGTTTTGTATCTTGTTCCGACGTCCAACAAATTAACTAACTAAAATTCGTAGAGTTTCAGAGATACATAAGACCTCTAATCTTAACTTGATGTTTGTTATTCGCTAAACTATGTCCAAATAGAGTCCAGCCAACTATTGTGTATTCTGCCAAATGAATTTTGGAATATTTTTGAGCAAATATCTGAAACTAAGGTAAAGTATTCGGTTGTAGTTTTAGAAAGGGTATATCTAAACCCATTGGAGAAATCAAACTCGAGTTTTCTTATACAGCTTATTTTGAAAGCAGAGTTTTTGTGAGGCTTGTAAAATTTACTTTTATAAAGAACTAGTGTCAAAGATTATAACGGCTTACCCATAAACATCACGTATTAAAGAAATATATACACTACATTGTTCCTTTCTTCAAAGGCGCCGACTTTATATAATACCATGTGGGGCCCTTAATTTTTATTATAAATATTGATTTTCAAGCATAAACATTCCTACGAGCTTACCGAAAATTAACTTAACTGTATTTCATATGGAAATTACTACCTTACAGTACCAGTGTGGAGAATTACTAGGTTTAAAAAATAAAATTTAGAATCGTATATTTCTCTTTAAAACCCATAAGAATATTAAAATTAAAAAGATTTTTAAGCTTTATGAAGCTTTAGCGGTGATTCTGCTTATTCTCAAACTCGGCACTGCTCGTTATTGTAGATGCCAAGCAAATTATTTTGCCCACTTGTTAGTTAAATAGTTATTACAGCCAATACGTAGAGCATCAATGTTGAAAATTAAATGTAGATGGGAAAATAAATTCGGACGCCTGTAGCCTTGAATGCAGGTAGTGCATGACGAATTACAGACAATACTTTAAACAATTCATTAGTGTTTAGTCTACTAATCATACTACTAGTCATTATAGACCTAGGAAGTATATAAATTTAATAAGTTATATAAAAAATATTAATAAATAATAATAATAATAATAATAATAAATGTTAACTGAATTATCTTATAATTTTTAGTGGGATTTTTTTTAGTCGGTTTTATTCTTTTATAAACATATATATGATTTTTGTTTATATTATAACCGTGTAAAAAAAGACATTTTCAGGAAATTTAAATTTCTGGGAACAAAATTATGATTGTCTAAATCTGAGAGTATTCAGAAAATGAAATTGAATGGGAGCTAATTAAGGGACTCGGTTAGATTCTTTCTGTTTCTGAGGATATTTTTATCGGGTGTTTTATATAAAATCACAGAAAAACTCACGGTTTTCTTATTCATTATATGCCACATCGTCTTTTGTGTACGTGAAGAAATCAGCTTCCAAAATGTAAAATGTATCACGATGAGAATGCTTCAGCAGCTGCCTAAAGAATTAATTTGTAGAAATACCGGCAACTTGTATAAAATGTATTTTAGTTTTCTGATCATATTGTATTGTATGCTATATGGTTCAGAGTGTCAGTGGCGTGCCTAAAGGGCTCGCGGTGCATGGGGCCCCGGCTACTAAGGGACCCCCAAATTAAACAGGGTGTTCAAATAAAATATTTTTTCCATAGTTTCACGATTTTTGCAACCATCGGATACATTACAAATGATAATAATAAAATAACGTAATATATAAAACCTATGGCACATTTGAAAGTGACAGTACTTAATGCGTATGTAGATGTATTAGTAAGTCAGCTAGATAAAAGATTTACTGCGTTTAAAACAGTTTATTCAACATTTTCAATTCTAAATCCTCAGATATTGGTTAAATTAAATGACTCAGAAATTTTGGAAAAAGCTCATTTATTACTGGAAATGATTTAACTTCTTAACTAGCATACTTAATACAACTCGTGAATTCGCAAACTATTTATATTTTCGAAAAAAAATTAATTGTTAAGTAGTATACCAGAACTGTGTTCTTGACCTTCCTGTAACCTCAGCTCAATCGGAAAGATCATTTTCAAAGTTGAAATTAATTATTAAAAATGCCCTTAGCTCGACCATGACTCAAAGTTGTCTTAGTGCTCTAGCTCTTATCTAAATAGAGCACGGAAGGGTTAGAGAAGTAAATATTGACGAACTGGTTGATAAGTATTTATTAAGTCGATACAAAAACAAAAAATTTTTGTCTAGTGCCAAAGAAAATCATTCTTGTACTCTTTGTTTTTTATTATTTTTTAGTTTTGCTTGAACCAGAGTATAGTTAATGTTTTTAATATTTAGTTATTTTTTTTTTGTTTTTATTAGTTTGCCTATACCTAATAATCTCAAAATGTATATAGTTCGTTCTTTTTTTTATTTTTTATTTCTTTTTCTTTTACTAGAGTTATTTTCTATTTTATGTTATGGTTTTCCTTAATAAATGTATGACACTTTTTCTTTACTTATTTTTTTTGGAGAAATTATGCAAGGGGGGCCAAAGATAAGTCTTACAGGGGGCTCTCTAAAAACTCGGCACGCCACTGCAGGGTGTCATATATTTTTTAGGCTGACTGGTGCTCGTTCCCGATTTGACTGACGATATTCAATTTCATTTAATTCAATTTAAAATTTGACTGTCTAACTATTAAAATTTGGGCGCACAAGATCCAGAAGTAAGTAGGTATTAGGTAAAACCTCTCTAACGAGTGTAATCACTTGCTAAACTGCGGTCCGTCAAGTTTTATGATGGTTTATTGTGCAAATGAATTACAGTACAACTACAATCTTTCTCGCATGTGAATTATAAAAATTGAAACAATATATGGCAAGGGTTAACAATTATTTATTTTTTCTTAAGTTAATTGAAATTAGTGTATTTAGTGTATGTGGACCTAATATTACCAAATATAAAAACCTGGTTCAATATTTAAATATCTAAATATCAGTGTTCAGTGAACCATCGGCCTTGCGTTTAGGGTGTCGAACTAGATAACTAGGTATTAGACTTGTACAGCTTACATACAGTGTACCGCGAGAAACTGTTCGTTGTTTCCAGGGGAGGATGTATAAGGGGTTCCATCGAATCTAGGTCATGTAGTTCTAAAAAGGCATTTTATATTTATTACAGAACACATAATAAGGAAAGAAAATATTTTATAGCAAGTTCGTTGTTCTCTCCACACAATTAATTTTCTAAACATTTTTGGAATAGATATTTTGCAATATTAATAGAGTCATTGACTTTGTATTTAAATCCAATGATAGAGTTCATATGGCCAATAAAATGCTAATATTTAACTTAACAAACTTTACGAAATTTTCATTTCTTCTTTCGCGTATGCTTGGAATGTTGATATCTTCGCCTCTATGCCTTTTGAATGAAACAGGCTAAATATGCGTTTAGGAATCCGGTGATTTTCGAATTTATCATAAGGGCTTAGATAATATTTATTTCATTAAAAATTTGACAATTTGTGTTTATGGAATTACCGGCAACTTGTTTAAAAACTATTTTAGTTTTCTGATTATATTTGCATTATTTACGGTCGTAGAAAAAGTACAATGTACAGTACGTGCGTGAAGACTTTTATACACTTATGTGATATTGCTCATTGTGATCACATTCGTGTTTAAAAGTTGGCTTCACGTACTTGTTACGAAATACTATTTTATTATTGTTAACATTGTAACCGCTCCTTATCCCGCTGTTCCGCCGTGGTTTGAGTACATCTACAAGAAGTGCAGTTATGCCAAACGGCATCATCCTACCTTATTAAAAATTCTTAATATCAAACGAAATCAAAACGTCTGAAATTAAGGGATTTTTTTTAAAGTATACATGTCTTAGAAATTATTTGAAATAATACATTGTGGTCTTAAACACGTTACATAATATATGAAAATGCAGACATTTTAAAATGGAACAGATTATAATTGTATCAATAAATTAAATTGTGCTTGTTTTTATTGTATTACTTCTTATTACAAACCCCGTTAGGTATCAGAAAGGATTTGTTCGCACATATGAATGCCACCATTTGCTAGAAGATAATATACTTTAAATTCTTTGCTATTTTCACGAGGCGTTAATATTGAATTTCTTTTTAAATGGCCTTCAAAAAGAGCCATATCCTGTTGTTATTGGCATCTCATCGCTAAAAATACCAGTGCTATTGGATACACTCAGATACCACTAATTGAATAGCTTTTATTTAGTACAGTTGAATGGCCCATAAATTAATTTGTTTGCCAATTGCTCATTTCATAAAGATATAGACTATTGTTAATAATCTTAATATATTTAGTGGGAGACTAGTCCAAGGATTCAACAACCTATTTATATAAATATAATTTTCATCTCTAACTTCTCTTATGATGTTGACTTTCGATTAAAAGGTTTAAAGGTGGGCACAGGAAAAAGGATATCTTCAAATTTAATATCGGGTCCTAGAAAAACTTAACGACATATGAAACTAGTTTTTTCTACGATAGTACAGGATGACAGTTGTTCTGACAACAAAACTATCGTTGAAATCTGACTTTTGCCGTATCAGTGAAAAGTAACTATTTATGATATAGTGTGAAAAATGCATGTTTGAGGCACTCAGACGAAAGTTTGTAGAACGAGCAAAGCAAGCTGCTCTGTTCTAAAAACTAGTGATTTTTGCGGTTTGTAGGCAGATTTATATTTTAAAAATAACTGCAATTCACTAAACTTGAATGTGTCTACATTAACCTGTAAGAAGAACATAGTTTTCAACATTGAGCACTTTGATAAATGAGGGAAGCAATTTTTAGAAACTTACCTATTTGTAATGTAATTCGATTCTTCGATCATTTTTTGCAAATTCGTCAATGACGTCATCATAAAAACGTCGATGCTCCGACATATTTAAGGAAAGTTTTTCAATGGACAACAGCGATGTATGCGAAAGTCTCTCCTGCCCCGTTTAATTTTTCACGAAATGTTTTATACGTTTAAGTGTTGAAAAATTGCGTTCTACTGATAAACTTGTGGCAGGTATTGTCAATACTAATTTACACAATTTCGACACTTCGGTGTAGGCATCTTCCAGCTCCTTGTCATTTAAAAATTGCATTAGTTCCTTAGCGTTATTTTTTGCGCTAATGTCATCAGTTTCGTAAATCACTTTTAGTTCAGATCGCAGTAACACTCGGTCGAAGAACTGGCTATAATGAAGAAGAAGAGATTTAAAAGCATCTTCTGGAAAGGCTTTTCCTTTAAATGCATCAAAATTGCAGAGCTCGAGGAATTTAAAATCATTTAAACCATTAAATCTATAGTTTATTTGTTGCTGAATTTGATCGATTATTTCATAAAAGAGGCGTCTGTATGATGTTTGAATATCTCCGAACTTGTCTGTTCGAAGACGCTTGACTTGTGGCTCTACATTTAATGTCATCGTTTTCTCCGAAAATAGGTCAAAGTCATCTCTTTTTTGGCTTAACATGGACTTAAAATCACCTACTTTTTTTAGGCAACAAGCAATATCATTTGTTTTAGTTTGTAATATATTAAAAACATTGTCCGAGATTGGAAATATTTCTGAAAATATGTTCAACAAATAATTAAAATTAAAATCACGTTTCAAACATTCCAAAAACCCCCTCGAACTATTTATTGCTTCTGAGTCCCACGTTTCATTATTTTCTATTATATTCTCAAATAGTTCAATCAGTGATTCACGATTTTCAGATACTGTTAACACAAGTCTTCCATTATAGTTCCACCTAGTAGGAGCTACTTTGGGCAATCGTTTGTGGACAATGGAGTCCAAAGCTTGTGTACGTTTTGTTGACTTGGAAAAAAAAGCAGCCATGCTACTTAAAGTAACGAAAAATACTTTACACTCTTTAATGTGATTGATGGACTGGGATAAAACTAAATTTAATTCATGAGTAAAACAATGGACAAACACAGCACTTGGGAAAGTTTCTAGAACTTTAGCTTGCAGACCCCCTAATTTTCCTGCCATCACTGCAGCTCCATCATAGCTTTGAGCAACTACTTTTTTCTCTCCATTAATTTCTTTAGTAACGTTATAAACTACGGTATATAATGCATCTGCTGTACGATTTTCGGACACATTCTTAAAACCTAAAAATCGCTCTTAAATACTGTTCTGTTTTAACATAGCGTATTACTATAGATAATTGGCTAAAATTAGTGATATCAGTTGTTTCGTCCAGAACAATAGCAATGAACCGCGCCTCGCTAATCTTCTGCTTAATTCTTTTTAGAATAATGATTGCAACAGCGGAAATTAAATCATTCTGGATTCGATTCGACGTTCCGCGAAAAACGCTAGACTGCTCTAAACGATTTTTTAAGCAATCATCATATTTAGCCATTAAACTAAGTAAACCTTGAAAATTTCCGCTATTTGAAGAAACCCTTGTTTCGTCATGACCTCTAAATCCTACATCGATAAGTCTTCTTAATATTTGCCTATTTTTATCGACTAGTTCATTATGTTAGCGGTGACTAATTTCCAACTATTTATTAAGGGCGTGTTCAATTCTGGTTTTGCCGAAGACTTTTTCTTTTATGACGGCCTGCAAATGCGCTTTGGACATAATGTGTCTTTTTACAGCTTTATGGAAATTGTTTAAATCGGAAAAACCAGTTTTATTCCAGAGACCTTTTTCATTTTCAAAAAGTAAACATGGCCAACAAAATAACTTATTTATATTTTCACACCCTGTTAGCCATTTAAATTGTTCGTATTGTTTTCCGGATAAAAATGTCTAATACAGTTTTTCATTTCTGTGGTAAATTTTTCATAGGCGGTTTTGCCCTTTCATTGGAAATTATTTGAAGCTTATCAGCGAAGTTTAATGTTGAAAATCCCTTTATTATTAAGACACACACCACACATTCACACACACTCTTCTTACTAAATTCTCCAACATTTTCAACGTTATTACCGACAACCGAAGTTGACGGTATTTGCATATCCATGCCCGGATTATTGTCTTCCATATCGCACCATACCCGACGCGACGTACGTATCACAAAACAGATGGATAGCGGTTCAAACAAAGAATCTACTCCAACGATAGCTTCCGCCCCCACTTAAAGCACGCGACTGAAATGCAAAAAATGCAAACAGCCGGTGGAAAGTTCAGTAACCTCTGGCTCGATTCACAGGAAATCAAGCATACAGGACTAGGCTGCAGAAAAGCTAGCGGCCCGCATAGCTTCTATTCGATTTCTATTGTGGCTCGCTCGGAGTCAAGGCCGCATTTATTATGGGCTTGATAATTAAGATAATATTTAAGAATGTTTCATATAAACTAAATTAATGATTTCATATTTCAAAAATTACATTTGAGAAGATGTTTTTTTTTGGGGAAGCACTGCTTCCATGGACTGCACGCCACTGATACGTCAAAATAGTTATTTTACTATGAGCCTGTGGAAAGTAAGCACTTTTCGCACGCATGTTAGTGCGGAATATTACTTTTTGCCGCACTAGTGTGGAATGTAATTTACTCTCCGCACTAGTGCTTGAAAAAGATAAATTATTTTTTTCAGCTGTATCAAAAGTATAAGTTTATAACTCTCTAATTTTGTTATATAGTTTAATCTTTAAGTTTAACATTTATAATGTACTCTTTTAGTGTTAATTTTTAATAATTGTTATGTGCGCTTTATTTAAATTTTATATGGGTTTTATAGTTTAATTAGATGATTACCCATATCTCAAGCGAAGATTTCATTTGCTATACCGGATTATATTATAATGATTAATCGGTATATATAGCGCCACCTATTATCAACAACTATCAGTATTCTTAAACTAAAGTAGTTCAGCACCCCGTTCTAAAGAAACGTTTTACTGCATATTCCAACGTTGTTACATGGATGGCGATGCCTAGATTCATACAGTATCATTCATCAATTAAAATTACAATTATTTAAAAAACGAAACCCAAATAACATCTAAAGATATTTATTTCTTAATATTACATAGTAAATAAGAATTTAATTTTAGCAGTCTTGAATACCTGTTTTGCTTCCTTTATGCAAGTTTTGGTCTTTCGATAATCTTGTCCGGATGCTGCATTTTTGACTTCAAACCTCTATTTTTGGGTCAAAACATATCTTTTCTGTTGCTGTAAATAATAAAATACAAGCAATTAATGCACCGATTTTTTTGCGTGTAAGGTCGATATTTTGTATTAATACTCATATGTAGGAATTTATATTTATGAAGCACGGTTACTTTGATAAATATATATATATATATATATATATATATATATATATATATATATAAGATTGTTTTTAGGCCAATACATGCTTATTACTTTATTTTAAATTTAGCCTATTTTAATTGTATCCTTTTGGCCCTGGATATCTAACACATAAGGGTAATATAAGTACAAATTCTTTCACTTAACTTTAGCTTATAAACACATAAAATTTCTCGATTTAAAATCAATATTCATATCTTTTTTTGGATTAGGTAGCAGTTGCATATTGGTATAACTAAATCGGTTCTGTGTAGTGTTTGGAAATTCAAATTACTGTCTTAAATATTTTATTTTTCAATTATTTTCTCCTGATTGCATGAGTATTTAGACCCTTTTATGTCCTGAATTATTACTCGACCATTTTTTGTTTTCTGTAAATTGCCTAAAATATTTCGTTATGAATAAATCTCTTTTAATGGTAAAATAACAAATTTATTTATATTGTATTGTTGGAAAATTTCATTTAAATTAATTCTAGGTACCTTTTTAAGAGTTTTTCCACTTCCCCATTGTTCTCTGTTTTAGTTGCAAGTTGATTTCTCGGTATAGCCTTTTCAACTATTATTCTAATTATCTAAGTTTTGGAAGCTGGAAGATAGATGTTTGTTTACTATTCATTTTGCCTACCTTCCTTCCTCTTCAGTATAACGGCCTTAAGATGCCTGGGCTATACGGCCGATGTGGCGGCTGCAAGAGATTTTAATAAGTTAGACTATTGATCTTTTGCGAACTTCGACCTACTCAGTTCATCCTCCGCTTACAAGTGGTGCACAACTTGAGAATGATTGAGTGAGTGAGAAACTAAATAAGTGATGGGAGAGTGAGTAACAATTGCTGTGTTTTCTGTATTTAGGGTGCATGCTGGATTAAAGCTTCCTGTTGCTAGATGCTAGGAATGAATTTATGACTTTTATACCTTCCTGAGAGGCTAAAAAACACTGGTTATGTTTAGTGGAATGAAGCAATTAATTGATTTGTAGGATTAAATGAATAAGTTAAAAGCCTGGGGAAATAGAGGGCATTCAAAAAATATGTGGTGAAGGGAACCTGGAATCCCACACTCACAGTTAGGATCTGCGTTTATTTTAATTCTAAAAAGGTGCTTAGGTGAGAGACAGTGGTCACTACGGATTCTGCACATTGTAACAATTTCCTTCCTACTCAATGATTTCATGTTTTTGAACGGAGACTGGACGATCTCCCCATAAACTTTTCCTTTGGTTTGTGCTGTTTCTTTCTAGCGTTCCGTCCATGTGCCCCAAAAAGATGATTTAATGGTTGGAAGAAACTCCCTGTAATCCATAGCCACGTCAAGAGGTTCGTCAAGACTACAGCCTTTTTTAGCTAGGTAGTCTGCTTTGTCATTATCATGAATATTAGTATGACTGGGTACCCACCCAAACTCGACGTTTCTACCAATTGATAGTAATTCAATTAATTTATATTTTGTTTCTAGAGTAATGGAGTTATCCTTAGGTGACATATAACTGGTGATTCTCTGTAACGCGCTTTGACTGTCAGAAAAAATATACCATATACTGAATGTCTGAGTTTTCAACAATTTCTAGTGCTATTTTGGTCGCATAAACCTACGCCGTTCAAATTGAGCAGTATGATGGTAGCCTTACTGAAACCTGGACATTTTCCCCTCCATAAACTCCAGCTCCGACCAAGCCATTGCTTTCTTTGGACCCATCCGTGAATAGATACTTTTACTAAGTTCATTTTAAAGAAGTTTGTTCCCTTAAAAATTGCTTGTTTGGCAAAATATGGTAGAGTTTGACAGACTTCAATGTGATTGATCAGAGGCCTTAAAAGGTCAAAGGCCTCAATCAAGGGAGGAATAGCTAATTTTGACCAGAAGTCATAATTATAGTGGTAATTAGCATAGTTTGTGGAGACTACTTCCACTACAGCATTATCCTCGATAGAAAAGGCTTTGGTAAAAAACTTGACTGCCAGCCAATTTCTTCTAATTTCAAGTGACATTTCTCCTGCTTCTGTTATTATTATATGAGTCGGTGTTGATTTCATGAAACCCAAGCAAACTCTAAGTCTTTGATACTGAATTTTATCTAGTTTTGTCGATTGATACTTAGCACATTTATTTATAATTATACTACCAAAATCTAGATCAGACCTGACATAAGCTTTATAAAACATAAGCACGGTCAAAGGATGTGCTTCCCACCACGTGCCCCGCAAATATCTTAATATGTTAAGTGATTTCAGTGCCTTTTGACACATGTTATCTATTTATTTGCCCCAAGTCAGATGATTGTCAAATAAAATCCCTAAGTATCTATAATTATCAACCCAAGAAATTGTTTCATTATTAATTTTGACATGAAACGGGTAACGGGAGTGAGAACGAATCCCCACCATCATAGCCGCAGACTTATTTGGAGAAAAGTTCAAATGATGTTCAACTGACCACCGGTTCAGACCTTCTGAGGCCTCATTCATAAGCGTAACCATTCGTTCTACTGCACTACCAGAAATAGTAAGAACAAGATCATCTGCGTATTGCAGAACTTTGATGAAGTCAGGCACATAGTCCTTTAAAGGGTTCACATAAATGTTGAATAAAAGTGGAGATAATGGAGATCCGTGAGGGGGTCGTTGTTCATCATCTCTGGACCAAGAAAAACATTATTTAGTGGATCCCTAGCATAAATAATTCTGTCTGTAAGAAACTTCAAAGCCAGATCACAAAGATCCTTTGGAAACCCAAATCACAAATCTTTTTGTGAAGCTTGGAAACACACCCATTATCATAAGCGCCTGTTAAATCCAAAAAAATCACCAAATATTTCGAGCCTCTGGATCAATGGTAGCTGGAGAAGTGAGGGATCTGAGCATCTCCTCAGGAATTGAAACGTCAATTGTCCATGGAGAAGAAATTGAATTAAGCGATTTTGCAAACCTTTTGACTGGCTTCCATTGAAGGATTTAGGTTTCCACAAAACCTCTGAAAACTTTCTTTTCTTTTGTCTCGTAAAATTTTCCTACACCACGCCCTAACCTTTCTGAAATTTTTATACGACTCCTGACCAGGACTTCTGAAGAACTTCCTCAAAGCGTTCTTTTTCTGAGCGATTGCTTAGTCACATTCTACATCCTACCAAGGGTTGCCAACCCTGGTTGAGAGTACAGTCTGTGGAATCGAGAGCTCTGCCGCTGCCATAACCTGATCCCGAAACTTCCAGAGAAGCTTCAATTGAAAACCTCCCAGCTAGCCTTTTTAATGTTAAATCTTTTTCGAAAATTAGCTTTCGAACCTGAAAGCTCATCAAAACCACACATAAAGGGAAAATGGTCGCTCATGCCTATATAATCTGTAAGAACCTTCTATTCTGAACAATTGTTAAAATTTGGTGAGACTATGGCAATATCTGGAACACTCTTATTTTGATTGGGGGCAGTGATTCTTGTTGAATCACCATTATTTAAGCAGATTAGACCGAAGTCAGATATCAATTCGTGAAGGATGTTACCGTTTCTATTATTAGTGCCTGAACCCCGTAAATATTGTTGTCCATTTAAATCACCTAAAATTAGTAACTTTTTTTGTAAAATTTTGTTTATTAATTCTGATAAATTATCCAAAGACAGTAGTTGATTAGGTGGATTGTAAATAATAACTATAATAAATGATTTAGTTTCTTAGGCAAGGCACTGAAATCTATCTGAAAAGTCAATATTTAAATTTAATGGTTTTAAAGCAATATTTCTTTTGAACATTCCGGCTATGCCCCCTTTAACGTCTATTCGGTCTTGTCTAATGATGTTACAATTCTTTATATTAAAATTTTGATTTTGATAAAACTGATAAAATTATGGAAAAATTAAGAAAAATGGAGAGTATTAATGGTTAATTTTCAATGGGGTGTACTGGATTTCTTATTTTTTTAAAAAAAAATTCTAAATATTGCGTTTGAATGATTTTTTCGGGTGGTCCCTGTGAACCTATAAAATCTACAATTATTGATTGTTCTTTTTGTTTAAGAGATTCAAAAATTGTTTTTGCCGATTCTTCATCGCTTGTGTCTATATCGGGTGATTCGTCCTGGAAATTAAGAGATTGCATTGGAGATTGCCGATTTAGTGCAGATTCCTGTCATGATGGTAAATCAAGCATCGATGAATAGTTCACTCTAGCCTGACTCGGGAAAAGTGCCTCCCTATGCTCAGCTTGGTCTTAACCTGGCATATTAGTCCTATGAGTTCTGGGTTTTTTGGTTTGGCTGGCATAAGTGTGTGTGAGTGATTGTTTTGGGAGTCTCTGGCTTGGAGACGATTCTGCTTGAAGGGAATTAGGAAAATGATTGAGATTAAGATCAGACGTTGCTTGAACTGCCCCTTCCTCAGGATACATTTTGTTGGCTTCCATAATTCCATGTTATAGTCAGCTATTGTTTTTGTCGCAAATATTCCTTGCATTCTCTGCTTGATGCTTCGTGGTTGCCATCACAGTTGAGGTACCTTTTTGTAGGATTATCCTTTTTATCACAGTTTTCCTTCTCGTGTCCCTCCCCATAGTATAAGCATCTAGGAGAATTTCTGCATCGACTTTGATGATGACCAAACTTTAAGCAATTATAGCACATTATTACTGGGTTAATGCTAGGAGAGACATTCCTTTTCTTATTAAATAAAATTACCTCCTGAGGTATGAGTTTTCCTGCAAATAGAAGCATGAAAGTGGAACCAGGAACTGTGGTTACTACTCCATTGTCTCTTTTTTTAAAGTTGAACCGTGTCGCGTCAATTATTTTAATTTTCTTGGACCTTCTCAGTTCATATCCAAATGAAATAAAGTCATCTTCTGTGATTTTATCACCAATATTCTTGATAATACCTCTACTATATAACATTCTCTCAGGGATGAAAGTCTTGAAGCCCTTGGAGTTAAGAGAGTTTGTCTTGATGAAATTATTTGCACTCATTGAGGTATCAAAATTTATTCCGATTTTATTTCTTCCCTTGGAAGAAACTTCCTTTATTCCTTAAATATTTTCTTCGTGAAGTACTTTTGCAACATTCATTGGATGTAATGAAATTCCTTTCTCATAATGTTCGAGAATAGTAAGAAAATGAGGGAAACTGGCTTCATCGTATGACGTAACCTTGTTCATTGTACGTCTTACTTTATGGATTAGTCTATTATTGTGACCAGACATTGGATTTTCCAATGCAAGCTTACCTTTAATATTGTACAATTCTTTAAGCAGAGCTTCTAGCTCATTCTTAGATACTTCCAAACTATAAACTATTTTATTTCTAATATTGCGAGATTGTTCTGTCAACAGATTCAAGTACAAGTCTATTGATTTATCTTGTGAGTGTGAGAGAGAAATCAGGGGGTTTCTTACAGCCACCACGTTATCACTCCCGTGTTCCGACGAAAAAAAAACCTCGTTTTGCCTAGTTCACAGTATAATTTAGGGTTATGGGACGTGTCATTTCCTATGCGCTGTCACTCGCTGCATCCGATATGTTCTCATTCAGTAGGCGCATGCTAAGATGCCAACTGTTGCCAAGTTTATTCTCAGGTGGTTGCCGTTTGAATTATAAACCAATCAGTGATCGTTTTTTTTTGCCCTGCAATCCTTATTTTAAATCATTCCGAGTTCCTCTTGACAACACTGATGTCACCTGGGGCAATCTAACCAATGATAGTTCGGCACCCGAGTTGAGTAAATTCTATGAGGTACAACGGAGCTGGTTCCAGGGAGGAACTACTTAAACTTTAAACTAGGTCTTCAGCGCGAACTGGGGAAAATAAGATCCAAGTTTTTCTTGGAAATCAGTTAGTGGGATTTCTCTTCAGCTTCGTACTAATTTACTTGGGGTTTTGTATTTGTGAATTTTATAATATTTTGTAAGCTCCAAGTAATCTCTCTGAGAGAGGATTTTTGGTGCTGAAGTTGGACCTGGGCGCCATTTTCCTGGCACGTTGTGAAGATGTCTTCCTGTCCGAGGCGAACTAAACCCTATTGAATAGGTATGTAATTTCATTTATTTTGAAAAGTGTATATTCCTTTTGAATACTTTTGGTTTTATATTATGTAATTTGATAATTTTTGGTCATATATCGAAATTAACTTTTACTCATATAATGATTTTTTTTTGTATGGGGACTAGGGCTAATTTTATAATAAATTTCCTTTTGAATTCCCGAACAAGAGGTTGCAAAAAAAGAAGGAAGATTACTGATAGATTGCAAATTAAATTTTTGATGGTCAGTATACTTGCTATATTAGTTAATTTTTGTATTATATTTGAGGCTCATGCCTTCGGTTTTGGTATAAATTGGGCAACATTTGTTGCAGGTCACAGAGCTGAATTAAATTAATTGTCGCAATTGTTTTTTTATAAATTGGGTTATTAATTAAAATATCTTGTCTAGCTGTTCAGTAATTTAATATGACGCAGTTTTTTTAAATCTATAGTATTTTGTATTTTTATCTTTCAGATCGTCTGAAAATAATTTGTTGAAAGAAAACTTTATTATGCAAGTTTGTTATATTGGGGTTAAAATATATTTTTATATTTCATATCGTTATTATTCTGAATTAACTTTTAAAGTTTATTTTTTTACAACGTTTCGCTTGAATATTGGGTATTCTTCAAGTACATAAGTGCTTTTATTTTGGGAAGATTTTGCTATTTGATATTTTATTTTGTATTTTTTGATTTAGATTGACCGAAATCAGTACATTTTGTATTTATTGATATGTAAATTGTTGTTTAATATTTTATTATTTTTTCTAATGATGGATTTTTTTAATTAAATTCAATTTCTATAATACCTTTTATTACAAATCGCCTTTCATATTTTGCTGATTTTTTATACAACGTTTCGCTTATATTATAGTATTTATCAGAACCTCTGGTCTTCCTGTAAGATTTTGCTGATTTCTAGTATGATTTTTATTTTTATTTTGAATTAACCAGACTCAGTTGAAACTTTGGTATTTATTTTAATGTAAACGCTTACGTAATGCTGTATTTTGATACTGAGTTAAGCAATTGTAATTGAAAATATTTTAAGATTTCTTTCTCGATTTCAGTTTACTTCTAAGGTTTTATTATTTGTTTATTTATTTTTCGACGTTTCAACTGAATTTTGGTATTCATCAGTTAATTTACATTTTTCTTTCATTTTGATTAATTCGTGATTATTGAACATATATTTGACTGTTTTCTTTAAAATACTAAATATTTTATTTTTATGTAATTATTAAAAAAAATACTAAAAACCTTTTGTTTTTTAGGGTCCTAGTACAGGGCTTTAAGGCTCGCTTTGACGTGAACGAGTAACGTTCCGCCCTACAGCTTCTAAGGTCTTGTCTACTGGTACACCTTACAGGGTTGCAGTGACGTATCACGCTGGGACGCTTATACAATTGGTAAACCTTTTTTTTGATACTATTGTATTTTTTTTCTTTGTATTTTTTTTGTACAGGCATTTCAAAAAAAAACAACTTTTATTAAATAGATTTTATTGTTTTATATTGTGTTTTATTTAGCTCCCATTTTCTCTTCTATTTCAATTTGTTTTTTATTAAATAACTTCTTCATATTAAACTACAATTTTTTGTTTTTTTTTACAAAAGTATCAGGAAAAGTGAGTGCCGAGCACATCCAGGGGCTTTCCAAATTGGTGGCGCTCAACTTTTTTTACTTTTAATTTTTTATTTTTTTCCCACGCCCACTCTCCGGCATAAACGAGCTTAGTGCATTGATATGGCACGCTCTGTTAACCACGAGCTTGTCTCTTGATACTTTTGCCTTTTTTTTAATTACCTTTGAGAGTTTTTTTTATTTCAGTAAATTAATAAAATGTTTCCTATTTTATTATTTTAAAAAAATAAGAGCGTAGCAATCTTGCACCCTACGGTTATTAACCAGAGCAGGGGTTGCAAGTTATTAGTTTTTTTCAATAATTATAAAAAAGTCCTTTAAAGGGTTCACATAAATGTTGAATAAAAGTGGAGATAATGGAGATCCGTGAGGGGGTCGTTGTTCATCATCTCTGGACCAAGAAAAACATTATTTAGTGGATCCCTAACATAAATAATTCTGTCTGTAAGAAACTTCAAAGCCAGATCACAAAGATCCTTTGGAAACCCAAATCACAAATCTTTTTGTGAAGCTTGGAAACACACCCATTATCATAAGCGCCTGTTAAATCCAAAAAAATCACCAAATATTTCGAGCCTCTGGATCAATGGTAGCTGGAGAAGTGAGGGATCTGAGCATCTCCTCAGGAATTGAAACGTCAATTGTCCATGGAGAAGAAATTGAATTAAGCGATTTTGCAAACCTTTTGACTGGCTTCCATTGAAGGATTTAGGTTTCCACAAAACCTCTGAAAACTTTCTTTTCTTTTGTCTCGTAAAATTTTCCTACACCACGCCCTAACCTTTCTGAAATTTTTATACGACTCCTGACCAGGACTTCTGAAGAACTTCCTCAAAGCGTTCTTTTTCTGAGCGATTGCTTAGTCACATTCTACATCCTACCAAGGGTTGCCAACCCTGGTTGAGAGTACAGTCTGTGGAATCGAGAGCTCTGCCGCTGCCATAACCTGATCCCGAAACTTCCAGAGAAGCTTCAATTGAAAACCTCCCAGCTAGCCTTTTTAATGTTAAATCTTTTTCGAAAATTAGCTTTCGAACCTGAAAGCTCATCAAAACCACACATAAAGGGAAAATGGTCGCTCATGCCTATATAATCTGTAAGAACCTTCTATTCTGAACAATTGTTAAAATTTGGTGAGACTATGGCAATATCTGGAACACTCTTATTTTGATTGGGGGCAGTGATTCTTGTTGAATCACCATTATTTAAGCAGATTAGACCGAAGTCAGATATCAATTCGTGAAGGATGTTACCGTTTCTATTATTAGTGCCTGAACCCCGTAAATAGTGTTGTCCATTTAAATCACCTAATATTAGTAACTTTTTTTGTAAAATTTTGTTTATTAATTCTGATAAATTATCCAAAGACAGTAGTTGATTAGGTGGATTGTAAATAATAACTATAATAAATGATTTAGTTTCTTAGGCAAGGCACTGAAATCTATCTGAAAAGTCAATATTTAAATTTAATGGTTTTAAAGCAATATTTCTTTTGAACATTCCGGCTATGCCCCCTTTAACGTCTATTCGGTCTTGTCTAATGATGTTACAATTCTTTATATTAAAATTTTGATTTTGATAAAACTGATAAAATTATGGAAAAATTAAGAAAAATGGAGAGTATTAATGGTTAATTTTCAATGGGGTGTACTGGATTTCTTATTTTTTAAAAAAAAAATTCTAAATCTTGCGTTTGAATGATTTTTTCGGGTGGTCCCTGTGAACCTATAAAATCTACAATTATTGATTGTTCTTTTTGTTTAAGAGATTCAAAAATTGTTTTTGCCGATTCTTCATCGCTTGTGTCTATATCGGGTGATTCGTCCTGGAAATTAAGAGATTGCATTGGAGATTGCCGATTTAGTGCAGATTCCTGTCATGATGGTAAATCAAGCATCGATGAATAGTTCACTCTAGCCTGACTCGGGAAAAGTGCCTCCCTATGCTCAGCTTGGTCTTAACCTGGCATATTAGTCCTATGAGTTCTGGGTTTTTTGGTTTGGCTGGCATAAGTGTGTGTGAGTGATTGTTTTGGGAGTCTCTGGCTTGGAGACGATTCTGCTTGAAGGGAATTAGGAAAATGATTGAGATTAAGATCAGACGTTGCTTGAACTGCCCCTTCCTCAGGATGCATTTTGTTGGCTTCCATAACCGATATGTTATAGTCAGCTATTGTTTTTGTCGCAAATATTCCTTGCATTCTCTGCTTGATGCTTCGTGGTTGCCATCACAGTTGAGGTACCTTTTTGTAGGATTATCCTTTTTATCACAGTTTTCCTTCTCGTGTCCCTCCCCATAGTATAAGCATCTAGGAGAATTTCTGCATCGACTTTGATGATGACCAAACTTTAAGCAATTATAGCACATTATTACTGGGTTAATGCTAGGAGAGACATTCCTTTTCTTATTAAATAAAATTACCTCCTGAGGTATGAGTTTTCCTGCAAATAGAAGCATGAAAGTGGAACCAGGAACTGTGGTTACTACTCCATTGTCTCTTTTTTTAAAGTTGAACCGTGTCGCGTCAATTATTTTAATTTTCTTGGACCTTCTCAGTTCATATCCAAATGAAATAAAGTCATCTTCTGTGATTTTATCACCAATATTCTTGATAATACCTCTACTATATAACATTCTCTCAGGGATGAAAGTCTTGAAGCCCTTGGAGTTAAGAGAGTTTGTCTTGATGAAATTATTTGCACTCATTGAGGTATCAAAATTTATTCCGATTTTATTTCTTCCCTTGGAAGAAACTTCCTTTATTCCTTAAATATTTTCTTCGTGAAGTACTTTTGCAACATTCATTGGATGTAATGAAATTCCTTTCTCATAATGTTCGAGAATAGTAAGAAAATGAGGGAAACTGGCTTCATCGTATGACGTAACCTTGTTCATTGTACGTCTTACTTTATGGATTAGTCTATTATTGTGACCAGACATTGGATTTTCCAATGCAAGCTTACCTTTAATATTGTACAATTCTTTAAGCAGAGCTTCTAGCTCATTCTTAGATACTTCCAAACTATAAACTATTTTATTTCTAATATTGCGAGATTGTTCTGTCAACAGATTCAAGTACAAGTCTATTGATTTATCTTGTGAGTGTGAGAGAGAAATCAGGGGGTTTCTTACAGCCACCACGTTATCACTCCCGTGTTCCGACGAAAAAAAAACCTCGTTTTGCCTAGTTCACAGTATAATTTAGGGTTATGGGACGTGTCATTTCCTATGCGCTGTCACTCGCTGCATCCGATATGTTCTCATTCAGTAGGCGCATGCTAAGATGCCAACTGTTGCCAAGTTTATTCTCAGGTGGTTGCCGTTTGAATTATAAACCAATCAGTGATCGTTTTTTTTTGCCCTGCAATCCTTATTTTAAATCATTCCGAGTTCCTCTTGACAACACTGATGTCACCTGGGGCAATCTAACCAATGATAGTTCGGCACCCGAGTTGAGTAAATTCTATGAGGTACAACGGAGCTGGTTCCAGGGAGGAACTACTTAAACTTTAAACTAGGTCTTCAGCGCGAACTGGGGAAAATAAGATCCAAGTTTTTCTTGGAAATCAGTTAGTGGGATTTCTCTTCAGCTTCGTACTAATTTACTTGGGGTTTTGTATTTGTGAATTTTATAATATTTTGTAAGCTCCAAGTAATCTCTCTGAGAGAGGATTTTTGGTGCTGAAGTTGGACCTGGGCGCCATTTTCCTGGCACGTTGTATGTAATTTCATTTATTTTGAAAAGTGTATATTCCTTTTGAATACTTTTGGTTTTATATTATGTAATTTGATAATTTTTGGTCATATATCGAAATTAACTTTAACTCATATAATGATTTTTTTTTGTATGGGGACTAGGGCTAATTTTATAATAAATTTCCTTTTGAATTCCCGAACAAGAGGTTGCAAAAAAAGAAGGAAGATTACTGATAGATTGCAAATTAAATTTTTGATGGTCAGTATACTTGCTATATTAGTTAATTTTTGTATTATATTTGAGGCTCATGCCTTCGGTTTTGGTATAAATTGGGCAACATTTGTTGCAGGTCACAGAGCTGAATTAAATTAATTGTCGCAATTGTTTTTTTATAAATTGGGTTATTAATTAAAATATCTTGCCTAGCTGTTCAGTAATTTAATATGACGCAGTTTTTTTAAATCTATAGTATTTTGTATTTTTATCTTTCAGATCGTCTGAAAATAATTTGTTGAAAGAAAACTTTATTATGCAAGTTTGTTATATTGGGGTTAAAATATATTTTTATATTTCATATCGTTATTATTCTGAATTAACTTTTAAAGTTTATTTTTTTACAACGTTTCGCTTAAATATTGGGTATTCTTCAAGTACATAAGTGCTTTTATTTTGGGAAGATTTTGCTATTTGATATTTTATTTTGTATTTTTTGATTTAGATTGACCGAAATCAGTACATTTTGTATTTATTGATATGTAAATTGTTGTTTAATATTTTATTATTTTTTCTAATGATGGATTTTTTGAATTAAATTCAATTTCTATAATACCTTTTATTACAAATCGCCTTTCATATTTTGCTGATTTTTTATACAACGTTTCGCTTATATTATAGTATTTATCAGAACCTCTGGTCTTCCTGTAAGATTTTGCTGATTTCTAGTATGATTTTTATTTTTATTTTGAATTAACCAGACTCAGTTGAAACTTTGGTATTTATTTTAATGTAAACGCTTACGTAATGCTGTATTTTGATACTGAGTTAAGCAATTGTAATTGAAAATATTTTAAGATTTCTTTCTCGATTTCAGTTTACTTCTAAGGTTTTATTATTTGTTTATTTATTTTTCGACGTTTCAACTGAATTTTGGTATTCATCAGTTAATTTACATTTTTCTTTCATTTTGATTAATTCGTGATTATTGAACATATATTTGACTGTTTTCTTTAAAATACTAAATATTTTATTTTTATGTAATTATTAAAAAAAATACTAAAAACCTTTTGTTTTTTAGGGTCCTAGTACAGGGCTTTAAGGCTCGCTTTGACGTGAACGAGTAACGTTCCGCCCTACAGCTTCTAAGGTCTTGTCTACTGGTACACCTTACAGGGTTGCAGTGACGTATCACGCTGGGACGCTTATACAATTGGTAAACCTTTTTTTTGATACTATTGTATTTTTTTTCTTTGTATTTTTTTTGTACAGGCATTTCAAAAAAAAACAACTTTTATTAAATAGATTTTATTGTTTTATATTGTGTTTTATTTAGCTCCCATTTTCTCTTCTATTTCAATTTGTTTTTTATTAAATAACTTCTTCATATTAAACTACAATTTTTTGTTTTTTTTTACAAAAGTATCAGGAAAAGTGAGTGCCGAGCACATCCAGGGGCTTTCCAAATTGGTGGCGCTCAACTTTTTTTACTTTTAGTTTTTTATTTTTTTCCCACGCCCACTCTCCGGCATAAACGAGCTTAGTGCATTGATATGGCACGCTCTGTTAACCACGAGCTTGTCTCTTGATACTTTTGCCTTTTTTTTAATTACCTTTGAGAGTTTTTTTTATTTCAGTAAATTAATAAAATGTTTCCTATTTTATTATTTTAAAAAAATAAGAGCGTAGCAATCTTGCACCCTACGGTTATTAACCAGAGCAGGGGTTGCAAGTTATTAGTTTTTTTCAATAATTATAAAAAAATAAGTGGAAAGAAGCAATTTCTCATCTAGATATGCAATTCTTCAACATCTTAAAAAAATCATCGCAATATTTATATTATATTTTTGACTTACAACGTATTATAATCTCATATCATTCCATTTAGCTTAATGTTAAGTCACCTTACTTAGAATTGTTTCAACAATAGTGTTAATAGACAAGTCTCGGTTTGCGATGACGCCAAAAAGCAATAACAACAATATGCGTCTGTGCGTGATTTAGTTTGCGTAGTTATTTCTAATTTTGTGCTTTTAAAAGACGGTTTCGCCACTCAACATGCAAGACATAGACGAAGATGTAATTCCTGAAAGTATTTTGGAAGAAGCTGAAGCGCTCAACTTACAGGTATTGCCCAAAAAATCCCGCCAGGTATGAAGAAGAATACAAAGTTTTTTCACACTGGTGCGAGAAGAAACAGGTAAAATCTCTTAAAGAAGAAGTATTTCTAGCCTATTTTGGCGAAAAATCTGAAAATCTTCTACGCTGTGGTCAATTTCTTTAATGGTCAAATTGAACATCAATACAAACAAGGATGTGGATATAAAATTCCTGATACAAAAAGTCCTATTTCCAGAACATTTGTAATTGGTGGAGATCCAGTTCACCTTCAGCTTTCTAGGAAATATGTAGCTCTACGTCCTTCGAACACACCTCATCGTCGTTTTTGTTTGTAAACTTCAAACAGGGAAAATGCACAATATAGTGTGTGGGGATTAATACATTTGTGAAGATGCCATCCAATATTGCCGGATACCTGGGATTGCCAGATCCAGAAATTACATGGGTCACAATTTTCGCCGATCTTCCAACACTATGTTTGGTGATTCAGGAGAAAATATAACTACTATCAAGGCTATTTGGAAGACTCAATAGAGAACAAATAACAACAGTTATTTACCTAACAAGTACAAAAAGTGATGACTGCAGTTTACTGCAATAGAGTGCGATAAACTCACTTTCCGCACGAGTTAGGTACATTACTAAATTACTTTCCGCACTAGTACGGTAAAAACTAGTTTTCCGCACTAATATGCGTGCGGAAAGTGCTTACTTTCCATATTCTCATAGCAAAAAGTATTTTCCATGTATTGCGTGACTTTTTCCTGTTTGCACCAACCAAGGAATTTAATTCGCCTTTTTCGTCCCTCTCACTTGATTTTTCTGGCAAAAGCGTGGACGATATGTCCTCCACGATTGCATCAATCTTAGGGGGTATACACATTAACTGGTTGTCATAGCTATTTTATCTTCATTGGAATTCATTTTATTCTGAGTAAATATTCCTTCAAAATATTTATTATAATAGAGACAAGACCACTAAGGTAAACTGTGTCATGAAATCGTATCTATTTAAAACAAAAAGCACTATGCAAAGTTTAAAGTCACCAAAAAGCTCGATATAAAAACCTATTAATCTCATTCTTAAAAAGCAGAAAACAAAATAACTTCTAAAAACATTCATAGCTAAATTTAAGACCCTAAGCCAATGTTGTCCATATATATCTTACTTAAAACTAATCTGAAAAACATAGTGGGCGGCAGGAATGATTTTACCTATCCTTTTACTCACAAGAGATAATGATCGGCCAGAGTATGAGAATTCACTTGACGAAAAAATAACCATTTAAAATAAAAGTAAACAAAGACAAGACAGTCAAAGCTTTTGTCATAAGATTATACCATTTTGTCGTTAACCTAAAAGTTTTAACGAGATATCATAAGCCCTTCAGGCAAATAAACAAGAGGCAAGTTGAATCGAGTTTTTTCAAAACACTGCAACAATAAATGGGATAGCGCACATCAAAAGTTAGGGAAAAATAAATCATTTCGTTTATCAAGAATAAAATGTTTTCAAAATCCGAACGGAAAGGATGATTTGGATCGATTTTCATTTTAGACCTAGAAACGCCCGTACGCTGCACAAATAATTCTTTTAAGGTCACGGCTAAGATGCCCACATAAAGTATACATGGAGTACTATTAAATAATGCCAAAATCCGGGCTAAAAAAACCTGTTGATTTTTAATCGTATTTAGAAATTTATCAAATTAGAATACGGGAAAAATAATTACAAGTCTCTAAAATTCCAAAATAAATTAAGAAAAATAAACATCGGAGCTCTCCAAAAACGCTGCTGCTTCTACACCTTCGAGATTAAGAATGACCAACATTCCCAGAACGCCAAGAGAGCAACTCTGCTCTGATTGGTCCAAACGTGCATTTCGGGTGAAGACCGTGGACCGCTAACAAAACCAGCGTGCTTTTTGAACAGAATTCAGTAAGCAGTAAGTCATTCGTAAAGTCAACGCGTATAGTACCGAAGCCATCGATAAGAAATTTTTCCTTCAACGGGCGAGGCACGCCGGAGCTTCTATCTGAAAATTTGCCTAGCACTTAGCTCTAAAGTAGGATTTTTGCTCGTGTGATTCGCCAAAGGGTCGTACGTCGTACTAACCATGTATGCGTACAGCTTGCTGGGATAATCGGAAGATCAGAAGATTGTATGGTACTCTAAATTGTCGTGTAGAACAAGCTAGAGATAAGCGGCCTTCCGAGTCTGACTTTTTGCAATCCCATTGGAAGCTATTAGTTAACCCTTTGTGCTTAATTATTATTTTTGACGAAATCTTACAAGTGTTTATTATTTTATTTGAATTAATCCAGTAGTGCATTTAATTCCCTTGAAGTGTTTAAACATTTCTGATTTTCAATTTCTTCTCCTTCAGCAGTGTTGATTTTAATTTTTTTTTAATTTGTTTTTTCAAAAGTGAACTTACTCATAATATTCAAAGCTAATAATTTTTTCTTATCGAACTATTAAAACATTTAATAACTTATTTGAACATTTAAACATTTTTTGTAACTGACTTGTGTGATATTTTAATGTGAAATAATTTTGATACATTTAGTAAATGGCTTACTGATCACAACCCCATGTAAGCAGTATTAGTGTTATCTGATAAAGTCCCTCCAAGTTCGCGACCCTTTTATTAATTTAATTGCTTAATAATATTGTTGCTTTTAAATAAATAATTTTTGCTATTTTTAAAGTGTCATTAAAACTTAAACGAATTTTGTTTTCCAATTTTGTTTGAACATTTGTTTAATTACTGCGAGCTATATACATCAATTTAACTTCATAACTTTTCATTTATCGCTATCTAGTGTAAAGTGCTTTGTCTCATATATTAATTAGTATTTGTTATCAACAATTCTAACAAGTTTAAGTTCTACCTTAACGGAGTCTAATTGTGACATATCGAAACTGTGACTAATAAAGGTTCTCTTCTTGATTGGATGGTTCCTAAATTTATCAGATAAGACTTGTAGTAATAAAGTGCATGTACTGAGTGTTTTCCCGAATTAGGGCATGTATAGGTTAGGATAGTATTTAAGGTGTAGCTTCGAAAATTACGCTTTTTAAATATCCCTATCAGACTCTTGGCTCGACAGCTACTGAAACTTACGAGCTCTCTTAACAGTAGAGGTTTTTCTAGAGTAGGTGCATTAGAACAACCGTGCCTTATTATAAATAATTGAATATTTGAATTTATTTCTTATTCATTTAGTGCATGATACTTAATGTCCATGTTGTATTGGTAGAAGAAATACTAAGCGACTAACATTTTCGAGGCGCGTGGATCGCCGTGGTGGATAAGTAGTATTTATAATTGTTGTTAAATCGTTTATAACAGAATTTTAATTGTTGCTAACCTCAATTTTTTTTGTTTTAACCACGTTTGTTAACAACTGTTGTATTTTATTAATTATAAAATTCTTTTGATAATATTTTCAAATAAGCTTTGATAAAAAAGTGAATTCTGGAATTTTTGTCAGAAAAATAAACAGCCGATCGCTACCCGACATAGTGGTTAGTCCGTGGTAATAAAAGTAAAAATACAAAAAGATCTATAAAATAAATGTTAAAATTTTAAAGAAAATGTCTTATTTTTTTAAATTGTTTCGTGAAACTTGTCATAAAAGTTGTATTGTTGTCCTCAGGACATTTAGTTGTAAACCGTGTAACTAGCGCAAGGCGATTGTTGCTAAGTTTTCTCTTGTCTTTCAAAAAAATTAAATATAAACTCTTTCTCAGTTGAACAAACTTTGAACAAAAAACTGTGAAGTGAATTAATTGATTTAGTCAAAAATCAGTGAAGTGAACATAAACTTTTGAACAATATCTAAACTGCAGGTCCCTTAAAAGAGTTTAAGGCAAGCTTTCAGAAAGTAAGTCACTTTTGTCAGTGTTTGAATCTTAACCAAAAAATTCGTAAACTAGTTCTAGAAATTTATCCACCAGGTGTCCACGTTAGTAAGGTGAAATGAAACTTAGTTAATTTTAAGAAATATGAATTAGCATTGTATTTTAGAAAACTATCATTTTAACAAACTGACTTACTTTCCCCCATAATACCTTCCCGTCGATACTCTCAGAACTTGTTTCACAGTTGTGAAATTTGGTAAAAATAAAAATAATTACTAAATAGCATATTTCGGCAGAGACCACTTTCAGGCTGTGTTTTCCAATAAATATGGCTAAATTCACGCCCAGCGACTTCTCTTCCCCCTTAGAATCCATAGGACTCCCAACTTTCTTTGAGGCGGGTGCACACTTTCCAAAGGGAGCCAGGTAAATGGTGTCGGGACGTCGGCTAATCCTTCGGGGTTAGCCCCAATAAATAATACCCTCGTAAAAAATATCCCCGAGAGTATAACTAATTTGAACCATAAGCATGGTGTAGCTAATCTTAGTATTATTAGTAATAAGCAGGAACTAAGTAGTATTAGAAACCTACCTTATGAAGGTGAGAACATAAAAACAAAAAAATAGCTTAATAGACAGCCAATGGCTACTCCTAAAGGGACAATTTAAAAATTCATTTTGACACTTCATATAGGGCCGAATTGGAGCTCTTACATGATGAAATTAACTCTGTGATTTTTGCAAAGCTTTTCCAGCTGTAAATCATTTAGTCAGCATTCTTTAGTTTCTGCCGAATGCGGCAGTGAATATCAAACATTAAATAAAAGTAGCAAATTTGACAGTGGTACCCTAGAAGCACCAAATTTAACCAAATTGAATGACCATTTGTCTAATCCAAATACTATAGCTAAAGCTACAGGGCAAAACAATAAAAACTCTCAGACTTCCAAAAAAATCGACGTTTCAGTTGGGTATTCTCACCATCATACGGTGCAATTGCACGAGAATGTAGATTTAGAAAAAACTAACGGAAATACGTTAAATAATCAAATGAAAAATATTAATACTCCTTTTTCAGGTAACCTAGAGGTCATGGAAGGAAAAAGTAGCCCACATCTAGATCTTAAAAATAAAAATTTCGAATGTTTCGATTCTATAACACGTCTATCCTTAGAACATGGCATCACTGGGGGGGAAATCCTACCGGATTGCCGTGCTATTCAAAATAATTCGATTAACAAAAGTTATAATTTAAATAATTTCCAAAGTTTTAATTATTCACACCAACCATCATCAGAACAGCTGTACCGTTACTAGAGACAAGGTTTACAGCCTACTTGTAACCTTTTCATGGAATTTTTAAATTAATGTACACCGGAGACAGATAAGTGTAAATGAAACTAAAACACCTTTAATTGTCAATTATCTCTATTTAATTATAGAAGAGTCTCGTCGAACCGAATGCAAACTTGAGCCAATATTGATCATTCATCCTATTCGTTGCGATGCTCATGTATTTTATGATGATTCGTTATACCTCTCAGGAGGTGCAGACGTTGCTACGTCTATGTTCTTTTCCTTGTACAACAGAATTGTCACTTTTTACTAGAGCTTTAATTATGATTTATGGATTTAATGAGTTTTTTTATGGACAAACACGGTGATAACCTAACGGGACAGATTCACTGTAGGATAATTTAATAATTATCTTAGCTCTAGATTGGATATATTTATATATGGACTATACAGATTTAACTGCGTACTAAATCAATATTTCAAATAAATAAAAACGTGACATAACCAAAATTAAAAAAAAAAAAGATATATGCTTTTAATATTAGCCAAAAACCAATAATAAGTGACCATCCGAAAATACACTAAAGCTCTCACTCAGGATGAAATGCATCTAATGCACTGGGGAACTTATATAGTCTCTGTATATGATTCCGGCGATGGGTTCCTCGAAGCGTTTAGTGCAGTTTTTATAAAATAATGCAGAATAAAGATGTACATTTGTTTTCATATTGTCATAATAGATTATTTAAAGCGAATACGGAATATTCGCCTAATAGTATAGGCTGTGTTAACAAAACCTTTATTTAATATAGATACACATTTTATAAACCCTCAAAAAAATGCCTAATACGGGCTAATCAAAACTAAATCCAATTTTTAAAACACAAATACATACAAAATTATAACTTTTGTTAAGAAAAATTGAAACGAATCGGAATTCGAAAACACATCCTTTGTAATGCAACTGAATCATGCTAGCACTAAACCACAAGGCTCACACCAAAAATGTTGATACCCCGCCGAAATAAACGACGACTCAATAACAAAAACGATCAACGCCGGCACAAATTTGTATCTTGTTCACCAACTCTCTTTATTTGATTATTACTTTAATATTTCGAATAATTTCATTAAATTTTGAACGATACATGCATGGACGTTAAGAGAAAATCGTTAAATAGGTTAACATTCTCCACTGTATCAACCGACCTTTGAGTAAGAATAAAAATAGAGTTATTTATTTACATATTTAGCCACTGCCAAGATTACCACACGGTATAAGGTCGATCGTACGACGATGCTAAGCTTAGCCAGGAACACCAATGTTTATACCAATTTATATTACGGTGAATATGTTTAAACATGATGCAATCAAATTTTCATAAAAGGAATAGTAATGTGTTTCCAGTATTAGTTTCTAAGCAGTATAAAGAAATTACTTTTATTGCAAAATATTAAAATACAAACTAAAATACGCAACGCCCCAGATCAGATTGGGGTTTAGAGGTGTAGTGATGCGCAATATATGACACCGATTCCGGTTAGTGTCACTTAGCCACTCCTACACGATTCCGACTCTCACCTCCAAGTTGGTAAACCCCGGGAACCTGAGCAACCCTGTGGAAGACTGGGTAACCACCCCAGTGGGAAATAGGGTCAGGGCTGACGAGAGCGGAAGAAATGGTCCTCCGAAAAGGGGGTTGTGCTATGGGCCAGCGACCTATACATAGAAAAAAAGCACTGCTACGAATCGTTTATTATTGCCTCAGATTAGGACGGATTTTCAAATAAAAAGACGTAATCAACGGATAAAGGACATTCTATTGGGAACATGGAACGTACTGAGTTGGTACAGACCTGGAATTGCTACGAGAGCCATAAAACAGCTAGAAGAGCTTAAAATGGATATAACAGACATACAGGAGATAAGATTGATAGGATCTGGAACAATTCACATGGAAAAATCATTGGTTCTTTGGTCCGGCCATGAGAGCAGACATGAGAGGGGATGTGGTTTCGTGAGAGGGGATGTGGTTTCGTGGTCAGTGAAAGAGTCAGGACAGCGATCTTGGACTTTAAACCAGTCTTAAAATGGATATAACAGCCATACAGGAGATAAGATGGATAGGATCTGGAACAATTCACATGGAAAAATCATTGGTTCTTTGGTCCGGCCATGAGAGGGGATGTGGTTTCGTGAGAGGGGATGTGGTTTCGTGGTCAGTGAAAGAGTCAGGACAGCGATCTTGGACTTTAAACCAGTCAACGAAAAGGTCTGTGTACTAAGGCTTCGAGGAAAGTGGCATAACATAACGCTATTTTCAGTATACGCTCCAACAGAAAAAGCGGCTGATATAGAGAAAGAAGAATTCTATGACACCTTAAACCAGCTATATACTGCAGCTCAAAGACACGATATTAAAATAGTACTTGGGGACCTAAATGCAAAAGCGGGCCAAGAAGAATACCTAAAGACAGTAGCAGGTAGCCATAGCCTGCATGAAACTACCAATGATAATGGTTCACGTCTAGTCGATTTTGCGGCAGGCTGCAATATGGTCATTAAAAGCACCCAATTCCCAAGAAAAAATATACATAAAATTACATGGGTTTCAAACGATGGAATAACACGCAACCAAATCGACCATGCACTTATTGATGGCCGACACTCAAGTAACATCATTGATACACGAAGTATGAGAGGAGCTGATAGTGACTCGGATCATCTTTTAGTAAAAGTCAAGTTACGAACAAAACTATCCACACAGACAACGATAAGACAGACTAAAATCGATAGATGGAATGTGGAAAAACTACAAGAACAAGAAAAAGAACATCAGTACCAAATAGAAATTGACAACAAATTTCAAATGCTGGAAGGACACGAAAATATGGACATAGAACAAGAGTGGCACACCATTAAGAACGTTATCACGGAGACCGCGGAAAAATGCATCGGAAAAAAGAAAAGCTACAAAACAAAAAAGTGGTTTGATGAGGACTGCGAGAATGCTCTAAAAGAAAAGAACAAAAAAAAAAGATACAGTACTTATCGAATCCAACAGCCGAAACACGGGAACAGTACAACAGAGAAAGAACTTTGGCAAGAAGAACTATAAAAAATAAATAGAGACAACACTCAGAACTACAAATTAAAAAAGTTGAACAAGAACATAGACAAAGCCGAAGTAAAATGTTCTACAAAGAAGTAAAACAACACAAAAGAGGTTCCTACATAAGAACACCAGGTTTCGTGAGAGCTGGAAATGGGGACTTATTGACATCGGAAAATAATATAATCGAAAGATGGAAAGAATATTTTGAACAATTGCTTAATGTCCATACTGATCGTAATCAAAACCCTATTGACACTGAATACCAAACAGCCGAGCCTGAAATACATCCAACATCTGTAGCAGAAGTTGGAACAACTATAGCGTCCTTAAAAAATGACAAATCCCCTGGTATGGACGGCATCGAAGCTGAACTAATTAAGAAGGGAGGGCATGAAATGCAAGTCAAAATACATCAAATCATTAAAGTTGTATGGGAACAGGAGATAATACCAGAAGAGTGGAGGGGAACTCTAATAATCCCAATACACAAAAAGGGGGAAAAAACCGAATGCAAGAACTATAGGAGAATTTCTTTGATTAGCACTGTATATAAGATACTGGCCAATGTGCTGTTGAGGAGACTGCCACCATATGCAGAAGAGATAATCGGCGATTACCAATGTGGTTTTAGACCAGGTCGGTCTACTATAGACCAAATATTTACAATCCGTCAACTGCTTGAAAAGCATTGGGAGTATAATCGAGACGTACACCAGATTTTTATTGATTTTAAACAAGCCTACGACTCAATTGATCGCGCAGCGCTTTGGGCAGCGATGATTGAATTGGGTATTCCTAAAAAACTCGTCTCAATAACAAAAACATGCATAAACGGCTCTTACCCAAGAGTCAGGGTAGGCGGAAAAACATCAAAGGCCATTGACATAGACTCAGGACTAAGACAGGGAAACCCTCTCTCACCTTTATTATTTAACATCGCCTTGGAGTATGCAATGAGAAGAGTACATCCAAACCTCAGATCAGACATATCCGTACCGGGACCAAAAATAATACTTGCCTTTGCTGATGACGTCGATACCATAGCTCAGTCAACAACTGAAGTAAAAGATATATTCTCACAATTTGAAAACTCAGCACAAACTATGGGTCTACAAATAAACGTGGACAAAACAAAATATATGGTTGTTTCAAAAAATATTCGGCAGAGAATAAGGCAGAATGTCACGATCAATGACCACAACTTCGAGGTTGTCATAGAATTCAAATATCTCGGAACTATGATCACAAATGACAACAAGGTAGAAAAAGATGTTGCGGCAAGAATACTTGCGGGAAATAGAGCATCCTTCTCAATTCCGCATCTCATTAGGTCGAAGCTCCTTAGTAGAAGAACAAAAGTCAAGTTATATAGAACAATAATACGACCAGTAACCACCTATGGAAGTGAGACATGGACATTAAACAAAAAGGAAATAGACAAGTTGTTAGTGTGGGAACGCAAAATACTGCGAATTATCTATGACCCGTGTACAGATAAAAACACAAACGAATGGCGACGACGGTACAACCAAGAACTAGAGCTACTGTTTGACAAAGAAAACATAATCCGTTTCATCAAGGCCAACCGATTACGCTGGGGTAGACATGTGGTAAGGAGCGGAAATGACCGCCTTATAAACAATGTGTTTTGGAAAAGACCGGATGGCAGAAGATCCGTAGGCCGACCTAGAAAAAGATGCTGTCAGAGAAGACCTAGAAAGGATGGGCGTAGGACAATGGGAAATAGGGGCACAGGATCGACAGGAATGGAGGGCAATAGTAAATGCGGCCAAGACCCACGAAGAGTTGTAAAGCCATTGATGATGATCAGATCAGATTACACTAGTAACAAGAGTTTTAGTTAGTTATGGCAAATTCGATCGACAACTCCACGTATTAGACCATCCCACTTTCACTGACAAGGGATCCTTATAGTAAAAAAGTATAATAGTCTACAGTAAAGATTGTTACAGGGTCACGTGGATGGCGTGGCTTAAAAACTAATATCTGGTCGTGGAACTACAATGAATTTTAACATTAAAGAAATTAATTTGCTAAAAAATATTTCATTAGATACCAAGCTTTTCCTAACGTCACTACTGCATGTGTTTTAATGACTTATTGTGTATTTGTTGATATGGTTCAAATCTTCAAATTATATGTTGCCTTATTTCCAGAAGCAGCGTTCTAAAGGTGCGGTGACATTAGAAGAACATTGATTCTTTAAATATTTAATAAACAAGTTTTAGTTACTTTATCTTGGACAAGGCGAAACTAGGAGCTTTAGTTGACCTAACTATGGTGCGGTGTGAGTTTGTAAAAAAATGGCCGCTTAAGTTTGGAATTTTCTTTTAATCATTAAGTATACAGCAAGATTTCCTTTTCCAGGAGACATGTCTAATGGAAGATACCTTATTCACTTATTTTGGGACGTTTATTTCGTCGGGGGTCATGTGACAGAATGATAAAGCAAAATGATTCAAGAAAGAAGGTGATTTTTTTGATGATTGCAATAGTTTTTTCTATCAGAGAATTAAAATAATTGTAGAATATATCTATACTATATTAAAATAGTCAAAGGGCGTCTCACGCTTAAATAAACGTACTGCGATTTCGAAAATCACCAGATTTTGGATGAAAGCTGGGGAAATAATAAAGTTTCGGATGAGTTCGCGCCTTTTTTTAATTTTCAATTAAGTTGGGCCAATTTTTTATATAAGTGTTGTCAGGTAAAGGAATTTAAATGGTGATTCTTTGGGTATTAAAAGTAAAAATATGTTCGTAAACATGTTCTAAACTGGGTAGAATTTAAGATTTAGAATATTGAAAATTAAAAGAAAATCTTTTATTTTTTAAATTTTAGCTATTAACATGGAAAAACAATATGACAATTGGCAATTCTATTCTTATCTTATGGCGCTCGTTTTTTTTTACTTTCCTGGCAAGAGACAAAGCTCAAGAACTGCTTGCCCTACTTACTTCAAGTTTTGGTTAAAAATTAAAGGTCATATGATGATGACGTGGTAACATTTTGGTAAAAATCCAATATGGCTGAATAAAATTTCTATTGAAATGTTAAAAAAAATTACTAAAAAACTGCTTATCCTTTTTATCCACTTTGCAGAAAAAATAGGTGTGACATGACCATCAACTGATAAGTTTTACTACAAATCCAAAATGGCGGCCTAATAAAATGTTATAAAAATTAATGCAGAAAACTACTGCATCGATTATGTTCAAAATTTGCTCAAAAATGAAATATTATATAGGAATGAACTGGTAAAAATGTTGAGACAAATTCAAAATGGGGGAACAAAACGGTGGCCTAGTTAAATATTTAAAAATATCTGGGAAAAGTATTTATCGGATTGATTGTTTGATGACATCCCCATTTTGAATATTTGTTACTAAAAATGTATAAATTGCACACTTAATATCGATTTTTAATCAAATCTGTAGAAATGTTAAAATTCGGTAGCAATCTAGGCATTCCTACTCTTATTTTTTAAATATTTACTAAAAATGTATGATATGTATTCTCAAATCTGTACAAATGTTAAAATTCCGCCGCCATGTTGACAAACATTTATGATGTCCAGTCTTAAATACCCCTAAATGCCGAATTTTAATTAAATCTGCAAAAATTTTGAAATTAGTTTGCTATGTTAGTGCCGCAATTTTTAATTCTCAAATATTGACTAAAATTTCATAACTTTCATTCTTAAATACTTCTAGATACTGATACTTCAGCCGAATCTGTACAAATGACAAAATTCGTTCGCTATATTGGCGCCACCATTTTGATTTTTGTTGTGCATTCTTAAAAAATCCCCACGAATACATAGATATAAAGACATACAAACATACAGACGAGTAGGAAGCCAATAAAAGCGCGTTAAAAGCATTGATTATAGTTTAAAATTCTAAATAGTATTCACTAAAGAGGTTTAAATTTAGACAAGGTCTAACAGTTACAGGTTTAAGATGACATTTTTAACAGCAGTGACATAAGGCTAACATAACTAAAAACTAAAGTTTAATAATATATAAATAACTAATTTCCCTTTAAGCTTTCCTAACTTATTGGTTGGATTTTAATAGTGAAGTAGGAAACGATTATGTAAGAATCCTTCCTTTTGTCAACGATAATGAAGCATGGCCCATTTCTTCATTTTCGAACATCAAATATTTTAACAGGTCGTCATTTTGTTTCGCCATATTGAATTCATACCAATATTTTTTTGTATCAGACGTAATTTTTGTGGAAAATTAAATAAAATTAAAGTTAATCGAGTAAGTGGATTTTTTAGCTATATCGGAACAGACCGACCGACCGATAGTAATAGAAAAACAAGAAGATCTGTAAAAACCCGAAACGATGATTGTTTCACGATATTTCCTTATGCGGGAAGTGAAAACTCGCGCCGCCACTGGCATTCGTCAACAAATGGCCACCGCTTGAACATGGGCCATCCCCACTTCTTGTTTTATCGTAAATATTAGTCGATAGAATGTGAAAAATAGGGGTACAATGTTGGCGCATACCGCTAACGTGATTTATGAAAGAATTGTGATCTCTACTTTAATTCTCACTCTAAGTAACCGACCAACCGAAGATCAACGAAGTATCGGAAAGCGTCACAAAAATGGCGCCCGAGCAGGGTTTGTTTTGTGCATGATCGAAAGGACATTTTGAGCTCATTGGTGTGTGTTTGTGTTTTAGAATAACTCCTTGCGGTAATTCCCTGACCGACCCTGTTGTCTGGCTTTGGCCGTGTCAGAAACCGGAAAAAATAATTTTTAGGTGAAATTAGGTTGGCCTCGTATAGAAGAGCCCAATTTCGAATTTTCTTACTAAATTCTAAATAACTATGCTTCTACACGTCACCCGGACCGAAAAATGCGGAAATTACCCATTTTATTTAACGCTAATTCTGCATATGCGCAGAAGCTTTCAGTTTTGTGAAATCTTAATTAGTTTCGAGAAACACGTCACAACCTAGCCTATGCCCCTTTCTAACTGCGAACTTCAACCGTACGGCGCAAGTAAAATCGAACCAAGTAACCGCACATTATCCCACTCGACGCTATGGCAAATACCCACCATCTGAGACCATCGTGGAAGACATAATAGCCGGCAATTCTCACCGAGCTCTTTACCAGGCAGTTCGCTCCGAGCCCTCGACCAGAAGAAGCAGTCCATACCAGCCGCACTAGAGCAGGAAGCTGACACCTAGATGTTCAACTAGAAGGACCAGTAAGTATTTCACACCGAGCCAGCAGACGGTCCGCATCGAGACCTTGCCCAGACCAGCCGCAGGCAAGCCTGCAGGTATATTGAAAAAGCGTTTCATAAACTTTATCCGAGACAGCTAGGGCACACCGAAACCACAGAGTGGACCATTTAAATTTTCCACCGCCGGCACCGCTTCCACTAGTTTCGGCCAGAATGTGGTAATAACCTCTGCAACGTTGGCGGCTGTGATGATTTCACTTCCGACGACTACAACAGCTATGTAGCTATGTCACTGCCAGCACCGCCACCATCAGTATGTTGTCCTCCAAAAGTACACAAATCGAACATCCAGTTTAACGGAAGAATGGATCCGGTGGATTTCATTCTGCAGGAGATATGCACCTATAAAAACACCGCCATGGATAGCCTGTTGCCTTATTTACCCGAGCTCCTGCAAGGAGAAGCTGGCCTCTCGTTCCAAAACAACCGACAGCTATGGCCCTCTTGGAATGCGTTTCTAACCGACTTCCGCACCTTTTATTTCACTTTACACTACGCCGACAACCTGAAAGCTGAGATTAGATGCCAAACAAATCATCTAGCCGGTATATTACTGATTTACAGACACTGATTCGCCGACATGGTAACATTAGACCTGATCAATAAATAAGGTGGCTCTACCGAAACTTGTTGCCTAAATACTGACAATATATCCGTAGAACCGACGTCACCGACATACCGTTATTTTCACAGATTGTTAGGGAAACCGAGCTACTCCTGGAACAGCTAAAGCGCTCCCACTTTAATTACAGAACCGCAGTGCATATACCAAATAACAGGATATCAGCAGCAGGCAGTAACCGCAATCCACTTACTGAAAGGCCGCCCCGACGTCCAGAACCGACTCACTCGACACAAGAAAGGCTGCCCTCGAGTAACAGTAACTGCAATACGCCTACCAGAACACCACTAGGACACACAAAAACGAATAGAATCCGAGACGACATTTGCTGGAGATGCGGAAAACCTGTATATTTCCGAACTAACTAACAAGGCACACCAAAACTATTTTGTTCACGATGCAGAAAAGATGGAGTTCTTTTCCGAGATTGTTCGTGACAACGTTCGGGAAACTAGACCGGCGCTGTATCGCTTCGAGTTCAGTCCAGCACCGCCGACCTACGACCTCGAACTGTCCTACGTACAGGTACGGGGGCTGTACCTGTTTTTGACACCTGTCCGCACGCCAGAGTCTACATTCGAAATACAAAATTTTATGCTCTTATCGTCACTGGAGGCGCAAATTCTCACATGGGAGACCTAGTGGCCGAATTATGCCAATAGACAAGATGCCGAAGAGTCCGACCAGCCGTCTCAAATGCAAAAGTAGCCAGTGGTGGCGTGATAAAGATCACTAAAGCATACCGAGTTCCACTAAAACTACGAAAATCCACGATAACTGAATACATGCTACTTTCCACGTCTAACATCAGACCTAGTCCTTGGTATGGATATCGTATGCCGTCATTCATTTTACCTGGATCTTGGTTGCAGTCAAGTATATCTAAATGACGAACCTCTGCACCTTCCCGATCTGTGCAGCCTATTCCACATTCAGAGTGGACCAAAGCTAACTTTAACAGAACGAGAAAACCGAAAATTGAAATTTTTCCTGGACCGGGATTTACTATTATATTATATATTTATATTTATTATTATCAAAGTTTGAGAGAATACAAGGAACTACTACTTTAGTAGAACACACCATTCACCGGAAAAATACCGAGCCTATTAAACAACGATCCCGTCCGCAAAACCCCAGGATGCAAGAAATTATTAATACGTCCGAACCATGCTCAAAGACGGTATCATTTAACCATCTCAGAGTCTATGGAGTTCACCGGTAGTGATAGTAGGCAAGAAAGAGGTAAAACACTGCTTCTGCAAAGATTTTCAAAGAGTTAACGCCACCTCTCGCAAAGACGCCTGCCCACTGCCGTATATTAATACTGTCCTAGACAAGCTTCAGAGGGCCCGGTATATATCCAGCATCGATCTTAAACAAGGATATTGGCAGGTTTTGCTTTCCGAAGACAGTAAACTCATCACAACTTTCACCGGAAAGGGGCTATTTCAGTTGAGAGTTATGCCGTTCAGATTACATTCCGCTCCCTCAACTTTCCAACGTCTGATGGGCCGACTAAAACTCGAACTTTACTGCTTCGCCTATTTAGATGACATTATTCTTTTTGGGGGAGATTCGAAGAGCATTTTACCAACCTGAAATTAAACCCGGAAAAATGTCAGTTTGGCCGCAGATCTTTCAGCTATCTAGGACATCTAGTCACCGCCAATGGTATCTGTACCGATCCCGAAAAAGTTGTGTTGTTCCCTGGTATCGACGTTTTGTTCAGAACTTCTCCCAAATTTCCACTCGCTTGAACTACCTCCTTAAGAAGAACAACATAACGTCTTTGATCAACCAAATACTTCTCTGGCTGAAGCCCCAGTATTGGCTTGCCCAGATTTTTCTAAGCCCTGTACTTTGCATCTGCTAATGGGTTAGGTGCAGCATTAATTCTGAATGGATCCGATAGTGATCATGTGATCGCTTATGTAAGTCGCAGTCTTAACGCCAACGAGAAGAAATTCTCAGTCACCGAGAAAGAGTGCTTAGCTATTGTTTGGACAATAGAGAAGATGAGACCGTAAAGCTACCACTTCACTGCTGTCACCGATCACCATTCCCTCCGTTGCCTCCATTTCATCAAAAGTCCTTCAGGAAGACTAGCACGATGAAGCATCGATCTTCAACAGTTTGACTTCGAGATACAATACCGCAAAGGTGTTTCAACTCGAGTGGCGGACGCCTTGTCCCGTGACCCAGTCAGTGAAGATTATGAGGAACTGTCCGACCGGATTTTATCCCTTGAAGAATTCACACTATGCAACTGGTACACTATAAAGCAGACGCTAAGGAAACTAACTCGACCGCTTTTCTCGACTATTGTATCAAAGATGATAGACTGTACCTTCACTTTTGGGATATGTCCGATCTAACTGAAAATGAGATGATCGACCCGCGGAAAGTTTGTGTCCCAAAGTCAGCTCGCAAAGCCGTTCTAGAAGGAAATCACGACAGGACCACTGCTGGAGACTAGGATATTGCAAAAACAACATCTCGTATTGCTCACCGATATTACTGGTCAGGAATGTTCAGAGAGATTGCTCAGTATGTCCGAAGCTGTCCATCCTGCCAGCGACACAAATCTTCCCAGCAATAACCGTGTAAGTACCGACTTAGTTGGACCCTTGCCTCGATCGGTCAAAGGAAGGAGCTACATTGTCGTTTTTCAAGCCCCAATAACCAAAAGGGTTCAGTGCGAAGCAATTCGAAAAGCCACCGCCAGAGCTGTTAGTCAAGCATTCTATGAACAAATCGTCACTTGCTTTGGTTGTCCACGCACCCTAATATCCGACAATGGAATCCAGTACACCGGACAAGGTTTTAAGAAACTTCTTCGGGATATGGGCATTAACCACCGCTTCACGCTGCCGTACACATCGCAAGCCCATCCCGTAGAACTCACCAACAAAATCATTAAAACAACGGTAATCCAATTCTGCGAAGCCTATCATAGAAAATGGGATGTGAATCTACCAGAAATAGTCTTCGTTGTTAATACTTCTCGACATTATTCCACTAGATTTTCACCAGCTTTCTCCAGCAGTCTCTCTCACTTACAACTCCGCCACTGCCACCGGAGGGTTCAGATACAACATTGTCAACACCTTCAATACCATCCGTTGATTTGCCCCTGCCAACCGAAACAACCATAGCTAATTTTTCGGTCCCACTTGACGACGTTACACATAAAATGCTGCCTTTTAAAGACTGGGACGCAACAACTCGGCAAGCCGTGATGAGATTAAGGCCGCCCGGCTTTCCGTAGCATAAACCCTATCGCATCCGTTTGACCGACCCGACAGGCCGAAGATTAAGGCTCTGGCTTCCTCCGGAGACTTCTGCCTGAAATTATAAGACTAAAATAAGACTGAATACCGATTTAAGTTTTTTTCTCTTTCTTTTTGTACCTGAATTGTTATTAAGTTATTTTTTTTTATTATAGAATATACGTTACGTTTGACCTATCCGATTGGTTTTCTTTCCCCCGAATCACACTCGCCTCCGGCCGCAGTAATACTAACCAGGACTTCATGAATTTTATTTTTCTATCTAGCTAATAAAATACACCAAAATGACAAGTCCCGTCCTAGACATCTTTTCTGCAGTCTCAGAAACAGATCTAGAGAAACCCCTGGGAAACTGGACAAGACCACCGAAACCGGACCAAAGAAATGAAACACATAAAAATTGTTTCGCCAAAACTGTGGCTTCATCAGATGTTAGGTCTTAACAAATTGCAGATATTAAATTCTTCAACCCGTTTTGCGGATGTTATACAGGTAAAATATTCTTGATTTTTCGTTATAGCCTAATATAGATTTAACAATTGGGAACTCTTTAAGTTCAATTGATCGTTTAATAATGTGTTGTTGTTTTTATGCTTGTTTATTTCCATACTTTCTAATGAATTACGTTTTTTACTTTTTCCATATATCTGAAAAATTTCTAAGTTCTCATCGAAAGTATGGTTTTCCTCAATTAAATGTTTAGAAAGTAAATGGAATTATCTTTATGCTTTCTGTAACTCAATTTATCCTCATTAATTTTTTTGTATGTCCAATATAAAATTTGTACAGGTTCCACAATTTAACTTGCGAACACCGAATTTATTCTGTTTTTTTGGTGTTCGTCTTAACGTCTTAATTCAGCTAGAGCACCTCAATACTATGGACTAAGAAAGTGGATTTGTGTAGACCGAAAAATTCAATACAATAACATAGACATTTGCAACGTTTATCTCAAGATAATCCATAATGAACTTAGTTGTAAGCTCTCTAGTTTAGAATTTGACATTTTTGATAAGTCGACAAGAGATGACGTATTATTCATAAAAAAGTTTTTAAGGCAACTAAATTAATTAAATAAATTAAGAAGTAATGAAGATTATATTAATATTAATAATAAATACGTTGTATTCTCACATCATAAATTTTGCTACAGATTTGTTAATTCTTTCTGATGTTAATTTTACAATAGAAGAATTTAATTTGTAGGGAAAGGTTTTAGTTAAAATCTTAATGTAAAAGATAGTAAAAGCAAAAGGAAACAATTTGAGTTGAATGTGAGTTAGCAGCACAAAGTATGCAACTTACGAATACCGAAAAACACCTCAAATACAATACTTAATAAAAAATTCGATAACATTAAGGGCCATTTATCTAATGATTACTCTGTGCTAAAATCGAGAGTTACTAAAAAGTAACATATGTAATAAAATTTTTACAAGAGTAAATAAAGAAAAAACTTTTATAGCTATGAACAAAGATCAATATATTTCTAAAACTTTCAACTTTTTAAGTTCCGATAAGTTTGAAAAAATTAATCTGATGTTATACTGTTAATAGAAGAACTTCTTAATAAAATGAATAATGATAATCCAATTTATAAACAGGATATTTTAGAGGCCTTGTCGACCTATCTGGATCCAAATTATTTTGAATTTAATAAAACTATGTTTATAAGTAAGGAAGGTTTAATAATGGGAAATCCTTTAAGTCTAATTTTAGTCAAGATATTTATAGACAATTTGGAAACTGAAATTCATGAATATTCCCTTAATAAAAAATTAATTTATTCGTATGTTGATGATATATTAGCATGTTTTACTGGTACTGATAGATAATTAAAATCATTTTTAGATTGGTCATCATACTTTTAAGCAATAAAAGTTAAACTAAAGAGTTAAATATAATAAAACAAATAGCGGTTAATAACGGTTAAAGAAATAATATAAAAATGCATCATATTTAGTTTATTCTACTAATAAGTTGAAAGAAAATATTCAGTTTCATACTCTCACTTATTCACTTATACAGAAAAAATAACATCAAATGTGGCTATGTTTTTAAAAAATAAAGGTGCAACTGTTGCTTTTAGGACTAACAACCGGCTTGGTAGATATATTAAAAACACTAAAACCAAAACCAAAAAAATAGAATAGATCTGGTGTTTACAAATTAAGTTGTAGAGCATGTTCACAATTTTATATTGGACAAACAGACAGAATTAATGAGTATAAATTTGGTTACAGAAAGCATAAAGATAATTCCAGTTACTCTAAACTTTTAATTCAGAAAAACTATTCTTTCGATGAGAACTTTGAAATTTTACATGTAGAACGAAAAAATAAAAAACTTAATTTACTAGAAAGTATGGAAATAAAGAAACATAAAAATAACAACATATTATTAAACGATTAATTGGACCTAAATAGTTCCCCATTGTAAAATCTTTATTAGGCTGTAACGACAAATCCAAAATATTTTACCTGTATAATCAAAACGGGTTCAGGCATTTAATACATGCAGTTTGTGTTACAATTTTATTTAAGATCTGATGAAGCCACAGTGTTGGCGAAACAATTGTCATGTGTTTCATATTTTTGTAAAATAGATTAAATGGAAATTTTCAAAAAGTGTTTTCTTTTACTTAGTTAAAATGGATTTGCATCAAGTAGCGGCTAATTCTGTTCAATAAACCTAAAGAAAGTTTTGCACGTGTTGCCCGTTCTGAGCAATACATGCGTGTTGCCACTTTAATTGAGTAATGAGATACTCTTTATCCTTTAAAGTTCCCATAAAAATTCATTTATTCAATATATAATTCAAGGTGACAAAATAGAGGCTTTTCGGAGGCCAGGACTTATTTTTATTGAGTCACTTAATTCTCCAAAATCCTGGTTTGATTTATCTCATTGCCACTGTGACTTGGAGTAATTTATAGGCAACAATTTTACACAGTTTTTTTGACCCAATTGGACTGATGCCTTGCGCTCCAGGAACCATTTGCTTACCTCCCTCGGATTATTGTTTTGAGGGAACTTTAAAATAAAAGCTGTCTAAAAAGAAACATCAACCTCTTGGGCAACTTGCGCAAAAGTAACTGAACAAACTCTATTACAAAATCAGGTTAGGTTTCGAAATTTAGGTTTGTAAATCTTCAACCCTTTATGATTTAAAAAAAAGACCGGGAACTAGACAATTGTTAATAATTTATAGTTATTTATTCTTTTGTTATTTAATTTAAAGATTTTAATAGAGGTCTCTTATATTGTATTGTAATTAAAAACTAAATATTTAAACAGCATTTAATAAAAATTTAATCCGGTTTCCTATAAGGTCAATGTTAGGCCAAAATATTTGAATTAGTAATAAAATATACAAACATTTATTATTTATCAGTTGTACTTAAGAAAACTTTTCTTAAGTTAATCGTCAAGAAGACCAAAAGGGTGAATCAAATATGTTTGTAATAACTATTAGTGCCTTAATATATTTTTTTAATTACACAAAACCTTGCTAAGAAAAAAACATACAAGCTGAAGATGAGTTCTAGACTTATATTGCTATATATAGTTGAAATATGTTTAATGTTATCCTTAAATTTAATATAGTATACATGGGACACAAAATACGATTCGCGAAATAAGACAACTTTCTACCTTTTAAGTTTTAAAACCTGAGAAGCTTAGTAGGCTTAGACTTTAGTAAAATTTACTTTAATTCTATTAATTTGAAAATTGATAAATAACTAAAGAGAAAAATGCCAATAAATCCGAAATATTGCGTTACAGATTTGTACTAATATAATCTTGAACGGTTTTTTACACGCTTCATCAAAATCTGTAAAAATATATAGAGTGTTTTATTTAAAATATGAATATTTTTATCAGCTTGGGAAAAATGCACAGCAACACCCTGTACAAATAAAAACATAATACATTAAAATTTCAAAAAAAAAACAAAGAAATATTTGTTTTTCATTTTTTTCTCTATCCTTTGTGGTTCTGCAATAAGTGGATAGACTCTTATTTTAGAGAGCTTGTATATCGATTACTCGGGAATAGATGCATTGATTTGAATATTTTTTTAGGGATTATTTACTCCATACTGGAGTATCCCATTTACTCCATACTGGAGTATTTTCCTAGCAACATATTAAAGGAAATTCAAGATGGCAATATGACGCCAGGGATAGCCATATAGGTGGGGGTGGGGGATGCTCCCTCTAATATTTTATCTTGTTGGCAAAACCTTATCTTATTGGTGGTAATATAATAAGCAACTCCCTATTTAAATGGTTTCCTTGTTTTAAGCCAATTTATATTTTTATGTCATTGAATAAATATTGTGTTGGCAAACTTGTAAATCTGTAGGCAAAATTGAAAAATCTGCTAGCAAATTTGTATTGTATTCCTAATATGTTCCCTTCGGTCCGTCCCTATATTGGGCCATTTTAAATTATTTTAATTTTATGCGTATGAATGTACATCAACTACTCGCGAATTAACGTGCCGATTTGGATGATTGTCTCAGGAAATATTCGGGAAAGTTATAAAGTAATCCCAAAGTAAGTATATTAAAAAAACTATTTTAATATATTGCCAGAAGTAATTACTATTATTATTTTCACATGTAACATTGGCTGCTGCAAAAAACCTAAGAGCAACAAATTGACCGCAGAAGAGCAAACGTGGAAAAACGTGAGTCAAGTTCTAATTTTTCTTAAAACAAAAATCGAGGTGAAGTATTGACGAATTTACATGTAGTCACCCGAAAATATGTTTTTCATATTTCAACTTTACATAGACAAAGAATAACCCATTATGATACAAATGAACTCGCATACCAGAGCGCCAGATATAACGTAAAAATAATGTACAATCTTTTTAAATACAAATATTCACAGACTACAGTCAAATAGATCTTTTTTAAATATTTAAAAGAAAACTTTAAATTAAAATTTGATCGCCCACAAATAGATGTTTGCTTGCTCTGTGAAGAAAAAACCCATATTTATCCCAGTCTGCAAAGCTAGCTGTAGAAATTGAGCTTGAACCGCACAAGAGGAGATCAAAGAAATTTTATAATGAACTAAAAGCTATTAGAGAACTTTGTGTCAGATGATACAGTGCCTGGTCTTGATTTTAACAATACATACCCTTGCCACATGTACCTGTGTAAGACATTTTTGCATAAAGCGCGAATGAGATCTGCAGATCTGTTAAGGATTTTATTTGAGACCGGGTGTCAGGAACAAATAAAACATTATATCTGTTCTTTGACGTCTATCCCGGTCAGGACAACAACCATACTTTCATTCGTTTATGCATGGGTTTGCTCAATTCAAAAATGTCTGAAACTATTGTCCAAATTTTCCCTATAAGAGGACATTCCTTTTTATTGGAAAAATAGTCTAATTTATCATGTCATGGACTACTAGAAATAAAAGCCAACATACAATACAATATATCACTAAAAGTAATCAATACAGGTGAGATTAAAGATTTTAATACGTAGTGACGAATCCTTCATAGAAAAATGTATTATCAGTAGCGTCGTATGGCAAAAATTTTCCGCGCAAGCTTTTACACCAGCTCCATTCATAGAGTTTATGTATCTTGAAAATACTGACCTGCAGACATGACAGTTTATAAAGGGCCTTCTATTTTAAGACAAGCACGATCTAGATCGTCTACACAAAACATTTTTGATGTATTGTCCAGTAGCGGTTGGCGGGTGAAAAAGTAAGTGAAGGGCAAATGAAGCAAGAAAATATCGCAATAATTTTTTTCCAGAATTTTTTTATGTGGAGGGGGTAGAATATTTTTTTACGACTTACCTAAATTTTGTATACTAAATCAATTATCCTATCCTTCATAGCAGCAAATTTATTTATAACATCCTCATAAAATGGATGGGTTGCGCTAATCTCCTCCAGAAATTCATTTTGAACTAAAATATTGCCAAGAGAAGTAAGTCTTTCTAAAGATATTATATTTCTTAAATAAGTTTTTACACATTTGAAGCAAGAAAAACTTTTTTCCACTGAAACACTTGTCGACGGTATTGTCAAAATAAGGGAAAACAATTTATATGCTTCGGTAAAAATATATTTATTTTCACTAATTTTTATTCAGCTGCTCTTGCACCGATATATTCCAATTACTCTCATTGGCAAAAATAAGACCAAGCTCATTTTTAAGTCGTTGACTTTTTGAAAATATTTCCTCATATAATTGTAACAAATTTTCAAACGGGCCAGTCGGAAAATTTAAAGTATATTCCGAAAAATTAGCAGAACCTGCCAAACATGAAAATGTAAGTTTTTCACAGTCTTGAAATCTTAGTGTCATTTCCATTAAAATATGGTCCAATATTTCATAAAAAAGGGTTCTATACTTAGCCCTAATTTCTTCAGGTAAAAGCTTAGCAAGCTCACGTTTGTAATGATTTATTTCTGTAATAGAATTTGCTTTATTAAACATTGTATTAAAAAAAGTTCATATCTTTTTTTACAGAGCGCCTCACGACAGCGTTTTATATTGGATATGCAAAAATGAATGTCAAGCGATTTTTTGTGAAGAACGTCAAATAGTATGTCCGGAATTGAGAAAATATCATTAAACACTAATGCCAGAAACGTGAATTCAAAATCGTTCCTCTCACCTAAAAATCCTTTCGCAAGGCGGATTGATTTTTCCTCAGATTTGTTACAGTTTGTAATAAATTCAAAGACGTCTTTTAATTTACTTCAGTCTTGAACAATCACATTTATTAACTTTGAATTTGAAGTTGTAACAACACCATCAATAAATGTAATACAAAACAGCCAAGCAAACTGCAAAGGAACTCACCGGTTGCAACGAAATCCGCAAAAATAAAAGTAAACAACCACCGCAAACTGAACGACACGTGGGTGTAGTGTACTGCGCCTGCAATTCACCGAGAGCGTTGTATGGCATTGGTTAACATTATTATTCCATGTGGTCGACGTCATCCCTTACGCGTTGTCATGGCAACATAGTAGGAAAATCGTAAACTAAACATAGCACCTCCAGCAAAGTCGAAGCGGTTTGTGCCACTGTTATAGTTGTTATAATAAAGTTAGATTGGAAGTTTTAAAAAGACATCGCGCCAACGGTCAAGTAAAATATTTATTCGAGATGTACGGTTTATTTTTTACCAATCCGGTGAATAAATGAATATAAAAACTAAAATTTTAAGAGAGATATAATAAATATAGTTAGATGTTTGCTTGTTTATTTTTCCTGGTGAAGTAGTACTTCACCTACTTCACCTGAATAGCCGCCACTGGTATTGTCTACTGCGGGAGGGAGGGGGTTAGCGCATAATTATCAATAGAAATATTAGGAGTGCTATGTGAACTATGTATAATTTTTGGGAAATTTGCCCAAATGTATTTTAAATTTAAAATGAATGCAAAAATTGTTGATTATTTTAATAGCACGAATGATGGTTTATCAGAGAATTAATTTGTTCAAAAATAACAATTTTTGGTATAAGCAAATACTAAAACAGAAACTTTTTATTAGTTAACCGACATCAAAAAAGGAGGAGGTTCTCAATTCGACTTGTATGTATTTTTTTTATATTCGCGCATATTGTCTAAATTGTAGAGGACGCTTCTCTGCTAATTCTATTTATTTTCATTTGATATCAGTTTACCCGCTTTTTTGTAATCATAATATTAAAAAAAAAACACACAGGTAAAAGGTCGATAAAGGCGGAGAATTTTATAATTAAAGTTACATTTTTTTAAATACCCTTTTAAAGTAAAGCATTGAGGTGTGTAATTGATAAAAGGCCTAGTGCTATTCGTTATGTAATTTTATATTAATTTGAAAGTCCTGAGTATAAATTTTCAAATTAGTAAATTTGTATTTGCTGAGTACGAGTTAAAATAGATTTTGGTACATATATATTAATAGCATGATCATAATAGTTAATGAAAACTGAAATATATCGAAAGTATTAAATATTATAACGCAGAAAACGGAGCTGTCGGAATCAATTTTGTTTTATTTATTTTTCCTTAGGTATTTATTATGAAATTTAATTTTAATAGTGTCTTTTATGTCTCTATTCGTCACTTTTTGTATTATGTTATATACAAAATATTCATATACTACAAATTACAATATTATTAAAAATCGCTAAAAAGCAAAAAACAATATATTATTTATTCGTTGAATAAAGACATTTTGAAGAATAATGACTAATCTGTAATAATATATATCAAAAAAAGATACGTACACGTATTATCTATACTCACTAGCAAACTTACTAACCTAATACAGATTACTAATACTAACGAGTAAATTAGGTCTACTTTACCTAGGTATCTTCTATAACACTATATAAGATATAAGGCTAGTTATATAAATTAAGAAATCATGGTTCTTGGGGTTAGACCGTATCAAATTGGAATTACTATCCCGGTTTTTGACCGGAATGTGGCACGGTCTAATCCCAAGAACCATGATTTCTTAATTGACCAAAGCCGTGAAAGCTTCCGTTCTATGTTGGCTAGTTATATATTTGGTTTATATGTAATGTAATATAAAATACCTTAACTACATTTTGTAATGGACAATGAAAGCTTTGTATTTCGTGCAAATCTTTATTAATTAAAACATAGCAACGCGCTTTCGGCTTTTGCCACTGTCAGTGCTACCTGCAAGGAAGTAAATAACTTTCTTTCAGATATTTACATTCGAGATTAATAGAAATTAAGAAGGCAATTTCTGTTTTTTTATTAAACTGAAAGAAAACCATTTAAAATTTGGTGAAATGAATAAAATGTAGTCTCGAGTGATCAATTATTGAGAAAAGGGTGAATAGTGAGAATTAATAAGAAATTGATAAATGATTAAGAAAAATAAACCAAATATATGTGAAAATTTGGGAAGAGTTTAAACTTATTTAGATGTTATTGAATGAAAACTATTTAGATTTTTGCAAAATTAATTGAAAGTCATTTAAGCACAGGCAACATTCACCAAAGAGCACGACGTACACATAACAGACTTTACAACTTATATTTTAAAATCATGTTAAAATATCGCATTTTTATTTATTTTTTATTAAATATAGAGGACTAAAAAGGGGGTGTAAATTTTTAACCCTTAAAGCGATCAAGTCCCAAAACTAACATAATCTTAAAAAACACGTGTCAATAAGCAAATGAGACTGTTGCAGGCTAGACATGGGAGAACTTGGATTTATAAGGTTGGTACAGTTAGATGTTCCTAAATCCATTTCAATAATTAAAAAACGGTGGTTGTGTATGTAAAGAGTTAACTAATCAAAAAATTAAAATTATCATTTTTTAAGTTCACCTAAAGAAAGAATAATAATAAGGTTGTATTAATTAATTGAAATTGAAAGATAAAATGGAAATTTTTAAATTTAGTTCAATACTATTAGGGGATTAACACTAACAAGGTTGGTGAAATTAGTAGAACAGAGCTGGACTCAATTACATTTTGACAATACAATAAATTTGGTTGATCGAACATAAAACAACTTATAAGTTGTAAGGGAAAGTTAATTATTAAAAATAAGTCAACAAATTAAATCAGAGGGCAGCGAAGATGAATGAAAATGAAAATTTTTTAATATTAGTGAAGGTCTTATTAGGAAATATTTTGATCAATTAGATCAGTTTGCGATGGTGAGTTTAAGTGAGTGAGAGAGGAAAAAGAGAGATGCTTTAATAAATGAACCACAAATCATACTTTGCGAAAAACAATTCAAGAATCAATCTGCAAAAACATCGATTATGCTCTGTACAAAATGGTGGATGAATAGGTTAATTATACACCAAATTCTAGTGTTAAAAGGTCTTGTAAGGACATTAATAATGTGTAAAAGCATATAGATTATTTAAACAAATTTAGGTACAGTAACAAACAATTGTATTTAGATGCAATTCAAATAAAATTAATATATTTCTGTAAGGGTCAATAATAGTATATTTGTGTTATTTTATATTTAAGGAATAAATAAAATATTATGTTTTTTTTTGAAGTCGGGTCAATTTTTTTTAAATATTTTATTTTTTTACCAAAACCATTCTGTGAGCTAATGTTCTTATTACGTTCTATTTATAAATCAATTTGATTATTATTATTTTGAAAAATCTTCACATTCCATAAAATTATTTCGCATTTGTTGTAATTTTTACTACTAACTCAATCGTGTAAATTAACACACAATATCTGTAGAAATATTTTTATACTAAAATAATAAGTATAAGTAAAATTATGTTAACATTAATTAAATTTGAATCAGAATGCACGATTCCCTTTCTAGATGTTCTTGTACAAAGGAAAGGGGATGGTTCCTTGGGACACTCTGTATATAGAAAAGCAACGCATACGAACAGGTACTTAAATGAAAATTTTCATCATCATCCAGCACAAACGCAATCAGTTATTAAATCATTGGTTTACAGAGCTCTAGCGATTTGTGACCAAAATTCTTTACAATCGGAAACAGAGAAACTAACTCAAGCTTTAAGAGGAATTGGATACTGCACTGAGGATATTAGACGATCAATTAGAAAACATAATAATCCTACTCCACGAAATGATACTAATAAGAATTACCGATAGGAAGTGTAGTTCTTCCATTTATACACGGAACTACAGACAAGACTGTAAGGTTACTTCGCCGGCCCAACATTCGTGCAATCTTCAACACACACAAGAAAATTCGACAATGTTTGCGATCGCCAAAGGACACTATTCCTTCCTAAACGGAAGGAGTATATGCAAATCCTTGTTCCTGCGGTGATGTCTATTGGAGAAACTGGACGATCCTTATCAACTAGGCTTAAGGAACATGAACGATGTATCAGAAAGAAACAAATTGTACAATCTGCTGTATCTGAACACCAACATTCTACTGGACATGTCATAAATGTAAAAGAAACAGGACTGCTAATAAAAATGATATATTACCCTCGAATACTGGATGGATTATAAAAACGACACGACATGGAAAAGAAATAAGTGAATATGGAAAAAAAAAGCATATTTTTTTCCATATGGATTAGGGTGTGGGAATGAAATAATAAAGCCGCTTAATTTCTGAAATAAAGAATATAGGCAAGGCAAACGCAAGATAGCATAGTGGCGTCGAAAAATGTGCAAGATTTTAGGTCGCTGTGGGTATATTAATTCACAAAAAGTATGAGGCGTGCAATCAAGAAGTAAAGTATATAACTAATATATATTACGTTTATGTGAAAATTAAAAAATATTTCATAATCATTTATGCCCCGAATATAATAAGTCAAAAGAAGAAAGAGAACAGTTTTTCGACATGGATATGCTACAAGAAACATTGGATAGCTCTCTAGTGGACGATTATTTATCATGAACTACTATCAATGTTGCCAAATTTTGAGTTAAACTATTTTAACTTAAAATTTGGCAACATTGATATCCCTATTCGTTCATTCGTCAGTAAAGACGGCTACTCACTATTCGTTGATTCGTTCATTCGTCCACATAGTGTGAAGGATCTGGTTCATATGTTCGTTTCGTTGCGAGGCGTTGACTCGCCTCGTTCGTCCATTCGTATGAATGGACGAATCAATTGAATGAATCGCACGTGTGGTGGGCTTGTATATTCACTTTAGTTCATTCGTTAATTAGCCGCATTCGTCCATTCGTTGAACTTCGTCCGAATCCCATTCGCATTCATTAATATGAATCGTCCATTCGTTGATTCGCCCATTCGTTCATATGAATCGAACTGAATAGTGAGTAGCTCGCTTAACAAAAACGGAGATATGCCACTAGTGTGTGTAGTCAAAATCAATTAATAATTAATAAGACTTTTTTTAAACATAAGTACTATCACAAATATATATTTTCAAATACAAGGGACTAAAAATCAAAGATAAATTTAGCAATATCTTATAAAAAAGTAAACTCACAAAAGATACTTGATGTGCGAATTTTATGTCTCCAAGCTCAACACAAAATCCATAAAAAACGACAGCACAACGAAAAACAAGAACAGCAAATACTACTATAATAGTTAGTGCCAGAATTGAAAAAAACATTCACAACAGAGTGGTACGGGAGCTTTGGAGTAAGTATTTTATTATCAACAAAACTCACCGAATTACAACAAACTCGAAGTCAAATCCACGAAATTAACTCTCAGCAAAAAAGAGAAATGAACACCTATTATCTATATAAATAACAGAACACCAGAATATTATAATACGTACAAAGTTATAAGAAACAGAACTACAAATACAGTCAAGAAACCTAGAAAACGCATGTTTCGATAAAGGTGTAACATGATCTATTTTTGGGGACAGAAAAAGGTTTAGAAAATATCATATGGAAAGATATTATATTCTATAACAAGTTTGGACTAAGACATATTCCGCACGACTGAATGAAGTTTGATGGTTCATTTGTTTTAAATATAGTATTCCGTGTTTTTCTACGACTTTAAAAATATAGATTGCCAATCGCTACTAGTACATATTGCAACACTTGTTATGGTATGGTTTATACCGTAACAAGTGATAGAATGGAGGTCATTTTTTATTATCGCTTCTAGTTCATATTTCAATATTTGTTTTCAACAAGTGGTGGAATAGAGGTAATTTAATAATTAAAAACGTTATTTTATTAACATATTACCAAGAAGATCCAGCTATATGTTAACCGACCTGACACCTGGATCGAACACTTAAATAATCTACAGCACACAGAACAAAAAAGAAGAATGCTTCAAAGGAATGTTTACCTTCCGGCGATGATAACCAAGAAACTATAGTATAAAACTCAATAGAAATTCCAGTAGTTATTAACAAATTAAAAAACTAAAAATCCAGTGGTATTGATAAAATTTCTAAAAAATTAATTATGTACGGCGGACTATTTCTCCCACAAGACATTCCAAATCGGTTGTAAAGTGGCCACTGCCAACTCATTTAGTAATCCTAATGGAAGTATAAGTATTAATCACAACCCTGATTCTGTACAAACAACATTCTCGAAGTAGAGAAGCTGTCAAATTCTCATCAAATGGTGAAGGGGTTCGGATGGAAAAGCATATTTAAACGGAAATCAATAGTAATCGTCAATGATAAAACATTTGCAAATATACGTTAACGTTCACACTTATTACGGAGCACCGACCATTAAGATTCGCTTTTTTTTTCGATTAATGACTCATTATAAATGCCTATACAATATTCACTAAGAAACTAATTGTACATTCCTCGAAGCCCATATTCCAAATTATCCATCGGATATAATTGGTCACAGACAAACTAACTCAGTTAGTTGTATTGTATGTATTTTTACATACGTTTGAAAGCTGAGGCCAAGGCATTTTGGGCTCTAGAATAAACATATATTTACGTGTACTCGCAATAAACCTTAAAAAACCTTTTAACATTTTATTGTTCTGGTACCCTAACGCATTTAATGTATATATTTTAGACTTAATTCGAGAAACAAAGATGAAAAATTTTGAAATTTTATAAACCAAAGCATATTCTGGAATTAGTGGCAACAAAAACCAGCCCTTTTAGCAAAAACTACACCCTTAAAGAGTCGGTAAATATAACTGTAATCATATAATCATTAATGATTTATTGGCCTTAATATCAAATAATGTTTACAAAAATGGGACCGAGATTGGCAAAATTACAGCCGCAAAACTAATACTTTTTAGTACAAATCTATCTAAACATCTAAATATCCCAGTAAAGAACTAGTATTATATTTTAGTATCCCAGTAAAACACTAGTATTATATCTTAGTATCCCAGTAAAACACTACTATTATAAAAAGTTAATACGATGAACAATAATCGTGTCTTCAATAAGTTGCCTAAACTTAATTGTGAGTTATTTTTTGACCGAGCAAAACAGATTTTAAGTTTAAGATTTCGAGTTTTTTAAAAACTCCTCTGCAACTGGGGGGAAGATCCAAATGATCCAGCGAATTATCGACCCATTTCACTCTTACCATGCCTGTCCAAAATTATTGTGATCCTGGTTAAGAGAAGAATGGTAATTTTTTTAATTAAACATTGCATTCTAAGTAAATCTTAGTTTGGTTTTCAAGAGGGAACAAGCACAAATGACACAATGTTTTCCGTTCTGCCTTTAAGCCTAAATGTGGGGGATGTGCCCGCTGCAGCGTTTTGTGCCTTCTGCAAAGTGTTTGACTGCGTGAATCATGAGATAATGCTTGGCAAGCTGTTCAATTATGAATTTAGAGGTATTACTCTGCAGTGCTTCCAATTTTTGTATCGGGTAGGAAGCAAATTGTTGGGTCAATGGACGTTTTGTCTCATAAAAGTTCCATAAATCATTGAGTTCCACAGGGTTCCTTACTTGGCCTCATTTTATGTCTTTTTTACATAAACGGTCTTGCCATAAGAGGTCGCTTCACAATTTTTCCTGATGATACAATGGTCTTATAAAGAACAGGAATCACTAATGAGAATAATATCAGAAGATTTAATAAAAATAAAGCAATGGTGTGGTATCAATCTTTTGTCTCTAAATGTAGATAAACCAAATTAATAAGTTTTTTTGCGCGGATGAAATAAAGATTCAGAATGAACCATTTGATTTTAATAATTGTAATACATATCTTGTATTATTAATAGATAATATAATAAATTGAAATTTCATGGCCACATTTTCGCCCTGAGGAAGAAACTTGCTAGTGAGTGCACGCTGTCAGGGCTATAGCAATTCAACTTGGACCAGCTGACAAATTGGCATATTATTTCCTTGTAGAAAGTCACATGCGTTATGGGGTTGCTGTAGCCAGTATCTCTTCGATTCGATTCTGCATAGAACGGAAGTAACCCATAACTCTATTGAAAGTTTTTGTATGTTTAAATATTTCAATAGATTCTCTAATTTTTCGTTTATAAAAACCTGGAACTGATGCTAGAACCTTGGTTTCCTTTACATTTATAATATGGCCAGTGTTATTCTGGTGTTCAGCTATAGAAGATTGAATAATTTGTTTCTTTTTAATACATCGTTCATGTTACTTAAGTCTAGTTGATATTGAGCGTCCTGTTTCTCCCACATACACTTCTCCACAGGAGCAAGGAATTTTTGTATACTCCTTCTGTTTGGAAAGCTACAATATCTTTCGGGGATCGCAAACATTGTCCAATTTTCTTATTTGTATTGAAGATTGTACATATGTTGAATCGCCGAAATAATCGTCCTATTTTGTCTGTAGTGCCATGTATGTAGGGAAGAACAACACTACCTAATGGTGGCTCTTTATTATTCTACTTTGGCGGAGTGAGATTACTACATCTTTTAATTGAACGCGTAATATCTTCAGTGTAATAGCCATTCCCTGTGAGAGCTTCGGTCAGTGTCAATGTTTAGAATCTTGATCAGAAATCGAAATAGCTCTGAATACTAGTGAGTTAATAACCGATTTCGTTTGTGCTAGATGGTGGTGAGAATTTGCATTTAAGTATCTATTTGTATGCGTCGGTTTTCTATACACAGAACGTCCTAATGTACCATTTTCCTTCCTTTGAACACATACATCTAGAAAGGAAATCGTTCCATTAGATTCAATTTCCATCGTGAACTTGATATTATGATGTTGCTGATTAAGGTGGTCCAGAAATATGAGGAGATTATCCTGTCCATGAGGCCAAACAACAAAAGTATCATCTACATATCTGAACCAGTGCTTTGGTTTTAGTGGAGCGGATGTTAGAGCAATATCCTCAAAGGCTTCCATAAAGATATTTGCTACCACAGGTGATAGAGAAGATCCCATAGCTGCCCCTGAAGTTTGTTCATAAACAGTTCCTTGAAAAATGAAATAAGTCGATGTAAGACAAGCTTCCACTAGGTCTATTAAGTTCTTATCAAGATTATTATTATCCAGTATGTCTGATATAATGGAAACTAAGTCGTTGATGTATTAAAAAGAAACAAATTGTTCAATCTGCTGTAGCTGAACACCAGCATAACACTGGCCATATTATAAATGTAAAGGAAACAAAGGTTTTTGTAAACGAAATTAGAGAATCTATTGAAATATTCAAACATACAAAAAATTTCAATAGAGATACGGGTTACGGTCTATTTCACACGTGGAAACTTATCTTAACACAGGGTCGCGGTTCGGCGAGCACAAGTCGGGTATAAAAGCCCGCCTGAATCTCTTCAAGCTCATTCAGTGTTCAGATCTCGTGGAGTAAAGATCTCTAAAGATGCCTCTTTAGAGATCTTCCAATTTGACACGGTCTAATCCCAAGAACCATGATTTCTTAATCTTCGATTCTGTGTTTGTTTCACAAGAGAGAGCAATTAGGTAGTATTAAGATTTTTAACTATCTACCAAATAATCTCTCAAATTTTGATATGCTTCAAAAAGTCAGTTCACTCTTTAAACATAGGGTATTTTATAACCTGACTGAATATTTTGAGTGCAATTCGACTTAAACATTATGCGATAGTTTATAAACATATGTAAATATATTTGTGTCAATTTTTAAATTTGATGTGTTTTATTATTTTGATATAGTTTTATCTGTTTCTTGTTGATTGTATCGCCTATTGTTATTTTTTCCTTTTTTTTTTTAGTTTTTAGGTACTTTTGATACTCTTATTTGCTTAAGTCGTAAATTGCCTTCTTTTTTATATTATGTTTTATATTCTAGTAAGCTCTGTCCACAAATACTATGTATCTATAATAATAAAATATGCTTTGAATTTGAATTTGTCAAAAATAGAGAAAAAAATAGATTTTGATTCGGTATCTTAAAGATTTTTATTTATGTTTACAAAAACTCTGTGGCCGAAATAAGTATTAGTATAAAAAGGTTTTTAACCGACTTCAAAAAAAAGACGAGGTTATCCTTTTTATTTTTTTATGTATATCCATCGATTACTCTGGATTGGTTTGACCAGTTTGAATGAAATTTTCAGAATATTACCGAACTGGTCCCATAGCAAGCATATTGAACAAATGTTAAAAATGGCAAAGTGACGCAATTTTGAACTTTTTACTCGATGTTACATTGATATATGTATATACGTTCACCATTGTGTCAAGAAGAAAAAGTCTGTATATTATATAAGACATGTTATTAGACAATGATGTTACATAATATGTAGTGGACCCAGTGGCTGTTTGTTAAACTTGACTTCTCATATAAAACTCGTATAAATAGACCCAAAAAGTGAATTTCATCTACAAAATTTTACTATGTGAAGTTGGCGCCAAACTAATATACACAGTAAGAGATTATACTTATGGTATTAGACATCAAAACCTTCAAAACATAAATATATCTTTTTATTAGGTAATTAAGAATAAGTTTGGCGGCGACTTTACAGGGTAAAATTAAATAAAATATTATTTTTCACTTTATAGTGCATTTTTTTAAATAAAGGATTTTTGCATAATTGCCATTTTTATGATACTTAGGGTTCTTTATTATTTTCATATCATTATGTTTAATGCTCGGTTTAATTCTAGATAGATCTGTATTTTGCACCTTTTATTTCTATTGTCTAATGATAATATGTTTATTTCCAAATATTTAGTTTTTATTTTATTTCATTATTGAACTGCATGAACATCCGGCACATGAAGTTTTGGCAGACCCATGAGCCATATATTTAGAAACTTTCAAATTTGATTGCCTTTTTATACAAGATGATATAAAAGTAGTTACCGCGAATGTAAGGGTGATTTATAGGTGAATTCTAGAAAATATATAAAATAAAAGTTTACCCAAAAGACGTGACAAACGCATCGTTTTCTGGAAATACTGTGTTAAACATATAGTTTAAATAATTCGTCTTTAATATGTCGGAAATGCTTCGATATATTGTAAAGCGTTAATCGTTCTGTTCTGGAGCGGGGTAAGTAATTATCTATCCCTTTGTAAGAAGAACCGTCACTTTACATGACATGTTTATGTTGGTCCTTTTTTTCAAAAAAATATTCTCTAAACAGTTTTACAATACCATATAAAATTTTATTACAATGAAGCAGTTGTTGTTATAAATTGAAACCATGTGTTATTGCAAAAGAAAATCCAACTGCGAAACATGCGTATGCGTGCATTGAACATGCCTCTGTCACTTAGCGTGATTTTTATTATCTGGCTTAACAGCTTTGTGAACTCAGCGATCAGTCTATTGTTGTAACAGGTATTACTAGGGTTTCGGTATATCTATTGTTTTGATCCGGTATGCTTGTTTTGTGAGATGTGTCAAAAATGAAAGAATATAACATAGGAAATTATCATTTTAATTTTTATTAAAGTTTTCAGTTACTCCTTTACATAATTACTAACCATGGCAGTTGGAGCATTATTTTAAAGTCATTCTGTTTTGTTATTAAAATAACTGGGAACATTGATCTGTTATAAAAATAAGTAGTTATGTCGGCAAAATTCTGATTATTTTGCAACTTCTAAAACGATTTTTTCCAAAAACATCAACATTTTATATTTAGCGAGTCCGTCAATCCAATCCTCAAAAAATCTCCAAACTGATTTTTCAATCATATTGTATATTTATATCATTTCTATATAATAATTCTTAAAGAATAAATAATCTCTGTATTTTGTGCACAAAAGCGTATAGAATTCCACTCGTCCTCTGCGTTTCTGAAAGCAGAAATCCTAAACTATTTTTATTTACCGTCTGTCTACCTTTACCTTATCATTGTGTTGAAGTACAATAGCAAGCACACCTTTGAATTTTAACTCCACAATAGAACTACCGACACAGCCTCCCCTAAATAATTGTGTTTATGCTTTTCATACGTGATTTCGATTAATGTTTGGTAATTAGTGAGGCATCGACAAATAGAGAAATATGTGTCAATATACAAGTTTATGAATACAAACTTGCACAGATGTCAGTAGAGGGTGGCGTTTGTGTGGTTTTGCCATTCTAATTAATTGGGACTGCATCTGTAATCTTCCTCTAGTTTAAGGACTTGAGCATATTTAATTACTGAGTACTTTTTTATTTCATAATAACATAAAATCAACAGTTTTATAAAGTAATCAATGTCAGAGATGCGTCCACTGCATTTCCTGAACTTTACAAAAATATTTGAATATATTTTTTGCCCACTTGGTTTAGTTTAGAAATGAAAATTAATTCGAGGCGAATCCATCCATATTGGTTTAGTTTTTAACCGGCTTCAAAAAAAAGGAGGTTCTGTATAAGATCTGTATATAAGTGTGTCTATATGTATATGCACACGATTTTTTCTGCAGGTAACCCGGTCAAAAAATGAACTTCCCTATATTTTTTTTAATTCTAAATCTAAAAAACTTACTTTATATCTGATTTTTAGTACAAAAAAAGTTCGTTAAAGTTATAAAGGGCACTCGTAGTAATAAAAGATAAGCGGAAAAACGTAAAATCTAAGTGTTCTTAAGTATCTATTTATTATATTAAAATATAAAAATAAATAAAATAAAA